>CM023361.1:19253646-19388153 GCA_013282895.1 Eriosoma lanigerum
TAATAATAATAATAATAATAATAATAATAATAATAATAATAATAATATTGTTATAAGGAATAAAGTTGTGGGACGGTGCCACATCGTCGTTAACCACTGTTACCGAGATAATATATGAATGATGTAGGTACCTATATATGGCAGATTCTGCGTCCTCTCTTGTGTAAACCCATCCAGAACGTATAACGTAGATATAAAATAATAAAAATGTAAATACCGAGAAAAACCGTTCTCGAAACTTTCACAGCGGTATAATATGAGTACACCGACCGCTACCTCCTAAGTACGAACACGCATTTATTATCGGTAAACATATCGAGTATTTGCCGTTCAGCATTTATCCCGGTTTTTGTTTATTCTTCCATATTAATTTATACGATCGTATCGAATCGTATATTCATTATGATTTATTAGAATCATCGGTCCGCACCCTATGTGTTATTCGAGTGATTGTATTTCTTTGTTTTTGTTTCTAATACGAATAGTTTCATTATTTTTCTGTATTATTACCGGATTTCGGATTTATTATTATTATTATTATTATTATTATTTTTTTTTACCACGAATATTCCACTTTCATTATTGTTTCCGGTCGACGTGTTTTAATTTTCTGGCATTAAACCCGATTGGTGGATTTTCCTCCCGTCGTTTCACCATAAAACGCCATATCTATGATGTTGTAGTACACACAAATAATAATAATAAAAACCAATGCTCAGAATTGATAATATGGTCGATAAATAAGCGATATGATATCGATAAAAATACTGTAAAAACAATACAATATACCTACTAGGAAACGAACATTTTTAAATTTTTTATTACTTTTGTGTTCATACTTTTGTTATAAGATGAAATAACAGATTGTATGAAGCAGTATACATTTTAATAATAAATTACTTACAAAAGTAATAAATAATTTTAATATAAAATTTTATGATCAGAAAACTTAGACATACATATTTTAAATAGATATATAATTAATTAAAGTACCTAACAACCTCTCATAATAGAGGTTAAAAAAGGTAATGTTTTACACGATAAAAATAAATAAATAAGAATAATTTAATAACGAATTATTTAGAAAAAGCCGTATCTAATAAATTTATGTTGGAATACAATATTAACAATATTACGATAAAATGATTTTACAAGATAATTTATAATAATTTTTATATTTGTTTTATTATACCTTCATTTTCCATTTTACAATACTATAAAGTTTTTAATTTTATATCATAACAATATAGATTAATAGTTTAAGATTATTAGGTATTAATTTGTATGCTAAACATTTTTCATCGAAATTTTTCAAATATTATTAAAGCTATCAAAAATTATGCATAGTAAATCATAAGGAAATCTTACAATCATTTAATTGAATGCGAGTTTAAATACAGGTTAAACGAAAAGAGCGATATTTAATTTCTAATTATAAATTACTAACGATAAATCGTCTTTCTTAATATATACCTACTTCTCTACATAAATCTGAGAAAGTAAGCTAATTTAACTAATTGACTTTAAGACTCACTATAATGTGCATTCTGACTAATGTTTGCCTGGTATGAATACAAGTCTTAAAATTAGCGACCAGTGATAAAATATATAATATAAAGGGTTTAAAATGGTGGTCCATTTTATTATTTTATTTTTATTTTTGATTGATGATTATTTATGTGGTAGATACCTATAAATTATGAATTTATGATATATATTAAACAGTGTTGCAGTGACTATTTCATTTGCAACTTTTCTTTCGCTGTTTGAATTTATTGCTAAATAAATTCATAAAATTTATAGTTTCATAGAAAATATAAAAACTTAATGTAACTTTTTAACATTTTCGATACGTTCATTGCATTCAAATCTGAATAAACCACTAATTTCTCCAAGGATCGAAGGAATGAAGGAGAAACGTCTTGAATAGATCTTCACACATTTTATATATGAAAATACTTATTCAGATAGAAATAATGGTCCTATTTCCACAAGTAGGATATGTTTTCGGTAATTTTATCTAATTGGTAGGCTTTATTTAGGTAATTTTTTATAATTCTAAATATTTTTCAAGTCTACAGGAAAAACCACTAATATTGGTATAGAATGGCAAAATTCACAGAATCTACGTTTTCTGACGAACTATTATTTAATTATTTTATGATAACTATTTTTTTTTTCTGCACATTATTTGATAAATAAATAAAGTTTCAAAAAATTAATAAGTATATTCAGTATACTTCATTATATATTTTATATTATTGTATACCTAAGTTTTACTCAGTAAAGTTTTTTCTTATACAATATTATTGTATTCAAATCTTATTTGTAATATGACACAATAATATTCCACCATTAATTTCTCTAAGGACTGCAAGGACGAAGAAGGGACCTATAGAATCGATTGTACGGTTTATTTTTCAAATGACTGTAATATTAACAATATCTGATAATTTCAACTCAAATACTCTATACAGTATTATTCTTTAAAATAAATATGTATTATTATTATTTTATTTAATTGTAATTTATAAATCTAAAAATTGTCTTTTGTTATTGTTACCTATAATAATATGTTAAATATAATAATTTAATTAAAAAAAATCTATTTGTAAAAATGTTGCAATACATATTAAAATATAACTCGAAGACTGAAAAAGTGATTATAAATTTATAACTAATAAACATATTTAATTTTGATTACATACGTATATTCACGATATTCTTAGAAATCTTTATATATCCATGTTCCTAGGTTATAATTAGTTCTATAAAAAGTAGATCAACTGTCCCGAATTCCCCCTATTATTATTTTTGTTATTTATCTCTGACAATAAATCCGGCCTGAATTTCAATGTCCAACATATTTCACACTTTTGCGTTGACGTGGATGTTTGTAGCTTCTAAACAATATGACGTGAAAACACGAAACCACACAAAGGTTTGAATTTCCGTTAAAACTTAATTAAAACAACTATGTTTATATTTATGCATATCCAACTAATAAAACATTTTAAATAAATAGGTTTAAATTAAGTGAAACATTATTTTTATAATTTAATAAATTACACATAATTTTTCAATAGACATAAGGGCATAAGTCATATTTTCTATTTATATATTTTTTAACTTTTACAATTTTAAATTGGAATAAAATTTGCGGTTTTCTATAATTAAATATAGTTGGGTTATCTAGTTTGTAAAATTATTAATGTGAAATATGAAATAAAAATTCTAACACAAATCTTTCTTAATTTCTTAATTTGAAGTGCAAAGACATACATCCAGAATAGTAAAATTTGTTCAACTCGAAATAATGTTCTCGATATGGTTTTGTATTTTTTCAATATAATAAAAGTTACACATGGTTAGTCGTCAGTGCACTTTTTTTAAATGAAATATTTGAAGGGGCATTCTTAATATATATTTTCGGGTGCTTTCTCTACTTTTTCCAATTTGAGCACAGTTCTTCAAAGTTCTTTCGAATGTTATTTATAAATTAAATAAATAAAAGTATTACAATTTTAGAAAAACAAATATTTAACCATTTGTTATTGATTTTTAACTTATTATTAAATTAATATAAAATACGTATTGAAGATGTATTTTGACGAAAATAAAATTCTTATTATATTATATAATTTACAAAATTTACGAATAGAATTGTTTTTAAATATAATTTAAATAATGATTGATTTATTGTGGAAAATATCACAACATGCGTTAATATTTTATTAATTGCAATTTTATTTTATTATTTTATCAATCATCATCATACAAATTTAAAAGAATCATTTTAAAATATCACTTTTATTTTTTTAATACTTATTGGCTAGATGCCTGGAGTATCGACGTTAGGCCCTAAAGGTTAGGGTAATATTGTGGATACTTCACAAGTATTTAAGGTTGTGATGATGTTTATGTAGTACGAGTACATAAGGAATAAAAGTAAATAAACTTATATAGAATAATATAGGTAACATATTGTTTTAATTTAAAAGAATGCTAAAAAATGTTTGATATTGATGATCATTGTTTTTTTTCTTATAATAATACATATGCCATTTTAGGCACTGTTGCGTTGAAATAATGTATTTTATATTATTTAACTGATAAAAGCATAGTATTATAGTAATAGAATATGTTGTTTAAAATAGTGGTACACTATGTAATTAATACTTCAAACAATGATTTTACGAAAAAGTAAGAAAAAGAGGAAATATTACATTTTAAAAATTATATATAAGAACCTATATATATATTTATTATTAAATTAATGTAAGCACAATTATTTCATAGGTTAACATAAATTTATTATAAATATGTACATTTTAAAAAAGCCGTAAAGTCAATTTTGGACATTCCTCATTTCGTCCCTTTTGTCTTCGAAAAAATAAGTAAACACTCAAAACATGATCATGTCTATACATATGAAATTGCATTAGTTATCATAAAATATTGAAAATTAAATTCGTCAAAATCCTGGTTTCCATGAATTTGCAATTTTTCAGGCATATTTTTGTAGTATTTCTTATCTCAAGGAAAAACTTTTGAAAAATTCGAAAAATGAGCTAAAGAAAGTACGAAGTATTTGAAATTTGACACCGAAAGTATACTCATTCGTTTGTAATTGGACCATTATTTCTATCCGAAAAAATATTTTCAGACATAAAAAAAAAAACATCTTTATAAAATCAATACAATCCTCGCTTCGTTCAGAATGTTAAAAAGTTTAATTTAACAAGTTAATATAATCAATAATATTCCAATTTATACTTATAATATTAATAAATTATATTATATGTTCTGTGATAAATTGGTTTGCCTTATTCTCTTAATTTTCTTCTTACTAAACTATATATATTACTTTCGTACAGACTTAAATTTCTTCTTGGGAAGATCGATTCCTCAATAGATTGACTTAGTACCTATATTTTATAGGTTATCTACACTGGAATTTATTTCGATTAACAACCGTTTTTATACAAATATAAACAAAACATATAAAAAATTTTATATAATCTATTTATCTTATAATATAATTTAATATATTAGGAGTATTATTTTGCAATTAAAAAATACAACTTTTTTATTATTTATGATTTATAGGAATAAGAATAGTAAAAGATTTTGTATTTTTTTTCTTGATCTTCAGGATATGGTTTATTTGTATTACAAAATTTGATTAAATTACCAACAAGTTTAAATATATAATTGTAATTTACTTTTTTGCATTTTTAATTCATTTTTTTTAAATTTAAAGTTTTTTGTCAATATTATTAAATATGAGTAATTTTTTTGTTTTTCATTTTAAAATAATAACATAAAACATTTTTCTATAAGTAGTCAATAATTCAAAATACCATTCGCTTTTTTTATTCGAAAAATTGAAAGATTCGCTCATTTTTCAGTGTAACAGTGAATAATTTAAAGGTAATTTAGAATATAAAATAAAATAATTTTAATTTGACAGCATTTTTGTTATTTTATTTATTTTAGACTTATTCACGCACGCTGGGTGGCATTAGAATATTTTTTTATTTATAAATTATAAATATTTAATTCAATAAATTTTCGTTTGTTTTTTTTATATAAATTATTATTACATATATTATTTTTTTTAAAGAATGTTTAGCTATTTTAAGTAATTAAAATCTTAACTCTAATGATTAGTATACAACTTTAGGTAATTAATATATTATTACTTTAATTTACATTATTCAATTAGGTTCAAACCGATTTCAAATAGGTAATACGTCATAATATATTATAAACATATTTGTTTTATACATACTTATTACGTATGTATAAGTTAACTGGGACTGAATGCGTTTTGAAACGGTTAACGACATTCACTTTCCAATTTATACGATAAATGTCAATTTACTATGCAATTGTTCTCTTAATAATACTTAGTGACGATGTTACATTTTTCATATTTTAACAAGTTTTCGGACGTTATCAATTTTCTGTGACACCGGATAACCGTGACTGGAACTTATTTGAAATTATATGTATGTATTTAAAACATTAGATAAGTAATATTAATTTTTAAGTTTGTATAATTTAAATATTGACTTAAATATTATAATATACAAAACAATAGAATAATATAAATTCGCAATTCTGTTATAACTAGAGTTCGGATTTAAAGGCAAAAGCCTTTTTATTTATAATAATAATAAAAGAAAAAAAAATTGTATATACAAATGTGTTTCAATTAATATCTAAGATTATGGATGATTTTTTTTTTTTTGAAAGATATTTATCGATATAAATACACAATAAACTTATCGAGTATTTGATATGGTCAGTTATTTAATGTTTAAATATAAATATAAAACCCATACTACCTAACTAAATATTAAAATATGTTTATAATATATTTATGATAATCTATTTTGAACCCAAACCGCAAACGTTGCAATGAAAACAGTTTATCTAAGTAAATGCTAATGCATTTTTCTTTTTTAATAACAACTAGTTAAGCTTTTTATATTAAATTGTTTAATACATTTTATAATTCCTTTTTTATATTAATTAAATATTTGTTTTTTTTTTTTTTTAATTGATTATATATTGCATTCAAATTCAAACCCTAGTTATAACTAATAAATAATAACGTAATATGCATTGATAATATTATTATTGAATATGTTCAAAAATGTCCTAATTTTGTTGTTCTACTACGCTTATATTTATGTCCATATTCATTTCAGAAACATCCTGTATATACATATGACATATATTTATATTTTCACTATATATGGGTGGTTGGGCTGTGTTGAAGTGAACTTGTCGCGACCTTTTGTCTGGATACTGCTTTCATAGAATTTTCTTGGTATCTATACCGACTAATGCATATAATTATACATGCAACACGCACGTTTACATCACGACTTACTCCATCACATTTCACAAATTATAGCTTATATAATTATATTATTTTCGAGGTTTAGTTCGTCACCTAAGATTTATTAAAATAAATTAAATAATGCAAAAATGTACATGACTCTAAAGTCTTAACATGTTAACACGCTTTGTCGTACCCATGTTTGTCGTTTGATTTAAATGTTTAATGTATATCCATTATATTACAAACGACTAACAAAATAATGATTATAACATAATACTAGTTATTAAATTATTTTATAAGAAAACCACTTATGCGTTCTTTAATTAATTTTTATCTGTCGAATTAGGTACTTAACATTTCATATTAATATTTATTTTATTTGATTCGATTGTGTTGTATATATACAAAAAAAAAAAAAATCCATTATGTATGGTTATTAATTTATTGATATAGGTACTGTTATATAATATGTAGGGAAGAAAGTCTGTGGAATAACTAAATTGTTAATAAATCTTTTTAGCATAATATTATACTATGTAACTTCTATCAAGTATTTAAATATAATTTTAGATATAATTTGTTTTTTATTTCCCAAGACTTTTTGGATATGCCTTATATCATATTATTACTATGTAGGTGTCTAGTTTTTAATTTAAAATAAAATAAAGTATAATTACTTTTGATGTTTAATATTCATTCTAAAAATATAACTAATTTATAAAGTTTTAAAAGATTTCAAAAGAGTTAAATTTATAATTATATTGCTGTCATTGATAATATGAATTAATGTTACTTAAAGGTTTTATGATTTTTCATTTTAAAATCAGTTCACTTAGAATAAAAAGATTAAAAAATAATAAATTTAATTTAATCTAATATATTTTATTATTATGTTCTTTACACTTAAATTCTTTTATGGCTTATATATTTTTAGGTCTGAATTTAATTTTAAGAATGCATTAAATTTTTTTAAACGATACTTTATTTTATTTTTGTTTATTGACAAAATTTAAGTTTTTCTGTGTTTTTTATAATTTACTAAAGCTTTCATTTAAAATATTAGCCATTGAAATTCAAAACGAATATTAATTTTAGATATTTATTTGTATGGTGTATATTCAGTATTCATAATTAATGTATAATTTTACCTTGACCTAATTAAAAAATATATTTCTTATTTTCAATTTATAAGTAAAATATAATATAAAATTTAAGAATATAAATCTATAAATCTTCTGCTTTCTTCATATGCCAATTACCATAATAAAAATAATGATAATAATATTAGCAAGAACAGATTTAAAAATTAAAAGTTTACAAGTTGACACATTGAGCTATATCATTCAAAATGATTTACAAATACTAATAATATATTATAATTGACATAATCGAATTGAATTTGTATAAAGTAAATGAAATTAATTACAGATAACTTTAAGAAACAAAAAACTTTTATATATCTATTATACATATCGTATAATTCAACTGTCAAATTCACTTTTTGAAATTTTTATCTCAATTTAAAAGAAATTCCAAGAAAATCAACTGTTTGTCATAAAATAAAATAAATAATTAATTAGATAATACTAACAGTAAATTATCATTCTCAACTACACCTATATTACAAGATCGAGTTGTTTTGATAGGTTCAGTGTTGACAATAAAAATGAATATCGAAACTCAATTTTAAACCAACTTAATTGTTTGTTTTAATCAATTATAATAACTGTTATTCGTTAAATATTTTTATATTGACATAAAAAAAACACTAAATAGATACATAATTTAGACTAAGAAATAATATCATACAATTTTAAAACTTAATTTTTTTTATTACATGGATAATACATTGATAATATAAATAATTTGATCATAGGTAGGTATTACCTACCCTTTTAAACTATTTAGAATGTTTATAAAATTTGTTTAAAAAAATACTTCGAGTATTAATTATATGGATTACACTTTATAATATGAGTAGTTATAAGTAGAGACGTATGTTAATTCAAAAAACAAAATCAACTGCAATTGTAATATATCGAGTGCTTTACGATGATTTCACTTTTTAAGATACGAGTAAAATAAAATATTTATAAGCTATAGTTGCTCACATTGAAAGAAGAATGGATGTATAATGCTAAAAATGTATACAATAACTGCTATCATTTCATAAAAACTTAAAATAAATAAATAATTATGAATATTATATTCTTAGGATACAAATAAAGGGTGTGTTAATTTTTTTTATTACAATATAATATGTATTTTTGATATGTTAACTATAAAATTAATAATTGAAATAAATTAATCATATTTTTCAGTATTACCTAACTAATATAAATAAAGTTATTAAATAGTATTTAATATATAAGAACACATCAATTACATATATTTTATCTTATATAAGATTTTGATGAGATAATGGTTCATTTTTAATTTTTGATATTTTATAGTTGATTATAATATTTTATTATGACGTTCATAGTAAGTTATGATTATGATTTTTAGTTTTTATCAATTTAAAGATAATTTTTGTGTATATTTTTATTAATGTGTATTATTAATTCAATTAATTTATTAATCACTTAGCTATTATGGAGTTTAATTAAAATATATTTGACTTTTTTATGTTCGGAGTAATCACATCTAACGTATATATATATATATATATTAAAGCAACAACAGTCAACACTAATTTCAAGTTGTAATGTACAAGGTTTCCGATAAGAAGATTTTTTTTTATATTTATAAAAGCCCATCAAAACTAATTTTAAAGGAAATGGTCGGTGTTTATTATTATTATTTTTTCTTCAAGATAAAAAATGTTTTAAAACAACGGACAATAAAGTTGATAATGCAGATGGATTAAATAACCCGCACTTTGAGAGTGTACCTTATAGTAATTAACATAATAATTTTATTGTTTTAGATGGAATTCGTGGTCTAACGTCATTCATCTCCAAATCTAAGCTGCTACTTTTTATCTAGTACTTTTAAAAAATTATTACGAAAGCATAAAAAATGTCTAAATATCTTTAACTTGGCGTCAGTAATTATATTTACATATTTATTGTATTCCATTTACTTATTATAACTTAAAAGAAAAAAGTATATACATAGGTGTATATATAAACAATAAGTATCATAACACCATTTTTCATTCAACAGTGTTGGTTTTTTTTTACAATCGCGCATTATCGTTAAACGTTTACAAATTCTTTTGAGAGTATTGGTAAATGTTATTTTTTTCACTATTTGTTATTTATATTTTTGTTATTTTAGCTACTTTAAATACAAATTTATAAACATTTATAATTGATTTTTCGATATACAGTCGGATACCTGATTATATGAATATACATTATGCATAAATTACAACTAACATAATACAGCTTTATTGTTTCAACCAAAACTACAAAATATCATCACACATTCGAACCTACACAAACTCTATTCTGCACATTACTTATATTAAAATAAAATATTTATTTAGCTGTCATAATATTTATTATTCTACAATTGTGTTCTTTTCATTAAGTTTACTGTAGTTTTAACATTGACAATACAATCCTCTTCATATTGGATAAATTTATTATTTTCGATATCCCCAATAAAATAACGAAAAGAAAAATATGGTTTTACACAGAATTGTAAAATAATTATATATTATATTATTTTAAAGAAAATTGCATTTAAGATAATATTATTTCAAATATAACAATACGCAATATACCTTAAATAATGTGTTGGATTAAAATGAATTGGTATTACCACTAAATATTGTCGGACATTAAAGATAATCAATTTCATTTTCATTTTTACCAATTATAGATTTTTTATTAAATTATTATTTTGTTTTACATAATATATATATTTATGTTAAAATTGTCGTTATTTAATATTTGTTATGAGATTTTCGACAAATCGAGTTATACCTGTGTCTATACATAATTAGGAAAAATGTAAATTAATGAAAACTTGAAATTGTTATTCTACCATTGTATTAATACGTTTTAATGTAAACTAATTAGTATTTGCCATCTAATCTACAATTTTAATCCTTAATCAGATATTTTGAATATTATGCAAATTCGCTTTGTGAAATCTGTC
Source organism: Eriosoma lanigerum (assembly GCA_013282895.1). Lineage (NCBI taxonomy): Eukaryota > Metazoa > Arthropoda > Insecta > Hemiptera > Aphididae > Eriosoma > Eriosoma lanigerum. The sequence goes on from CM023361.1 coordinate 19,264,613, forward strand.
AACTGTAATGAACAGTATTGAAACGGCAATATCAGATTTTCTGTTATTGTTAATTAACTACATTCCCTTTCATTAGGAATCTACTATGCCTGTCTATTTTATCATTTGATTGTTAGCTGTTATTACCGTTCATTAAATTGGTATTTACTGCAAGTTATTCTTTAGGATATATTTTAAAATTATACATTTTTTAAGTTTTATTCTATTGGAATCTATAACTACGGCTAAACGTTTAATTAAAATATTATCTTAAAATCGTTTATGTTCTTTACAAATTATAATAAGATTTAAAAAAAAAAATTACAAGGATGTTTGAAGTAAGTATATTATTGTTTAATAAATTAAAATTAAATAATCGAACATTTAATATTATAATATAGCTTATAAACTTCATTAAATTATTTAATCAAATTTAGTTGATAATTATTTAAAGTTCCGTAGTTTAAAAAGACGTATAATTTAAAAAAAAATTAAAAATTAAATAATAATTATGGTGTCAATGGAAAATGCACAGTTATAATAATATAAAACTAATTTATTAATCATAACATTTCAGATGGTCAAAACATACATTTTATAATAACCAGTTAATGTAAGTGTATTCCTATGATTATGATTATATTATTATAAAAACATAACGCCTAATATTAAAACAGGAGAATAAAATTATCCTTAAATTCAATACTTTTATTCATTATTATAGCTACATAGTAAGTCAATAATTATATTTTTTCAGTTGGAATTAAATCGATTTTGAATTTAAAAACATCGTTTAAATTACTCTTAATAAAACTTGTTCATATAAACTTAATTCAAGTGGGTGCCTTTTTTATATTATTATTAACTATTTATTTATATAACTGTGATAATATTGATGATAATGATAAAATCAAAATGATATTTAATTTAAATTATAATAACATTATATTTTGTATATAAAATGCATGTTTAATAAAACTTAAGTATAAATTTAAGTACCTAGTAATTAATCTATGAATAATGTAAGTACCTATCTAATATTTTATTAAATGTTTACAATAAAATAAAACAAATCAGTCGTTGTATTTATATTTAATGTTTTCAAATGAGTCGTCGTAAGTTTTTATCTAGTGTTTTGTACTCATGCTGCCAAGTACATAAAAAAGTCAATTTCATTAATAATAATTAATGATACAGCGTTCAACTCGTAAACTTTCATATACAAACAATTATTTTATTTAATTAAATATTCTATAAAAACTTTTTTTTTAAATTAAATTAGTTTGAAGATAATTTTTTCGAAACTTAAAGATATTCAAAAGTAACATGGAAATAACGACTAGAAGTTCACTCGCTGTATATATAATGCATTTTTTATTAGAAATGTATGCAAAAGTCACCAAGTATAAAACTTCTTAATTGTCAACAAATCTGTTTTATCGACAATTATAACATTTTGTCCACCATTCAAATATTCTTTCATGTCGTTCATTATCAACCATGTATTTTTAGTTATAATTACATTGGTTTTATAATTGTATTGTAATTTAGCTGAAATTATTTATTATAAAATATGGAATAAATATATGAATCAGTCAATAATTAACTTTCTTTGTAGTTTGATATATTGCCTATTATAATTTAATTCTTATTATATGTAATTAATCTCAAAGAATATAAATTATTTATTTAGAGAAACAATGAAACTTTGAAATAAGTTTGGTAGAAAATATAATGTAATATTTTTAGAATTATATTGTGTCTAACATATAAAATAAAATAATAATAAATAATTTTTATTATGATTATCATATACGACTGTTATACCTTACCATATGCGGAATGATTTTAAAATGTTAATTGGAATATTATTTTGCATTACCTAATAATTTAATAATATAACAATTAGTAAAATGGACGTTGGATATATACTAAATACAAATATGTATTTTATAAGGGTGAAAGTTTCTATATATTCTGCTATTAGTTTTCAATGAAATTATATATAACTCACTTAAGTTAATTTTCACCAATAAGAATTTAAAGCATATTCTAAGACTAAGCTGTACTTAATACTGATACTAATTTAAGAACATAACTTAACAAATTATTCTTAAACTATTATCAATTGTTTCTAAGCGACAACCCATTATAAATAGTGAGATAAAATACCATTTTGTGTAACGCTTTAATTTCTACTAAAATAATAATATAAAATCTGTATTATTTACATATTATGTAATAAAGATAGTATTATTATAAATTATAATAACACAAAAGGAAGAAATAAAGTTTAAATAACATCTTAAATTCAATATAATAATTTTAAAATTGTGTTTTTTTTTTTTATTTATAAGATTATAATATATTCGTATACTTGTGTAGGTATATTATATTATTTAATGATATACTTACCTCAATAATAATATGATTTAATTTAAAATTCTTTGTTTATATTTTATGTCTAAAAGAATGTATTTCTTTTTGTTTTACATAAAATCAACTTAATTATTTATTTGAAAAAAAAAATCATTTAAATTATATATTGTAAAAATTTTACACAATTTATAACTAATTTTTTTATATTAAAATATTATATTCGTATATAATAACGTTGGTAGCATAAAACATTTAAATATTATATTATTATGATAATAATGTATAATATTCATTTTTGTAAATATGATGTGATATGTTATTACGTTGCTGTTACGCGTTAAACCACAGGGACCACATTTTACTTGAAAATGTCAGTTGGCAGTGTACCATCTACCCAACACTGTTATCACATTACTTCGTGACAATTTTAATACTGACCTATTGTGTTGTAGGCTAACCAATTAATTTTATGTCAGAAACAAAAAAATGTTCATCGTTATATTATATGAAAAATGAATATGCATGCACACAATTCGATAGGCAGCCTGACCTAAAGTCATTAAAATACAAATATTAAAATTACAGGTATGTGTACAAACACAACTGTAAAATCATAATATATTTTTACCTTCTTAGCAATATAAAATTTTGCTTATTTATAAATATAAATATATTTCTTTGAAACATATTTTATGTAATGAGTATAGGTACTGAATGATCAGAACTCAGCTTACAAAAATAGTATAACAATACCCATAATATACTTTTTCAATGTTGTTTTAAGTATATTTATTACTCTGTGAATATTTAAGAGTATGATGAAAATTGTTTTTTTTTACAAACCATTGTGAAGAAAAAAACGCAATTTTTAAATTATATTAATTATTGAATTATATTATTCAAAAATAGTTTAGTTATAAGACAGTTTCAAAGAAGGACGTTTAATATAATTAAATAGTAATTATATTTATGTAAATATCGATGATATAAAACTACAAACCACTAATATAACAACAATATTACAACTAAGAAACTAAGAAACTAGTACCTATACTAAAATTGTGAGAGATTTGATAATAATATGAAAATTTCGTTATAATATCTAAAATAATAGGCATTAATGCGACTGATAACGAAATATTGTCAAAAATCGAAGAATACAAGCATAAAATTCCCTTAAATTATGATGCAATATATATTAAAAGAAAAAAAATACAACAACAACACATCCATTTAAATATAATAAATGATACTTTTACACGTATGACTACAATATTTTTATACATAATATATATTAATAATATAATCCATTAATTTTTTTTTTATTATAATGTAATTAATCAAATGTATTGTATATAATCGAATTAATATTAAAGGTGCAACAATAATAATAATAATATTTGTTTGTGTCGTGTTTAATTTTTGTGCGAATACTAAATCATGTATTTTACAATATAATATTTTATATAAAATGCGAAAAACAAAAACACAACCTAGTTATAATATATTATTATTATTGTTATATCGTAACATAAAATATACACCGATATCTAACTGGTATTAATAATAAATTAATTCATTGTTAATCACTCGAATAATAATTTGAAATATGATTTCGGCGATCAGTGTTCGAAAATAAGACATGTGCAAGTATGTATTATTTATATTATGTATTATCAAAGAGGTCAGATTTAAATAGGTTCTTCATCGTAATGATATTGCATATATGTATATATATAAAGGCGAAGACAATATCAAAACAGTAAGTTGACAACAATGTTAATGTGCAACAAAACGTTAAAATATTTTAAAATAATAGTACTCTGAGTACTTTTTTACCCTATTATTTGATCCTGGGACTTTATGATCAACTGAAACCTTCTAAATGGTAGAGGGAGGGGAGTGGATTTGTCGATTTGTTTGATTCGGACTCGGAGAAATGTTTATACGTGCACTGATGTCGGACTTGTGTTCTTAAGTATTTTTAATCGAGTTTGAGTATTGTTTTCGAAGGGCGTGCAAACGGGTCTGCCATTTAGGGAAGAAAAGTATAATACTAAACGAGGAAACCAGTAAACGTACATTTCCGAACACTACACCGTGCCAAAGGTCGTTGTCGAAGCGAAAAATACCGATAACGCAATATCGTGTGTAAATTTGGATTTCTGGTAAAAAAAGATTTTCCTCGGGGATAGTACTTTGGCATGTCTGACTGTCGTTATGTTGAGACAACGAGAAAACAAGAAATTCGAGATTTAACTAGAAGTGGAAATGTGATAATATCTCGAGGCTGTGCGGATTGTTTGCATCCGTATAGAAAGAATATTCTATCCTATCTCACGGCGGTTGAAGAATTTTTTTTTCAAAATTTGTTTTCTCAAAATATAAGTTTTTGCACAATAAAAGGTACACAAGTTTTGGACGGCACTTCATATTTATGATATTTTTCTAACAATATACAATTAAGTTAATTTTTGTATTAAACTAGTCAAATGGGCAATAAAAACTTATAAATTCAAATTAATTTAATTTAATTTATATTAATTATTTAAAAAATAAATAGATTTTTAATTTTACAAGTATGACATACTTTTGTCTATTTGTTGATATCGAATTAAAATATAATCAATTATTATGTTTACTACCTAGTTTTATTTCTCTTTGATTGCATTAAAAAAATTCTCAATTTTATTGTTGTTTTTTTCTTTGTATGGAAATTATTTTTAGTTTTTAATATAAATTTAATTAAATTAATTAAAACTACATTAAATCCAATTAATAAACTTAAATAAAATTCAGTTAACTGATTATTTCGTATAAGGTAAAACGAAAAAAATTTATGTTAAAAATTACCCATTTTAATGTCAAATTTTAAACCAAACTTAATTTTTTTCCTTACATTATGACCAAAATTAGTAAAATATAAATAATTTTGTGTTTATGTTCTAATATTCTTTCAATGTGCTTTTTATGGCGTTTTCGGGTATTTATATTTGATGTTGATAATTACCACAACTCATTAGAATGGCGTACGATATTTCTAGAATATCATTAGTGAAAGACTATAGACTCTGATTAGTTTTATGGGTTTATGTGCAGGGAAAATTAACAAACTAAAGTAGATAAGGACAGTGTTTGTTTAGTTTGACACAGAGACAATTTCGCAGATATACCAGTATAGGCATTGGAGTAAAAGTATTTGAAATAAAATATACTTGAAAACTTACAAATTATAAAATGTATAATACATATAGGTAAAAATAATATACGAGTGCTTTCAATAAAATTATTATTATTTTTTTTTTTAATAACTTTTAAACTTTGCGTATATTTAAAAAGTGTAAGAATTAAGATTACTGTACAATCATTCAAAAATCTAGTATTCTTTTTCGGGAAATACGAATAATTTTTTCGAAACAAAGTTTCCGAAATAGTAATATTATACGAAACACTTAAAAAATAGCTACTGAATGAATTATTCGATAAAATATCCAAATAGGTACCTAATGCAATGTGAGTGTATTACACAGCTCGATTATCAGCGGACACGGGATGAAAAAATTCGTTGAATTAGATGTCGTCGGGTCGCGTCGACACGCAGGTTCCAAATAAATTCTAACTAACAGTTGTGCGTTTTCATTTTCCCCTCGCCAATACCTGCTCACGTTTCCTTCATTTCTCGGGCCCTGTCAGCCCTGCTAGAATATTGCGGTGACGAAGGGATCGGGAGGGAAGTGACCTTTTCTCGTCTCTTTCTTCCCGAAACGCAGTCGTGTCATCTTTCCGACCATCCCTTATCCCCTCTCCCCACGGTCTCATCGACCATTGTTGTGTGCGCGACGGTAATTTAATGCCTACAGTGACAACGGGATTTCCCTACGGTCGCCTCACCACTGTTCCCGCGAGATAATACACGAAACAAACCTTAATACCGAATAATATCATATTTTATAAGTAGGTATGATGATGATGATGATGATGATATTATTATTTTTTTATTTATTTTTTATTCTTACTTATTATAATATAACATAATAAAATATAATTTATTTTTATGCTTTTCGTTTTGTCTGTAGTTTTGTATTACGCGCGGGTCGTGTATATTTTTTATTATATATATATATATATGTCAACGTTATTATATCGAAAGTTTCAAAACTAATTTTTATGGAAAACAATATTAGTAAGTAAATATGTATCGTACATAATGTTACGGTAAATTGTATTCGATAATTTTAATTATGCTATACTTAACGACAAGAACCTATTTTTACACATAGACCATACTTATGCATCACGCTATGACGTTAAATGTTATAATATTATAAACAAAGTTTCGGCATTGAAAATATTGGCAATAGTATTTAATTAATTTAAAAATACAAATTCATCGTTCGATGTATTTAGATGAACGTGTGCAAAATTTTGTACAACGTATATAATATACATCATTTAATTGTTCGTATTGTCACGAAAAGTTATTTATTTATGTTTAATATTTATAAATAAAAATTGTATCAGAGTAGATAAAATAGGATCTTTCTATCGTACGGTAACTAAATACCTAACATACAAAATCCTTATTCCATAAATAATATATGAATTTACAAATGACTGAAATTTATCAGTTATGTGACTGTATACATTTAATATAATTTCTCTTATCGCGTTATAATTTCAATCGATGAAATGATACTTATAGAATTATTAGTGGTGGCTAATTTTGTTGTAACAAAACAAGTGACAATTGTGCGATATTAAAATATTATGTCTTCTTACCATCATAACGTGATAACAATTATCAATAATAATAATATTAATAAAAAAAAAAATTCAATAACTTTTATACCATATATACCTATATATATACCTGATAATTATGTTCTTTTTACATAGAACATACCTATTCTTCATCTTAGCATCTTCCGTTTAATTATTTTCACGTGACGTCACAGGCTGACCTAATCGCGATTGAAGTATTTAAAAAATAACCTTAATGGGAACGTTCATTCTCTAATAGACATAATAATAAGAGTACATACTATGAAATGTGACTTAACGGATATTTTTCTTTTACAATCTTTCGGAATTTCCGGTTAGGTTAAACAATCTTAAACATTAGATTTTACATAACATAATATATGATTAGGTAAGCGTAATTTTATGGTAATACAACAAATCAGCTGTTAACAATGTTCCCGATTTAATACATAAACAACCGACAAAATATGTTTTTCGTTACCTAATTATATTATAATGAAACTAATTTGCCATCATCTACCGTACTAAAATATTATTATAGAAGAAAAATAATATAATAATCATATAATTTAAGGATAATACAATAATAATATTATAATATTGTGTCCTTAAAACTAGTATGAATTATGGTTTAACCGTACATAATATAAATATATCATTAATGAAATAGTTGGTTTATCTGTATATCGAATGGCAATTATTAATACTAATATAAATAATAATTATATTAACCAATTAGGTAGGTATTATTAATAATAATTGTAAGTAAGGATAGAGTAATTTTTGTTAAACATATACCTATTATATTAAAATAGAAATACGATTTTTTTATACAAATACAATAAAGGAAAATCAAAATTATGGCCAGTTTTCTCGTGAGTATAATTCATTTAAAATTTTTATACGTTAAGTTTAATAATTTTAAAATACAAATTGTAATCAAAAAATTAATTAAGAATGCCAATGAAATGTATGCAGTTTTTAAAATTCGATTAAATAATATTTAGGGAAAACTTACTAAAATTATGATTAAATGGAATTTTCTATTTTTAAATAAATTATATCTAAAACTAAATTTGGGTAGCAATACCTTATCATCTATATTGGAAATGTTAATATACTATTAAACTATAATGTTTATGAAAATTAGGTAATATTTGCAAGACTAACTTTACTTTTAATAACCATCGTTCGTCTTAATGACTATTTAGTAATTACTACACGTATATTATTAAATTAAATAATAACTGTTCACACTATAACTTTATCTATTATATATTTAGTATTGTTAAAAACGTGAATTTTCCCCTTAAACAAATTTGATTATTTGATTGTTTATTGAATTTAATTATAATTTTTAATATGATTACAAAACATTTTTGAATTTTATTCTACACCATTAATATCATTATGGACTACAGCTGCGGTTAATTATAATTATCTGTGATATCAGTTTAATAAGCAACCAATTTGAAAATCCAGTAAAAAGCAGCGGCGTAAAAGACGACGGGATAGGTATTGCTAGCGGCGTTTGGATCTGAAATCAAAAAGAAAAAAAAAAGATTATTACGTGATAAATATTATTATATATTAGCGTAGCATTTTTGTGAAGTGAACCAATTCAATTTTAATCTAATAAATATAATATAAAACCAGTAAATCACCGTTTACGCGATAGGGCATGTGAAAATGTACGGCTTATTTAATGCGAAAAACAAATTTTAACCGAACCCCGAAGAGCCGACTAGATTGTATCGAAGTTTAAATTAGCGTTTGGAAACTTTTTGTTTTTCTTTTATCGCCCCGGAAGACTGAACACAGAGTTGATAATAGTTTTTTCGCTCTTGAAAATTATCAAAATCAACAACATTATGATTTTCGATATTATTTCTCTATACTAGGCGTCAATCGTAAACAACATTATAACACAGGAATCAATTCTAAAGATTTGATACAAAATTTGTTTCACATATTTAAATATATATTAAATACATATTATAATTTAAAAGTATAAATAGATACTAAATAAATGGTACTGAAATGAAAGAATGCCTGTATTTATATACTCGTACTTTACTAAATGAAGTACCCACATTGAAATTTATTTATATAGGCTTATTTAAAATGATTATAATTTATAACAAAACAACATTTTCAAAAAATCAGGCTGTCAATTCAGATCTTCCCTTTGGTCATCGAAGAGGTTTGTAGTGGAATGTTATTGTAATATATTATAATAACTTGTGTTTTATAATTATAAAAATTTGAATGCAATACTATCGAACACGATTCTGAGCGAAACTCAGTCAGATATAGAATATAATGATAATATTTCTTTTTATAAGTTTTCTTTTATTATATTATAGTCTGCAATAAAAATGTTGGATACCTATCATAAAATAATGAAATTTAAGTTTAAAAAAAAATGTAGATTCCGCGAATTTTGCCGTTTTTCAACCATTTTTTGTTAGTTTCCTTATTTCGAAGAAAAACTTTTGAGAAATTCAAAAAATGACCTGAATAACAAACTAAATAAAATTCTCTACCGAAAGCATATCCTACTTGTGGTAACAGAAAATCATTATTCCTGTCCGAAATCATGCTTTCAATCATAAAATATCACACATCTTTGTAAAATACTAACATTTCACATTATTTTTATATAATATTATAGTGTGTTTCATCTTTTATTATTCAATTATAATTTTTTGAATGAGTAAGCAAAATTGAATATTTCGAAAATAGAAGAAATTATCGAAGAGTAACGCAAATCATTGCATTATTTTAAATTTAATATTATTATTGTGATGTTTCTTTACTTATACAACGAACTGGTTTTGTATGCATATTTTTAAAAATGTCACTTTAAACTTTGGACTTTCTGAATAAAACAATGGAATCTATTAATGGTTCTACAATAATTTGGACTTTTGTCTTAGTATGTTTGTGCAGTAATAATGGTCTGATTATCTTAAGTTGGATATATTTCTAGTAGACAATTTCATATTGGTAGTACATTTTTTAAGTCATTTTTGAATATATTTTCCTATAGTATTCTAAAGTGGTAAAAAAATTATTAAAAAACTATTAAAAAGACGAAAAAAATTAATATTTTTACCACAACTTAAACTATTTTAAACCTAGATATTGAACTTCATGAATTTTAATTTTAGATAATTGACGTTTCGAAACGTTTATTAAAAACAAAAATGAATACTGGTGATAATATTATATACGATAAATAGTGATCAAAATGTAATATCGTGTTATGATTTAAATTTTTTTAATATGCAAAAAATGTATATGAATAAATAAAAACTAATAAATAAAAAAAAAAACTTTTTGAAGATTCTATAAATTAAAATGATTTTTAGGCTAATTTTTGGGGTGGCATTTAAAAATTAAATGTGATCCTATATTTTGGTTATAAAATTCATTATATTGTAGACTTCAAATACGTAATCTATTCACCAGCCGGACGAACGCAAATCGACTAGGTAGTGAAATGTTGATACCTATAATACGTATAGAAACGAGATAAGTTTGTGACGATGGATTTCGAAAGAATTTTCCTTCATTGCAAACGAGAACGAAAGAAAACGGAATCACCGTGATCACGCCATTGGTACGGGCATTATCTGCCATTCTGGTTCAGTGTAAAACTTCTTTAAAGTAATCGAGATGTGAACCGTATACATTTCCAGAGTCATAAATTTCGTTCAAAAACTTTTTATATCGTTTTATTAAAAATAATAATATTTACAATATAGTAGACAACATTATATCGCACTGTAATTTAATACGACAACGAAAGGTTTACGATATAGGGTTAACGTTTATTTTCGTAGGCTTCAATGTGAGCGTAAACGAGAAAACCGTCCAACAATATCCACGTGTTATGAGATTAATCACTAGTAAGTAAACAATAGTAATAGTAGCATTATAATATTAATGATAGAAAACACCGTTTCATTTTCTCACACTCAACAGTCTCTACATTCTATTTCACGAGAGATCGTTTCACTCACCAATCTCACATGTCTAGTTCACTACAAATTTCTTAATTTATAGCTAGCTATATGCATAAAATGTCTACAATTTGGGATGGATTCTCGTGAGATATGGAGTGTTCTTTTCATATCGTAATAAAAATTTGCTGCCAATTCATTTACCATTGAATTGTGATTTTTTTTTTTAAACAATATGTTCAAGGTTGTGTTTATATCAATAGCATTCGAAGGAGATTATGCACCTTATAAATAAATAACTATATTATTTAAAAACACATTTTTACTCGAGTGTGGAAATATAATTCAATATATTTTGTTTAATGTTCTTAATTCGATTAACGATCTAATAATTTATGTATTTTAAAAATTAGAAATAGTGAAAAAAATAATATTACAATATCATGTAATAAATTGTGTAATATTTATTATAAAATCAATAATAGTATAGTAGTTGTACAAAGTATGATAATAATTTTCGCAGAATTTTACTTCGAGTACTAGGATACACAAGATGATTTTCGATATTTTTGTGTTATTTTAATAATTAATAAATCATAGTAATAACAATTAATACGTTATTAAAATATTAATATTTTCACCGGATTTTGATGGTTGACCACTTAAAATGCCTAAACGAATGTATTTTGGCGGTACTGCGTGTTCAAGCTCTATCCGGTTGCGTTCACAAAATAATAGTATTCGCTACCAAATTTTATCGTATTATTTCGGATCAAACAAACCTAATACACGGTTACGAAACAATGTAATTCGGTCATAACCGTGGTATAGCGGTACCTGAAGGCTGAAGCTTTTCCACCGTTGTTATACTTTTATGTTCCACATTTAAAGGGTGTCGGCGGGCACTTGGTTATAATTTTCCATAAACGCATTATACGATCATTTATTTGAACTGAAATATTACTTATTGTATTGATTTCTCCGCCTGTATAATATGTTATACATCCGTGCATGGATAAAGTACATATTAACCGTCACCTGAATCGTTGGAATTTGGATAATACCTTTTTCGTTTAAAAAAAAAAGAAAAAAGAAAAAAATTATTTACGACGGTAACACACGTGCGATTCATATAGCGTCGACTTCACCAGATACCTGATATCTGGTTGTATTGTAAGAAATGACAATGAAAACGTTGGCAAAAAATTAAACGCCGTACGTGAAACCGTAAAGGCGTTATAATGTTATTATTGAGCGTGAGATACCGTATGATAACATAGCAATAATTGCGGTCGTTCTACGTGACGTTTGTGTATAATTTTGTTCAAATCATGGAAAATTATTACTTAAAACACGTATCCGTTTAGTTTTTCTACCAAAACTTTTTCATGATTATATGCATATTAACTTAAATATAGATAACATTTTACATATTTGAATATATAGGTAGTATAATAATTATAATATTTAACTTTAAATGTTTATTTATAATCCATCGATAAAATCCAAAAAACTGTTCGTAGGAAATCTAACGATTTAAAACACAGCGATGACATAAATATATTACCAAATCAATGTAAAAAATATAACTCAACGAAACTTAAAAAAATGAGTAATTTATAAAAGCTTAATAAAGGATTCATGGTTCATTCTTCAAATTATAGTTAAATTGCTACATCCCCTTCATAATTACAATAAAATCATTATTATATTATGTAAATAAAATAATAATAGTGGTGGGTATTCATTTATTCATATAATATTTATTAAAAAAAAAAAATTAATATTCTAATCTATATACTCTACTAAACATATTTCTTTAATTAATACAATTATTTGACAGTTAATGTATATACTGTAGTATTGGAATTTTGGGATACAAATTCAATTTTAAATTTAATATTAGTTGTATTAATGCTCTTTTTAAAAATTTAGTAATTTACTTAAATACTTATTTAGATTGTTTTTTTTTTTTGTTGTAAATTTTTAATTTTCTACAAAACTCAAATTTTAATGGATTCAATTTCAATTTATAAGATTTATCATTCAATTTCATCATATACTTGTCTTAAAGTTCTAAAAATGTATAAATGTAAGAATTTTTAAGGAGTTCATTTATTGGTAAAAATTTATTAATAAGTATAAATATATATAATTAAATTAAAAATATGTTGCTATCCGCTAAGATTCATAATATTATTATAATATTGTTAGTTTCATTGAACTAAATATAAAATATGACTCTAATGAAATTAACCACGATTTAATTATATATATATATATATAAATAAAGTACATTTTATTTATGTTAGAAATAAAATCGAACATGAATTTCATAATAGTCATTAAACAAGAATTATTTTTTTTTATGTCTCACAGGAGTCTCAACATTTTTATGCAAACATTTCAATTTATATAAGTTACGTAAATAATATATTATTAAAAAAATAAAATTATAATTTCTATTTTGATGACCATAAAGACATATACAATATAATTTTCAAGAGTGTATGGTAATTGTAACTATTTAAATACATCCGTTCTACTTTATAAAATAGATAATAGTTTTCTTTGATCAATAAAAATTTTGTCTGAAAACATGAATCTAACCAAAAATTATGCTCTTAGCTTTTAACTAAGAATTATGGTCGCGCACACTCTTAACGTATTATCTAATATTTCCACAATATTAATTTATATTATGATATTAATATTATTATTTCTTATTTTATACCTAGTTATTTTATTTACGAAATAAAAATAATTGATCCATATTTTTTCTTTTTAAAAATATAATTGGATTTTTTTATACCTATGTATTGCACTAAGTTGTGGTGAAATTACTACAGTTATATAATAGAAATTATATTATTATTTTTAATATATGATAAGCACGAATATTGAATAAAATATTTAAGCCTTCTTCGATGATAGACATATGTTTTATGTTACAATAAGAGTTTTTTTGGACGTGACAATTTCGATAACATTTGAATATTTTTGGAGATTTATATCGATAAAGTGTAAATAGTTTATAAATAACCGAACATTTGAACTGATGGTTATGGGATTTTAAACCCGTATTTTATTATTTCATTTAATTGTCGGTTCTAGAGTTAATTCACAATATTGTAATACTTTATTATATTGGTAACACGATGGAGTTCTATAAATATTATTATTATTACGTGGAATTCGCTTATCGTTGCACATGTTCGCAATGAATATTCAAACAAATGTGTTATTCATTAATTTATCATTAAAATATATCATTAATATAAATGAATTGAACCTTTTTCAATGTTCACGTCTATAAATTAATAATTTGATTCAGTGGCGTAATCATGGACGGTGATGGGGGTTCGGGGCACTAATTTTATTTTTAATAATTTTGGAATTGTAATTTAATAAAATTGCATTCACTATAAATTAGGTCATAAATTTTCGGTTTTAATCAAAATTGTAGACGTAGGTACATAATAAATGAATAATAATTATATCAGTATAGTCAAAAAATATATTGTGTAGTACTTTAGATATACATAAATATCAATAAATGTTATAAACTTTTAACTATCATCGATACTGTCGTATCGTCAATGTCTTTACATTTCTATTTCATTTAATATTTCATCAATTGACAAAAATCGCGAATCGAAAAGACAACAAATATTATATTATCATGGTGTGTATTCATTTTAATTTTATTATACATTTATTTATTAATTATTAAGTGATTCGTTATATTACATTAAAAAGTAGAAAATAATATTACTTTTATGCAATAAATTCATCAATATATGACACTAAGTTTATTTTATATACGAAATACAAATACTTAATTATTTTTTCTTTATTAATTTCTATATTTCTATTATTTTAAGATAATTTCGATAGTCCGGAAATATAAATTCATTTTTTTTTACTAGTTTCAAAAAAACAAAAGACAATCCATAGTGATGATGTTCAATAAATAAAGATGATGTTTAATATCATATATGATAATCAAAATAATTATAACACGATTCCCGTTTCTGATCTATCCCAAAATATTTATCAACAAATGTTGTGTCAATTTATTAATATTGTTAATTTATTGAAATTGTTAGTAAAAAATTAATTCGTGATGCATATATAATCATAAATATTTGGATTCTAAATGATAATGAGATATTTCTAAGTAGTAGTAAAATAAATTTAAAGTTTCAGTGGAATCTTAAAAAAAAAATCTTATTGTTATTATAATTATATTTAAAAATAATTTTTTTAATACTTTTGATGTATTGCAATACTTATAGTCGTATTAAAATTTCAGCAACTAAATTACATACCACTTTAGTAGCTTAATCTACAAAACGTTTAAACATTTTTGGAACCCCCTCCCCCCATAAAATTATTCTGGATACGCGCCTGATATAATAAGGTACAGTTATATTATTACAATCGTTTTCTGTCTATCACAGTTACTGTTATAAACAGAGTTAAATTTGTTAAACCTTTTCAATAATTAAATAAACAATGTGTTTAATGGACTCTGATCTTGATTAAATTAAACATTTACTCTATACCTTATTCGTGTTGTAATATTGTTTTTTTTTCAATTTACCTGTATAGTTATAGTATTTTTTTTTTGCAGAATTCTTAAAATATTTGTTAATTATTGTAATTAAAGTAATTAATATTATGTTGACAATGTGAAAAATTATAATTGTATAAATATTTACTAATTTATTGTAATGATTCAGCTACTAATTTCAATATGATCGATATTAGAGTTTTATGTGGAATCGAGATTGTATACAAAAAATTTCCATTCACACAAAAGTAATATTCTGAGTAAGTAGACGAATTTTAAATAATACAAATCGCCAGTAAATTCTATTAATAGTCACATATTTACTTTTATTATTAATTGTCTGAATAAGTGATAAGTGTTAGTATTCAGATTGGTAGAATTGCATAAACATAAATGTTGAATAGTTTTGTAATATCTCAGTGACTAAAAAAAAATTTAACATTGATTTTTACAGATATCGGTTTATTTAATTTGTTTTTAGAGTTCATTATTATATTTATTGTCTGAATATAATGAAATTTTAAAGAAAATATACTTTCTTAGTATAATAATATTATAACCTTAAACTTTAAAGGATTTGGCATAAACGTGACCATATAACCAAATATTTTATCAGACTTTATAGTCGAATGTTCATTATAATAATAAATGAGAATTGTTTGCATAGTTATCTTTAGGATTATTAATAATATTTCATGTTTAGTAAAGAAGTTTCATTTAACGTTTTTGACACTTCATTGCATATTTCATATACGACATTCAAAATTTAAGTATAACAGCCATCTCATCGTGTTTTTATTTTGAGTATTTGATAATTTTATATTCGTGGCAAAATGAATTTAATTAAATAATTATTATTTGTTTTAAATAATACTAGAATATTCTACTATGTCAGTTGATATATGTGGATAGAATATGATATTTTAAAGTTTTAGATCGTAAATATAAATCGCTAATGAACAGTATTTAATTTTTAAATTTGTATTCGGTAATGTTCTTATTTTATTGAATATATTATTTTGTTCACCAAATACATTATCCTAGACAATCACTTAATTGCTTAATTTTTTTAGATTTTAAACTTGCGTAAGTATGTTACCAACACGGTGAACGTATCACACGAATGTTAACAAACTAAAAAAATAAACACGATGAATAATGGCGAAATAACTATTGACAACATTGAACATTTGTATTAGAAACAATTTTTAATCATTATTCATGTAAACACGGACATCGCACATTATTTATTATTTCATAATAGGCGTAAAGTAAGATACTACGGGCGCGTATAATAGCAGAGAATAGTTTCCATTCACTACATTTAGAATAATTAGTAAAACTATTTTATTATTATTATTTTTCTCATTTGAAAGTGCAATTATAAAAAATATTTATTTAAATGAATAAATTATAGTTTTATTATTTATTATACGTCAAAAAATATTATCAAAATAATAATTAATTAATACAATATTGTATATTAGTATTAATTGGTCAGCTTATATTATGTAGAATGGAAAATAATATTTTTACGTCCTCATTAAAAAATTAATGTAAGGTTAGGTCCCCAAATTTGAATATTGAACTGATGTCTATTAATAGTTTTATACGTAAAAATAGAAACATAAAAAAGTTCTATATACTTTATAAATAAGTAGATAGCAATCATATTTGATTAGTAGATAATAGTTTATGATTTTTAGTTGTGAAATAAAATATGTTGCATAAAAGCAGATAATATTATATTAAATATAAAAATTTATATTTGCATTATTTGCATTCGTAATAATTTATTTTATCAACCTATAATGATGATTGAATGATTATAGATTATTTTCCGTTATTCCTTTATCAGCAAAAATTGCGTAATGTTTGAATATAAAATATTTTACTTATTATTAGTTATTGCCGCCTACACATCACCCCGTCCTTTTGTATTGTAGTAAACATAACACATTGTACTAAAGTAATATTTTTCACACCAGCTGTTTCCCTTACACTATCAAACATAATAAAAGAGGAAAGAAAACAATTCCAAAAGTCAATATGGGTCGCATATTGCGTAATGTTCGTTGTAATGCCACCCCGCTGTTTGAACCATATTTCAAAAGACTGCATTGAACCTTATTTTAATTTTAATTACCATCTTTGTATACTTACCATTGTTAAATTAACTTAGCCCAAAAGGCTAAAAAATAGGTATTTTTTATTTGTCTTGGAAAATAAGAAATATAGACTGTTTTATAAGGCCATATTAATTTTCACTAAAAACATATAAAATACTGTATATATGAGCACAAACTATAATTAATTTACGTCTGGAATTTATTAATTAAGAATCGTATACCACAGTGTAAATTATTGTCGAACATCAAGCAAATTATCTTGAAAACAGAAAGTAATTACATCAGTAATTTCATTTTGTATAATAAAATATAATTTGACTATAAATGTGTATCAGTTGTAAACATACAATGTTGAAGTAAAAGAGTCAAAAAGTGTTTCTAGTATTATATAAATATTAGTTCTAAATAATCAAATAATCGAACAATGTTCATTATATCAAATATTGTGTGTTGCAGCTGCTGTCAAATCGAGGTAATAATATCCAAAACACGGACCAGATTAAAAAACATTTTTCTTTTAAATAATAATAAATCATAAATAGTTATTATATATAATATTAATTTAATATTATGTTGAGTGATTGTTCTTATAAAATTTCTTTTAGCAGAGAAATAAAATAAAATTTTATATAGCTAATATTGAATTAAATATGTTTGCATATTAACTTCTAGAAATATTTGTAATTATTGATAAATGGTTATTTTAATAAAAATATTATGTTTAAATTGTTGTACTTGGACTTTTTTGTTTCGATTGATAAATTATAAGTTTGCCATCGCCAATTTAATAGATGAATTTCGAAAATAGTTAGTTTGACATAAAATAAATTATAAACTCACATAATAATACTATACTGGTCAATGGACGATGACGACGATACGAATTACGAGACGTAATGTAATACTTAACCTAATTGTTTGGAAATTGCGGAACCGGACGTTATGCTGGTATATTTTATCGGTGCAGTCGTGCAGCGGGAACAATAATAAATGTCGGGCAAGGTAGTTGTTATTTTTTTTTTTTTTTTTTTATATTTTATTAAGAGCTCTGCGGACGATTAAATGTCTCGTCGTAACGGCCGCGAGTCGTCGAGGTCGGAAAGTTACGAGTGGCGCGTGTTGTACGACTCGCTCGCACGAAAGCGCCAATATACGAATGTTACGTATGAATGGAAGGAATCGCGATCGGCAGAAACGTATGGAAAACGCATACCACATATTCTATTATAAATATTGTATATACAGAGTGATCGCTATATTATCATCACGATACAATAACAATATGAGTTATTATTCTATTTTTGTAAACACGTTGTAATCAAAATGATTTATATAGATTTACTAATTCCGATCCGTCTATTATTTATTTACTTGAACAATATCAATTTTGGATTTTTAAGCTGATAACTTGATCATTTTTGACGATATATATCGTAATATACATATATATCTAGAGAAAACATCAATATGTCTACACAAATTTCTCCTGAGTAACGCACTTATATATATATAAATTTGATTATATATATTTTTGAACTCGATATTATATTACAATTATTACTCGTTCTTAGTCACGTTTATTTTTGTACCATATAAATATAAAATAACAATTTATCAATATTGTTATCACAATATTCACCATACTATGCTAATATATTATAAAGTTATATATATATATATATATATATATGAATAGAACGTATACTAAAGTTGATATTCATATAAAACTATAAAAATCACTCTGTATACATCGTACATCGCTGTTTACGTATGAGAAGAGAAAAATATAAAAAAATATACACTCGAGCAGAGTAAATACAGTACTTCTACAACTATATTGATGCTGTAAACGTTTCAGATAAGCCGGTATAATAAAAAAAAAAAAATAAAAAAAACGATATATATTTATATATAAAAAAAAAATATATATATATAAAACCGTGCACGTAAACGAAAGCCGATAACCGGTACCGAAGTCCTTTCGCCTACCACCGACGTCGTCTACACGGAGGTTATATATAGAATGGCGTTGGCAGCGGCCGTTTTTCAATTACACAAAAACCTCGTTTCGCCAGAGACACGATTGTAATGGCGAGTGGCGAAATACAGATTGAGAAAAAGAAAGAAAGTGTTTGGTTTAGGTTAGGTTAGGTTCGGTTAGGTTCATCGATAGAGGTAAACAGAAAAATAATAATATAATATATATGATATTATTATTGTAGAATATAACATGTTCTTTTATTATTATTATTTTTTTTTATCGGAAACGCCTTCGTTTGCACACATCACGACGAGCATCCGCTTCTCTATAATATTGTGTTCGTATATAAAATATTAATAGACATTTTTATATAGTGTAAAAATAAATAAACGTTTCATTTCTGTTACGTATTATAATATAACAAAACTCATTCCCCGACGAACGGTGAACATTAATCGTTATTCGGTCCCATGTGATTCAGTCAAAGGAAATATTGCTGCAAACGCTTGAGATCAAAAATATTGCACACATTTGTTTTCGTTTTAATATTCTGAATTTAATCGTGATCACAATAAATTTAATACATTTATTATAAGGTTTCAGCTGTTTAAAATGAATATTTTACAATTTATCTAAACATTATTTTTAATAATTTAATATTTTAATATTATAGCTCGTCAAATTTGTTTTATAAATATTATCATGAACGTTATCAGTGCTTACAAAATGTTATTATGGGTAATTAAAGTTACAAAAAATATAATAATAATATTATGATTGTATAAAACTATCACAGTATCACACAATATATTCGATATAATAATGACATTAGAAATATGAATTTCTAACAATTAAAAATAATTACTTAAAATGGAAATGTTGATTAAATTAAAAAATCAACAAGTTAAAATTCTCATATAAATATACTCAATAAAATAGATATCTTCAAATTTTATATAACTTAAAAATTAAAGAGTTTATTTTTGTGTGAAACTCATTTTTTAAAACAAGTTATAAATGTAATATTATAGTCCGTTGCTTAAATAATAAGTTGAAAAAACTGCGTTAAAAAATTTTAATTTTTCGCGGAGATATTCCAATTAGTAAATATGACACCCTGTATATATAAATATATATATATATTTTATTAGTATTAAATATTATTTCGAGTTATATCTTGGTACAAAAAAGTTAAATATTATAAAACATGATTTTGTATTACACGATAAAAATATATTATACATTTTATGAATAATTAGTGTACAAAACAAATTAATTTTAAAGAAATACATTTAAGAAAATATTTATTGAATATTATTTGATACCTAATAAAATAAAAGTGAAATTTTAAATGTTAGTTTAATGACTTTATGATTGATATCATTGTAAATGTATATTGTATCTAAAACTCTGCAAATCGTTTACACCGTGAAAACTTTTGAGACAATTTTGTTGTTGTTTTGTTTTCTTTACATTTATTATATTTATTTTATCGAAAATCGATAAAATAGAATATATGTTCTTTTCTGCGAACAATAGTTTTTGTTAAAACGAGTTTTTACTTTATTCACAGTATGTTAAGTACCAAAACACTTGACGTTATGTCAACTTATTTTTTATTTTTATACATGCATTATAAAATAAATAATTTTCATATAATATATAAATCTAATTATAAGAAAAAAAGAGTGGTTTGAAAGGTACATAGAAAAATATTATTTAAAAGTAAACACCTGTATCGTTATCATAGCGCGATTCATCAAAATCTTCTATGCTATTGACATTTTCAATTTCACTTATATTTATAACTTTTATTTATCAAATGTAATACAAACAAGAAGTTTAATAAACTAGTTAATAATCACTTTAGATTGTCTTAAAATTCTCCATATTATTAATATCTTATAGTATAGTATACAAGTTGATTCTAGTATTGAATTTTGTGTACTAACTACTTGAATTATTTAAAAAGTAGTATTGAACTCTATTCACTTTAATGCGCACAAATTATAAGTAATATTTACTCATTGTAAATATAAAATAAAAGCATATAACGTCTTTATGTACAACTTACTGTAAAATAATCCGATTATAAATGTCAATGCAAACGTAAATCTAATTATTCAACTCAATTTATTTTATTAAAACACTTATATTTAATAACCGTACGGTAATATATTATTATAGCCGACAGTATATGTCCTATTCAATAAAAAAATCGATAGATATCTTTTTACATTAACCATCGCACTACATAATTAATTTATGTGTCTAGACGAATAATAAATTTCTTCACAATAATGTTTAAATTTCTAAATATTACAATAGAATATTATAAATATTATCAAAAAGTCAGTGTGATATAACATTTTGAAATAATCATTAAAATATATACCTCTACAATAATATTTTACAAAATGTTCCTGCGAATTTTTTTATGTAATTATTTTTTTAATTATTACTTTTATTAGAATAATCACGTTTATTTGAATTATTAAAAATACATTTTTGGTTTTCATAGTCAAATATAACTATACCCTAACCTTGAAATTTTCTTTTAAATTTTTTATCATTTATTTTTTGTTTTTTTCTAAGTGCTTACAGTTATGGTTATTATTATAATTTTTATGTTTAGGTGGGAGGTCAGTAATAAATGTACCTAGAATATTATATTCTTTTACCAAAAATATAAAAATTCAATTTCATAAGTACTTGATTTAATAATTAAATATTTTTATATAATATAGATGGATATACAAAATAAATTAATAATAATTTACTCGATTAAAATATGTATTTTTTGCACATCGCCATCCATGTAGCTAAATTGCCTATTCGACGCGCCGTTCATTGTTCATTAAATTTTTTTTATGATCTCTACTCACCAGTATTATAATATTATTAATATAGAATTATATTTTTCTATCTTTTTTGATATTTAAACACGATTTTTTTACTCACCTATTTTACACCAAACATGTAAAATTTATTAAAACGAAACTATTAAAATCTATTAAAAACCTCATTTATTTTTTCAATTTTCGCATCTACTTACTGTCGTACTTATAGAGATTTCATGAACGCTTTGCACGTACAATAAAGATTTACTTTAGTATATTAAATTGATTTAATTAAATACGAGTCACTTTGTTTATGAGCGTTTTTAAGCAATAATATGTACAATCTATTTACAAAATTCATTTTTTAGAATTTCGCGATAAGAAAAAATGCAAAGAACTAATTTTTTAACGCTATATTATAATCATTCTGTTTTATACTCTAATAATATTTAAGAAATAAACTATAAAAAATATTATTGAAAAATTTAATATGAAAGTACACTGCTGGTATAAGAATACGTGTAAAAACAACGTTAATTTGAAATAAATGCGAATCACATTAGTGTTAGTATGGCATATGATTTAGAGCTATCTTTAATCCGGATATGTATCTTTATGATTTCTTTCCTCAACGATTTCTCGTCAAATAATTATCGTCTGGTTTATAATTATTACGTCTATTGTTTTTGCGTGACACGACGTCATTGTATTTGCCTGCTTTCCACACGGCTTCTGTGTATTAAAGTTTTGATGACTCGCGTGCGGTTTTCGAAACAAATGACGCAAAATATAATATTTTATTTTTCACACTCAAACAATGTTATTGCGTGTAAATCTAACGGTGGTAAACCGCAAAACATTTACGAGATTTCGTAAAACGCACAAAATGTTTTCGTCAGCGAAAACGCGCATCTAGACCGTGTCAAGTGCTCAGTTTCGTCGCAAAACAATAATAATATTACGTTACTTAACATTTTAACGTGGACACGTGTGAAACGATCGATTGTTTAATAAGTTTGGTTATTCATGATTTCATTATGATATTTCACGGCCATTACATGACTTGTAACATTTCATCACGCAATCATAAAAAAATAGACAAGTATAAACTTAGTTCGTTTTACATTTTTGGAAGTTATGTTCTTCTATATTTTGCCTATAAATGTATTTTGGTTATTTTTTAATTTTAGTGCATATTTATAATTTTGTATAGTTTTGTTGCATATTTCATAAATTTTAAAAACAAATAAACACTTTGTAAGAAGAAAAATAAGCATCTCGAAAAACATTTTAGGTAATTATATCGCATTATTTTATGAATTTTTGTTTTGATATAATATCAAAGATAATAAAGATCTGAACCAAATTTTGTTAAAAAATTATTTATTGTTCTTATTTTAAATACATATTTTCGGGTTTTGAAGTGATTATATTCTTGCATATTTTATGTTTTTTTTTTTTAGATCTACAAGTCCTCTACCCTACTTATAACGATATAGCGTAACCACTATTGGTTACTAATATTAAGTAATATAGCGAAACTGTTTTTATAAAAATATCTCTCTCCGACATAGACGCGTGACGTCAGCCAGTGGTCAAGATGAACTTCACGGGTTTATACCAATACCCAGGTACCATATAATATATATATAGGCATTATGATTATATTTTATTTTCTCGTAGGGAACGAAGAAAATAAATAAAACGATATCCGGTGTTCATTTCCTATTTTTTTTTTTCTATATATATATATACACATTGCAAATAAAACGAAGCCGTCCCCGCTCACACGGCCATCGTACCTGCTACTATTCGCACACGATCGCGGGGGATGGGCGCGGTGACTCGTGGTATAACATATTACATTAATAATAGACATCGTTCAAGACGGTCGGCCGGTAACCGTGAATTTTATACCGTATTCCCGTCACGCACTCACGCCAACCGCATCGTCAGACGGCGGGACGGCGGCGCTGCGGAATATAATGTACACGTCGAACGTTTCGTCCGACATTTCCGCGGATACGGTGCCGCGCGCGCATCGCGTCTTCATACCGCGTCGTCTCATCTGACCGTTATAAGAACGAAAGCCGAAGAATATGAACACGGACGGGCACAAAACACACGTGGCAATAAATCTACGGAATTACATTTTTTTATACACCGGCAGCGTACGAGTCTGTTTTCGCGGAAACCGATACGCCACCGCAATAAATTCGTAAAAAAAAAAAATAAAAAAATAATGATAATAATAATAAAAACTCGACGCGCGTAAATTACGCAATACTGCGTGTTCGAGGTACTTGTGTCATCCGATAAAATAGTAACGATTTTATTGTAAAACGTTTTCACATTTTCCGTAATAATAACATAATATTATTGTATTCGACCGACGCGACGTGCGATCGGTTGATTATTATTATGTTAATATCGTTATACTAAGGAATTTAAACAAAATTAATAATTATACTTATTATCCAATTCGTCTAGAATATCCCAAACTATATTTTTAATTTAAAAAAAAGTATTAATGATAACTCAACGTTACAGCATAATTGTTTATTTTTTTTCTATACAAAATATTTCAACAAAGTTAAATTTTATTATAATATATGAATACCGATTTTATTAAATTAAATTTACAATTAAATGTAAAATAATTACATGTTATTTCATGTTTTTTCGTATATTATGTATATCTGAAACATAATATATGTATTTATCATACATAGATAGAAATGTACAATTTCTCCATTAAAAAAAAATTAAGAGAATCGTATTTATGCACGCCGAGAATAGGTATATACTCGTATACTCACTAATAAAGTACAAAATCGATTACACAATGCATTCGAAAAGTGTTATTATAATATTATGTTCTAGTTTGTAAAAATAAACTATACTAATATATAATAACTTATTATTTTATAATATTATTGTTTTTATCGTTGTTGAATTACGATATAATTTTCTTAATTCGGATTTTAATGCAAAATATATTTATTTATGTTGGGGTACTTGAGGATAATGCATTTAAAATAATAATTTTGATGTAAGAAATAGATACTTTAAAACACTAAATTTATTATTAATTTTTAGTACATAATATATTATATTTTTTAGGAAATATATATCTGGGCCCTAAAAACTATAATATTAGTATTGTGGCATTGCGGTATCTATTGTTTTAATAATAATTCTAAAAATATTTTTAATTTATACATAGCATTAAGTATATCATTGTGATTATATAATATTTACTATTATCCAGTGTGTTTGTTACCATTAATATGCAAGATAACGACTAATTCACAGTACGATATTATTATTCACAACTCTCGACGGTATATATCTGTGTGATAAGCAATTAAAACGAACAAACACTAATTAATAATCAATCTGAAGAATTTGACAAAACGGAACTACGGAATCAATAAATATTGTTTACATGCTCTACGGGTACATTATATAACTGCGACTTGGTGAATTCGCTACCGAATGCGTTATTCAATACACTCAGTTAATATACAGTAACCAACTAGGTTTGTTTGATTGATATACAATTGTCTATATGATCGGGTAATATTGTAGTATGAGCAAATAAGTTTAAATCACTTGATGTCGTAATGTTGAATTTCATGAAAATCTAACGACAAAGGAATTTTGTGAGCAAATACTATACATCTGGTAGGAGAATTAATTACGATTTAAATTTAAAAAAAAAAAAAACACAAATATATCAAACATTTTACAATGAAAGTTAATTTTGTAGTTTGTAGATTTTTAAAGGGGAAAAATCACCAGAATAATTGGAAATTTCTAATTAACGCGAACTCTGATGTCGATATGCACAGCGCAGACCGTTCGAGCCTATTGCGTTTTAATCCCTACAGGTCTGAAAATACCAAAATATCCCAGCATATATAATTTGCAGTGATCCTCTTGTGTCGTGAACTGTATTCCGTTGTTGTTGCCGTTGGACCTGAATCAGTACCTACGAGATCCAAATTCTCGCGCTTCCATAAATCACTCGAACTTTGTCCAGTAATAAAAAAAAAATCTAACTCTCTCTCTCAAACACACACACACGCACGCGCGCGCGCGCAAACATTAACCCATTCACATGACTGGGCGACGAGGAAGGGTAGGGCATAATAATAATAAAAATACGAAAAATAAAAGAGAAATATATATATATAACAATACCCAGATATGTGGACTTTGTGTGTGTCACACACATGCATAAAGAGTGAGAGAGAGAGAGTGAGAGAGTAAGTTTCAGGTGTATGCCATTACCGCAAACCCCACTTTATTTTGCATGGTTAACATATACCCGGTCGAAATCGCCGTGTGCGACCGACCATAATGTTGTGAGAGATCATCGTCCGGAAAAGTGGTCCATTCGGGTGGTGAGGACTTAACCTAACCTATCCACGTGTTTATAGGGTGTTCGGAATTTCTTGTTTCAAAGCCAGTAGGAATGAAATTCCCGCCATTTTTTGAACATCCTGTATACAGAATATATAAACGCTGGTTTCGGGTAAACTAACAGGCACGCGGGCAAACCAAACCAGCTAACGTTTAATGTATCCTTCCGACCACCTTTCTCCTCCTGTTACATCGTCAGCCCGTTGGATCTTGATTAAAATAAACAACTTCACATAATGTTAAATATTCGAATGTTAAATTATTATTATTATAATACAGGTATGGTGATGGCACGTGCGAGACAAATGTTTAATTAAAAATCGAAATGTCTATACGTTAATGATAAATCACTAGCGTAGAATGAAAGGGTTATAAATACAATTTTTTTTTTTTATAATCGACTTTTTTAATAATCTTGTTAACATTTTTTAAATGCATAATTAATATAAAAATAAAATTCATACTCTTATGTAGTCGATTGTAAAATAAATATGTGTTAAATAAAATAGAGTTTATTTGGTGGGTGTCATTAGTAGTAGATTGAAAAGGAGAAAAAATTATGTAAGAAATAGATAAAAAGATGTAAAGGCTAATCCACAATCTAACTACTAAAGTATAATTGTTATATTATGTTTATAGGATTACCTTCTTACGAGCAGGTGTAGTAGTCGTATCTGTTAGATTTATTAACTTTGGATGTTTAAGGTAAAAATTAGTTTCTTATAATATGTTTAAAATAAAACAAAACCCTTTTAATTGAGTTATTGAATTAAATGAGAAACAAAATACTATAGTACCTATGCATGTATTTAAAAAAAATTATTTTTATTTTAAATTTAAGACTTGGTTTGAATTTGAGTAGTAATAAAATTATTCGGGCATAGTAACAGTATCCAATTTAAATAACTAAGTGACAGAGTTACAATGTAAAAATTACTTTGAGAACTGAGACTGAGCACTGGAATGGGAAAACTTACCCTTTTGATAGGGCTTCATCTAACTCAATGGTCATTAATTATTTCGTCATTTTTTAGTTATACACACGGTAATATTTTATATATCCAGTTTCATTTATCCAAAAGTATAATTTATATAAAATAGTGTATAATAACAGTAAAATATAATAATTCCAAATTTCCGGTAGTCTGGATAATTACATTTGTATGATTATTATAAGTTGATCTGTGACTATGATACTACGTTTATATATTATAATATGTTGAGTTTTTATATATAATATAAATTCGGTAATATTCAGCTATTTTGAATATTACACTTATTATAGTTATTGTATAAATTATTAAAGAAAATACAGAAAATGAAAAGGTAGTAATAAATTAGTTAATTTCATAATGCATTTTTAGAACTTTTTAATACACAAATTAGAAAATAAAAGTTGTATGTAATTATAATTGCAATGTATTTAGAATGTAAATGTTTTATATTGTGATGGTGTGACCAATTATATAATTAAATATTATAATTAAAAGGTTCTGTATTATATGAATTTCTGAAAAGTAGAGTATAAAGATTATATCTGATAGAACCTTTTTATTCTAAACAGAAATATTTTAATTTTTAATTTTTAGTTAAGGTCAGCAAGTTAATTAGGTAAATTATTGTTTGACAATATTCTTTATTATGGCCAATCGTATTTTTATTTTAAAATAAAATAAAAATAATAATTAAAAAAAAAAAAAAAAAAAAAAAAAAAACAATATTGCTTTTTGAATCTTAAAATAACCTTCCTGAATAATTTCAAAATACTATAATAGAACCCTTTCATTCCATTAAGCCAGCGAAATACCACGTGCGGATTATAATAATAATATAAAATGATAAAATTCGATCCACGTTCCCGTAACACCATACACAGCAGATTACAGAATCCGGTAAAATGTCTAATGCGTGGTATCCAGCGAGTGATTATGTTTTATACCGACTCGAATATGCAACGAACAATATTAAACAATATTATTACGTATGTAGTATTATAAAACGCGTACGAAATAATGAATGTCGGCACGGACAAGGGTCGTGTGACTCCATTGGTCGATAAAAAACATAGCGGTAACACGCGTTTCCAATAATACGTATCGAATATTATATTATATTCAACTCTAGACGGAAACATCATAAATGATAAAACAATGGAAAAAATAACAATACAATTTACACGATAACTTTATGCTATGTTTTCGAGGTTATAATATTATATAGTCATAATTCACACAGATACAAATGTTCCTAGAATGTATCGAATGTCGTATACTATTCGTTAAATATCATCATTATATCAGTGAACTATCTTTCTCGAAAAAGACCAAATTTCCATATGGAATAGTTATAAGTCATTTAATTATTATCGTTCAGGATTTACAAATGATTTCTTGCAGCAACTTGGAGCGGTAACCACAACCTCGGTATGCATATTATTATGCACGATTGGTGTAGGTACATTCGGTGTATTTATAATTGCCTGCCAGCTATTGTAATACATAATAATGCGCATTCGCAAGTAGAAACGTAATACACATTATACAGATTCGGTAATTATTCAACATTTCAAATTTGTTCATTGCAAACACCGCGACTATCATTAAACATAGGAGAATATCAAAATACTATTGCATACAATGTCGATAAATAATAAAATAATGTCATATGAATTTATTTTCACGATTTTTTTTTGTATATTTTCAATAAATATAATTAGTTATTTAACAAAATGGTTTTCATATTATGTTTAGATATTTTTTTAAAAAAAGAATAAAAATGTATTCCATTGTTATTAACATAAGAGTATAACCATGAATCGATAATTTGGTTTACTTATTAAAACGTTAGGTATATTCCAGAAAAAATTGTGCGGATCTTATGTTAATATTTACTACTTGGTCGTTTAACCATCACGATAATATCATTATTGTATAGGTAAGTATTACCTACTTTATTGAACGCGTTTATTTAAAAATATGTTTTACACGCTAAAAAACACCCATAAGTACTTAAGCGTATAAAAGACTACGGCGAAAAGTGTTCAAATTAAGGTATGACATGTTTGTACACTGTATATGCAATATACTAACGATAATCGGAGGGAGCCCTTGTCGAGCACTAGACAAGAGCCTTCTCACCGTTTGCTTAATAGCGCGTTCATATATTTTCATATTATTATTTTTTAAAAAAAAAAAAACTTAATGCTAACCATCCACTACCGGCTGACTAATGGATTGAAAAACGTACGATAGTGCGAGCGTGAATATGGAATGTAATTATCATTGCATTGCAAAACACGTGCTACTGGCCGAACTGTTCGAAATGACTACCCACAGACTCGTGTTATAATTTGAAAGTTTCAGTAAATCAAGTAACACGCTAGTCTCCGTTCACGCTCTACAGCTCAAATGGGAGCGAATTGGTCGTTCATTAAACGGAAATAATATTGTTTTTAATATATTATTTTATAATACGATGCGTTTCATGCGTGAAACACGTTATTATTTTCATAATTTTAATGTAGAAAAAGGTTGGGTACGAGAATACAATTTTTTAACATATTCATAAACGTTAAATGTTAAAATTTATTTTATGTGAATTTTCAATATTAAAATTAACGATCAGTAAAAACTATAAACTATAAAAAATAAAAACAAAGTTAAATGTATAAACGATTATTTTTAATTTAAAAAGTCATAGGAATATAATATAAAATATGATTTGATATACTACCAAATATTATAAAAATAACATTTCCTATTTCTAAAAATCTTTATAAGTATTTTAAACATTCTTTTAATCATAATAATAAAACGTTTTTTAATCGGTATTGTAATTTTTCGTTAAAATTACAAAAAAAAAACACGTATTTAAAAGATTGTTATTTCAACTGCTCTTTATTATTATTTGTATTTTAATTTTAGACTACCATTGTTGTTATTCTTATCATATATTTTTTTTTTTTTACATAATATTTTATTGTATATTAATTTTTTGAATAGGAATGTGCCAGTAAATGTCAATATATAGTATGTAGTCGCTGTGTCATATAAAAAGTGCAAAACGTGCAAGTGTGACAGTAGCAGATGCTACAACAGCGGTCGATTTCATTCAATAAAATACAATAATGATTCGATGAGATCCAAAACGTTACGAGAGGTAATTTGAAACCGAATATATTATTATCATATATTATATATATTATTAAAATATTCACATTTTGATGAATATATTATATTTGAAAAAGTGTATAGAGTAAAGTCGACAATATTTTCCAATGCTGATTCAATAATATAAATAATATATGAATGAAAATATGTATTATACATTTCAACGGGTGCATGAAAAATAGCAATGGGAATAAAATAATATATTTTATGTTTGCTATCCGATTGTCGGTTTGATATTATTACACGCACGTGTGAAATTTCGTACCTACTTAAACACATGCAATACTTCTTAGTTCTTAACTTATATAAAATACAATTTTCTGTACTAGAACTATAAAATAACAAAAAATTGTTAACGATTTGTATATTTTTAACTAATCGTATTAAATATAATATATTATAATATTGTAAAGTGATGTATCACTAGCAACGAAATATAAACAAAAAGACAATTAACAGAACTTAAAGTACTGGAGTATAAAATAATAAAAATGTTTACATTATATATGTTAAACGTGTGTTTTTTTACGAAATCTTGTTCTTGCTAAGAAATTTTGATTATGGTACTATACCCATAAACTTAAAATAATAAATAAAATATTTTTACCCTAGTGCGAATAAAATCTACAATTTAACATGCATCTACAACTGAAACATATATTTTTATTATATGCAGTACTTATAAAATATACGTGTGGAAAACAAATTTTAAAATATTTGTTTCTAAGCAAAGCAATGCATGTTTTACAATGATGTGTGCTTTTTTTATATATGAAACTACTTTTTCTAATACAAATAATGTTCCGATTAAGATAAAAAGAGTATAAGTTAGGTTAGAAAATGCATCTATTTGGTAATATTTTTTTCGAATTTCTTAAAATAAACTTCATTATTCATGGATTTTATAATTTTATCTGATTCGATTTGTTTTTAAAATTGTATGATAAATAATTGTTGAAACGTATTTTGAAACGCAATTTTGAACGTAGAGACTTGACATTTTTTATGAGTATTGATATAGGTACTCTTATAATAATAAAAGAAAACTAGAACCTCTATATTGATTTTATGAGTTATTACAGTAATTATAGCACTTTGAAATTTTATTCTCAATAATACCCATTATAATAATACTTATAATTTGCAATTTTAGATTTTACAGTTTGAAAATTTAAAAGAAGCATAACTAATATTACTTAATGTAGTTTAAGAAGAAATGTAAATCCACTGTCATTCACAATTTTCTTTTTAATAAGCATCAATATTGGAATTTTGAGTGAAATCGATGAAATAAAATATTTGTATATATAGTTTTGTATATTTTATAGTCTAAATATTTTGATTTTAAATACACGAGGCTGAAAGTTTCATATATGTTTTATTATATACTCCTAAATTTGAATATAAAATATTATTCATAAGTCACGATTTATTTTCACACGTATACATACTTTAATATTTCACATCGATGTTTGAATTTTCTGCTTTTAAATTCTGAAGACATTTTTAAGGTTAGAAATAATGATCCGATTACCATAGGTAAGATATGCTTACGGTAGGCTTGCTTGGTACTTTATTTTACTAATTTTTTGAATTTCTTAAATTTTTTCCTTTGGGATAAGAAAAACTACCGAAAAATAATAGAAAATGGAAAGATTAACAAAATCTAAAATGTTAAAAAATTATAATTTCATTATTATATAATCCTAAACTTTTTGTTTGATATATAACGAAAATTTATAAAAACAAATATTATCAATATATATTGTATATCTGATTGAGTATCGCTCAATTTGTTTTTTTTTTTTAATACAGTATATTATATTATTGTATTTGCATTTAAATCTTAATTATAATTATAATAATTTGTTGAATACTATTCCACCATTTATTTCTTTGAGAACCAATGAGACGGATGATGAATCTACTTCCCAGCTTTATGTTTATTAAAATATCGTTCAATTTTAATTAACTTACATTACATTAAGTTACAATATTTAAATTTAATTACCATTGTATTATAAAATTGGACTAATTAACAAAATTGTAAAATTGATATTATATATTATATATACCTAATATGTGAACACCAAATAAGCGTTACACATAAATCGTTCAATCCACAAGCCTAACAATATTAACTTTAAGTGTATTACAGATAATATTAAATAGAAACAGAAACAATATGAAAATAATTAATAAAACAACTTTTATAAGTACATTACACTAAAAAAAAATTAAACATTTATAGTAAATAAATTATTATGTATTGGACAATGAGGAAAATAAAAATAAATAACCATTGGGTACTACAACCAAAGTTATAACCATTTTTGAATTATACGTCATATAGTAGTACATCTTAATATTTGTAAGCTATTTATTAATAAGTTTAATATTTAAAGTTAAGCTAACTTTAATTAATTTATATAACGAGTTAGCTATTTAAGTATTAACTATTTACTTAAAAAGTTAATTATTTTATAATGACAATTTAATTAAAATAGTATACTTAATAGTTTATAAATTGTTATTATTTTTAATTTAATTTGCGAAAACAAAAGTTTTAAATTTATCAATAAAATACAAGTAAGCAGTATAACAAAAGAAGGCGTTATTTAAGAATATGATACAATTTTAAGATAAATCGGAATTACACATAATATATTATGTGTATATTTTAAATCAAATAATTGTAAATTAAATTTTAAAAATAATATTTTAATTTTTTTAAGTTTATTCAGGCATTTCTAGAATGACATTATCTAAAGAAATTAAATAAATTATATTTAATAATATTGGCCAGCTTTGGTATATTATGGTACATAATATATAGGTATAGCAGTTACTTCTGAACTACGTTATGATAATAATATTATATTGTTGTTACGAAACGACGGCGTGATCTCTCTGTTACTCTAAATCCACTCATCGTGTGTGTCAAACTGAATTCGCAGGATCATCGATTTACGGTCTGTTTACTGAATCGTATATACATAATATAATAACGGCGGCACCGTCGATGTATACGTATATCTGTTATTGATGTGTTATCGTTTATTTATTTTTTTCGCACATGACAGTACCGTATTTTTCGAGGAGATAATGCGTCTTATTCCGTATACGCGACGTCGTTCACGATCTTATACAGTCGTTAATCTTAATCCGGTAATACGTAAATACGATGTCGCCACTAGTCGAGTTGGTGACGTCACGTTTTGACTCTTTCAGTAAAAATGTCACGCTGCAAAGTATAATAATGTGCTAGATGAAAACGAGAAAAACCGATAAACAACGACGACAATGGATGTTGATATATGAATGATGTGACAATTGACAATTGACACCGCGACCTTGGTGCACAAAAATTGATATTCTTTGTAAAAAACGCAATATTGGATATGTTTCAAAGAGAGAGAGAAATATTAAATCATATTATTATAATAATATACGATAATAATATGTAATCTAAGAGAAAAAGAGCCTATAGAAACACACGTTGGTATAATAAAATATAGTGTTCAATCGCGAATTAAATTATAGAGCCCAAGTATTCACAGAAAATATTGCTTATCCACGTTTGGCCGAAGATAATGGCATATACAAGGTTATTTTAATATCAATGGCTATCTGCATTAAAAACAATTTTTTTTTCTAATCAGCCTTATACTTTACTCATATATCCTCTTCTTAACAAAAGGTTAAGGTTTTAGTTATTTATGTAAATTATGTTATGGGTAAGTTGATGTATCTCATTATTCAAAATAATAAAAATAACTATTTTCGGCTTTAAATATTATCCATCTGAACATTTAATTTATGGCTAACTGATAATACCTTCGATTGTCTGATAATATGATTTAAATTTTTTAAATTTTTTTTTTTTTTTTTTTTTCATCATACGATCGCGTAATTTTAGAGTTTAATATTCTACTTTAAATAAATTATTACTTGTAAATATTGAGTACGATTTTTTGGGGAAATATAAAATAAAGCAAAATGCTTACAACGTTCAATATTTGCGATTACTGCGTTTTAAGTAATATGACCCAATTCTCTCTCTTTCTCTTGGTTTGAAAAAAATTATAAAGAAAATGTCATTTTGTTACGTTCCCGAAAGTATTCTCTTGCTTACACTATGAATTTACGTTTAAATAATACAAACGTTAAAATAATAATAAAAAAAAATATTGCAAAAGGTTATGGCATGTTTTTCTTTACTAGATATATACAAGCAAACATAATATAACCACAAAACATTGAAATAACGATAAACTTTTGTTCGTTATTTTTTTTTAAAGGATTTTTCATCTTTTTTTAAAAAAAAAAAATGCTCCAGGTTTTCAATAGTCAACAACAGAAGGCAATTATTAAAAATATAAATAAAGAGTAAAAACCCAACGGGAATTTTTTATATAAAAAACAAAAGGAAAACCCCGACTTTTTATTTTATTTGTACTATACATTGATGAATAAAATAATCATAACATATTATTAATAATAATAATATTATTTTTTCAAAATATTATTATTACACAGTCTGCAGACAATTGAACAAAAACAGAAACCTTGTCTGTAAAGTCTGTACTATTTAACAATCATATGCGTTGCAGATGGCGACAACGGTCATTTATTGTTTTCATAGTTACATTACTTTTTTTTTGTATCATTAGTGTAGTTTAACAAAGCGTTATTTAATAACAATAAAAAAAAATGCGCAATCATATATATTGCCGAAGAGGTAAATGTTAGTTTGGAAACAGCAATTTTTACCAATATTACGCCGCCGATAAGGACGAATATATTTACGATAGTGTCAAAATTATTAATTCGTCGAATAACGCACAATGAGTCGTATTGTTATATTATTAAAATTGTTTACGTTGATAAGCTTAATGTGATAAATGAACATATTTTACCATGAGGACGTTTGGTACTTTTGAATAACAACTAATACGCAGAGTGTATTCAAGGTGAGAAGCAGTTTATCTTAAATTATATTTACACTTAAAAATTATCATTATATAAACTAAAGTTGTATTTATGTATGAGGAATATACCGGTATCTTATTTTATGGAAAATTATTTATAGTTATCCATCTTTTAAAAAATCAACATTTTCAAAATATTATATAAGTTAGGTTTTAAATTTCCAAGATATTTTTTATTTTAAAAGTCTCATGACTTTCCATTGATTCATATCATTAAGAACAAAAAAAAAAAACAATGATTTGGAATCAACAGTAATGCTTTGTAATTAAAAATTAATCCACGTAGGAAGTATGTGTTTACTATTTTTACTGTAAGGTGTTTACCATACAACTAGATGTAAACAGTTACTTAAGTCATACACTTTTATAGATCTCGATCTCCTACCTCTCATCCATTCAAACCAGCTATCTTTATAACATTATCTATTCAATCTATTTAATAATACTTATTTGGTACTTCTTTGTTCTATAACTATCAATGCCTTTTGACTCATCTCTCCTCATAAAGTTATTACATTTCCAAACCTATTCTCTTTTATTTTTCCAACAAGGCCACAATTGATACAAAACATACACGTCCTTGTATGTAATAATTTCTTATTCTATCATCCATATTTATTATATTCTAAGAATTCAATAAATAATACATTTTATTGAATCATTTTTCATTTTTCCTTCGTGTAGCTATAATGTAACAAAAAAAGTAAAGTGAAATAATATTTTTAAATGATTTGCACCAACAATCAAACACGTTGACGTATTGTATTGTATAATAGCGTATTATATAGTGTTATACATGTCACAATTCTCAAAAAACTAAAATTGATTTTATAACAGTGCCAGCGGCTTGATGCACTAGAGCGATGTTGATGAAAAATGATACTTATTCTTTTCGTATTGGTATTATTAAACAATAATAATATTATTAAAATGGTATTATAATAAGATTCTAATTTTTTTTGACATGTAAGTTTCAATAACAACGGGTGATCCTCCACCTATCATTGTCACACAACAATATCGAATCAAAATCACCCAAACAAAAATAGTGGAAATCGTAATATTATTATTATTACGGTAAAAGATTATGAGATTACATTAAAAAAAAAAAAAAAAAAAATCAAACTTTTAAGAAATAATTTAAATAGTTACATAAAAATAAATAAAAATAAACATAAAAATGGAAAAATATTTTAAAACTCCAAATTTTACGAGTTGAGATGACTAAATTATATCACGTTTTTTCTTTTGATAATATTTTCTATATAAAAAAGTATAGCATTTATCAGATATTTTTGTAACACTTTGTCTATACGTTTTCGGTTGACTGTAAAATTATAATATTTATGTATTTTTCCTTTGAAGTGTAAACGCAGATCAAATGAATTTTAACAAGATCAATATTATATAAACGACACACTATTACAATGAGTATTAGTTCCTTTTTGATTTTTTGGTATTTTTGAGAAAATGATTTGTGATTTTATTATTTTTCCTAGAATACGATCAAAGAGTCCCGCGATCATTAATGTAATTGTATTATATAAACATTTTGTTTCGAATTATTTATTCTTATTGCTATTATTGTAACAAATACGTAACAAATTTTTTTTTATCTAGTAAGTAATAATTTTGGACAACAAAAGATTTTGAAATGTTCACACCGTGTGTTAATGATACTATCAATATTTAATAGTATATTATTATTATAAAATATACCTTTTAGTCCATGTTTATGAGAATTAAATATAACTTGTTTTAATGAAAGTAATATTAAGTTACAATTTCAATTTTTTTTAAACGTTATCATTTTACATTTTCTTATGACTTGTTTAAAAATAAATAATAACGTAAAAGTGTATTAATTATAAAAATAATAAAATAATATGATGTTTCAGCAGTTATAACTAAAATTATGTTTTAATATTAAAGACTGATAAAGAAATATAATAAACAACAACATAAAAATGAGATGAAGGAATCATTATGATGATACGAGCACGTCGAAAAACATATTTGTGTATTTTTATATCAATGGTATTAATTATGTTGTTATTATTATTATTATTGTTGTTGTTGTTGAAAAAAATTATATAAAATTAATATATAGAACTGTATATTATCATGAACGTTAGTTAGAGAATTCTACACGAGATTCTTTATATAAATCATTCAAATTACGATATCTTTAATATTACATACAATTTATATGAAAAATTTATGAAAAGTTAAAACTAAAAAAAAAAGTCAACTTATTAAATCAATGTAAACGATTAATACTAAAATTTATTTTACTGAAATGAAAATATCAACTGTATAACTGTTTTATGAATAACTTAAATAAAATCAGAATGAACGTAAAAAAAAATTTATAAAACACAAAAAAAAAATATGTAAGAAACATAAAACACTCATATATATAATTGTTATATTTAATAAGCTTTTATTCATAATTCAACATGTCAAATTGATATAAATAAATAAAGCCAATAATGTTGATAAGCAAAATATAATAAGTATAAAAATATTAAATTAAGTTACTAGATGCAGGAAAAAGAAATAACAGTACTGCATAAAAGCAGAGCAGGAGAAATCGAAAGTTATTGGGAAGTTAGTATACTAACCAAAACATTAATATTTATTCATGTGATTAATAAAAACATGTAATATATATTTCTAATTATTTTGATTGACATGATTAAGTATATTATATTATGTTAAATCTAACCTTAAATGTTTACCTTATTAGGTATACGTACCTAACCTAATCTAACCATTTTTCTGGGTTCATTTTTATATATAGTCGTATACTAGAAAACTAATAGTTAATATTTGTGTTATTTTCTAATCGATTAGTTTTTTTTTTTTAATATTTAGTTTGGTGCGCTATTGACGTAATACATTATTTAAAGCTATTAAGAGTATAATAATATGTTAAGTACTTTTAAGCTATATGGTTTCAGGGTTTAAGTAACATTTAGAATGATAGAGGAACACTGTACAACTGAACAACTGAACAACTGATCTGTATATCTACTGATGAAACCATGAAAAAAATCAAAATAAACTGTAAATGTTTTAAAAGCAACGAAAATACAATTCTGATATTGGAAATTATGTAAAATGAAAACTAATAAACAAAATAAAAATAAACGTAGTTATTTTGTATGCGAGCAGTTTAATTAATGTTATTAAAGCATTGATGAGGACAAAGACATCCTGTTTCGTGTGCGTGTTACCAGTAACCTATTAGTTAATATACAGTCTCTTTCATAATGTATGGTGAACAACAAACGCATTATATTATTATCAATTAATATATATTTATAGATTTCTGCTACTATGTCCATATTGTATTGTTTTACACAGATTATTGGTAATAATCTCTGTTAATCAAAGCACGCTTAGCAGAATTGGTGTTATCGCAGGAACATCAGTATTATAGTATTATGTTACATGATTAGTTTCTCAGTTATGTACCTGACATTCAGTTATGGTTACCTATTTATAATATTGAGTCCCGGTAGTCAGATAAATATATGAATACCGTTAAATTAAAATCTATAACCATTCAACGGTTGGTCGGCACTATGAAATTGTTATAATTATTATTGCACAAATATGAAAATAAATGGTTATAATATTTTATTAATTTATTGTAAAAAATCGTAGTTTCTTATAGTAGCAAGAAAAACACTGATTTTACTTGTTGAATTTAGTACAATTAAAGATTTGACACATCTTATTTATTTAAAGTATTTTTATTTTATATTCGAATGATAATATTGCAAATTAATTTTAATTTTAATAATAATAATTTTGTATTGTCAATCAACAGTAAATTATTAAATAATCTGAAAAAGTAATAGAGTGAAAGTATTAACAAAAATAAAATAATCAATACAAATCTAGTGTATAGATATAAGGTAGTAAGAGTCGAATATGTTCGACCACCTCATCGCTAAATAGAACATGAACAAAATCATCAAAAAACTTAAAATTCCGGAATGAGACATAATACGATCTGAAAGAAAGGATCGAAAACAAAAGAGCAATATTTTATTTCCAGATGCATCTCTGGTGCCTTTTCATTAAATACTCGGAGACAATTAAACGGCCAGCAATAGAGCTCAATATACAACCCTAAATAATATATTATATATTATATGTACGTAAATTTCTACAACCACAATGGCCGAAATTTAATTAATTTTTCCACAGTTATAAATATATATAAATACAAATTAATTATCATCGAACTGTTCGGTTTTGAAGCCCATAATAATTAACGACAAAAGTAACAGTAAATTATAATCATATTATATTTACCAACAGTAAATTAATTTTGTAAATTATGTATTTCTAATTATTCTTCATTATAATATTGTGAAACATTAAACGCTATATATTTCTGTAGAAATGTACACTTTTTATACAATCATCTTACAAACTTTGAAACCCAAATTCGAGCGTCCAAATAGTTATCGTACATTATTTTTGACGGGATTTAATTTTTTTTTTTTTATTGAAATAGTCTTTGTCTTCACTTTTTTAAACACAGGTTTGGTATACAATACGTTTTTGTCTATTTAGGTAGGTAATTGGAAAGTTTTATCCGAGACGGACAATATTATTATGCTACTGATGTTACAAGTGAACGAAAATAATAATATAGTGAAATAATTTTACTGTGACACACGCACAAACCGCCAAAGATGAAACACCTTTATTTGGGCGTTAATAATACCACACGTTTATCGCGGTGAAACCATCACACACGATTTCGCAAGTCCGATGTCGGTAAATTTATTACAATCGTGTCGATACTACGCGTAGTCATGTAATGAATGCAATTACTGTCGATTACAGAATTACAAACATACGTTTTACTATACTACTACATTGTCGAGTGCCTATTGTGACAAACCATAAATCAATAATAGTGTGTCTGGCAGAATATCCCAAATTTCTCCATGAATATTTGCACAATATTAATATAATATATCCATTCGGCGATAGATATATCAAAGCGACAAATGATCTAAAACTATTTTCTCCATCTGATTTTCGTTTGTCTGACGTAGCTTCATAGTTATACATAAGTCACTGAGACTCTAGATAATAAATAACATTAACGCACTTTACACGAGAACATAATGATGAGCTTTTGACGTTATATGGGATCAATATTTTAAATAAAAATCGCCTCATATTATTATCTATTTCTCTCTCACAAAATATCCATTGAACATAGGTGTTCTCCACCCGTAAAAAACGAGTTCTGTATCCTATCTATTCCTTCATTAATTATAACACGGCTGAACGCGTTGGTATTTAAATTAAATGGAATAATTCTCTAATCAAAAATGCATTGATTAACGCGAGTTGTTGGTCTAAATCGAATTAAATTCTTGTTCGAGACAGAGAAACATCATTTTGACAGTTTCACCCCTCTACACTCGTTTACTAATATTCAAGTAAAGAATGTTGACATTTTCTCTCGGGGAAAACAAAAGATAAAAACATTTTTAGCCATCGTCCGAAATGGAATTTATAAAATAAATTATTATTATTTCTCACAACTACTATACTTACTCGTATGTATTATTGCTATTCTGTTCAGTGGTCGTATTAGGTTTGTGAATGTTGTCAAATGCATTTACTACGATTGTCATAACAATAAAACAATAACAGCTAACAATCATCACTATTTTTTAATATATTAGCTAAACGGTTATTCTTTCGTCGTAAATCGATAGTCAATCGAAACGGCAGATGGTTTACATTTTAATTATTTGCATATTGTACTGTTCTCATGTCGTTGACAGTGCAATTAACTCAAGTTTAACAATATAAAATGTCTTGTTTCTAAATATCATACTATAGTAAATTTCATACATAGTAGTTAAATTTTAACGTCTTAAAAACAATATTAAACGAACACTACGTTAAGAAATACATAGCATCGTTTAGAAATTTTTAATAATTCTTAGAAAATGAAAAAAAATTATTATTAATAGGTAGGTATAACAATAATGCAAAATCCCTGTTATTTTACGGATTTTAAATACAATTTTTAAATAATACTTTAAAAATTAATTAAAATATATAATAATTTTTAACACTAATTTAAAAATATGCATATTTTTAAATGTAGAAAATAAATATTTTGGTAATATTTATTATAAAGAATAAAGTTAGGTATAAATAGGTATTTGCGTATCCCGCGTCCCATATGCAACGTTTGCGTTGATTCAATTGATAATCTTAAACTTTGATGAGCTGATGGGGAACATTACTTTCGTAGTAGAAATACTGCGGAAATATAGATTACAAATAGACGCAAAGTAATTACGTAAAAGTTATTATTAACCGAAGTTTTTAATATATGTTTTTGTTTGAGTTGATTTTTTGTATATCATTCAATAATAATAATAATAATACTAATATATAATAAAAACGTCTCGTGCATGTATAAATTACATAACCCCCTTTCCCTAAACCGACCACCGTAGTTTATTTTATAGAACTGTTTGAATATTTCTCACGAACGGATAAAGTTTATTATCATTATTTACATGTCGCATTTTATAGTTTTTGTTTTCTTCCGACGCCAAACCCGCATCCCTCCCGCCGCGCGTATACTTTGAGTGT
The DNA here is from genome assembly GCA_013282895.1 of Eriosoma lanigerum. Classification (NCBI taxonomy): domain Eukaryota; kingdom Metazoa; phylum Arthropoda; class Insecta; order Hemiptera; family Aphididae; genus Eriosoma; species Eriosoma lanigerum. Next base: position 19,307,468 of record CM023361.1, read on the forward strand.
GCGAACTTGCCCCGGGACGCGTTTTACATCTAAGAGAAAATCGAATTGCCGACGTTCCAGACGCGCATCATCTCATATAATAACATAATACGGTTTAAAATAATAAACAGTATAAAATAAGTGATTACAAAATGGAGTGAAACGTGCACGCTCTCTCTCGGGGAAATTGAACTTAACGGGAAACGTTAGCGTTAAGAACTGCTGAACCGTCACGAATGCGATTTTAACAAACTTGGAAAAAATAACCACCTACCGTCAAACCTATCAGAGAAAACCTATGCAAACGACGCGCAACGTTCAGCATTGTGTCGCGTACAAACAATAACTATTTTACCTTTTGTTCTAATAAGTTCAATTATTTCGTCCGGAATATTATTATATTTTATAACGAGCAGCTGTGTATAGGTTGCTGCTCGGTACAGTATTCGTTTGTTGTTAATGAGAACATGGAACATTCAAATGACAAAAAGTACTCTTATTACAAAATCCGTTAAATTTAAATAGGTAACGCTCGTATTATAATAATATTATAATGATGGTGTTAAAAATATCCGGACGAGAAAGTGAATTGTTGAATTTGTTTCTCGTAGGTATAGATTTTCGAGAGAAAGAAATGGAAGATAAAAATAAAAAATAAACGTTACACACAGAAGAATATATTCTAAATGATAATTCCTTTGAGTCTTTGGGGCCGTTCAATTTGATCCGCCACTGTATTTGAGAAAATGGCCGGACAAATTTGATTTAACTTTTCTTTTAACTTTTCTTCAATCGACCTCTGAACGCCAGTTCAAGAATTACGTGCTTGAGTTTTACTATTAGAATTATTTCAGTTTTTTTTTAGTAACTACTGATTCTGAATCGTAATTATCGTTATATAAGAAAATAATTTTTTTTTTTAAACATAACTATATATAGTAGATTACCTGAAATGTAAAGTAGATGTATATAATAAGAATAAAGTTTCGATCGTCATTCGTGGTTATTTTAAAACGATAATTTACCTTTTCAATTAATAATACTCAAGTAAGGTTAGATGAGGATATACTTAAATATAATAAGTTGATGTTATATAGTATATCAATAATTATTAACGTTACCAGTTTATTTTTAGACTCCGAATGAAACATGAATTATTTTTATTGTACTATCATAATATGATGTGTCATGTGTAATTTTAAAGTTATGTAAATAGATATATTTTCAAGTAGAAAGTAGAACAATGAAAAATTTATAGGTAGATAATTTATCTATAATATCTTAAAACATCCTAGGTAGTATTATTTTTCAGTTTTATAAATTATACGAGTTAATAAATAATAATATTAGTCATCGTTTGCATTAGACATCTAATTTACGAGGATATTAATTCTAAATAATAATACGAAAATACCCTCTTCAAGTATCGAAGGTACGAAAAAGAAACTTCGAACATCAGTTAAATAATAAAAACGATACATTTATAACATATTAAACTATATTTCATACACCACAAGAGTTTAAATTTTACATAATAATAGTATTATATTTTCGTTAATAATCACGTTCGACAGAGTTAGGGTATTATGCAACCCGTTTATAATTCATTTTCAATAGTAGTTACTTTTTAATATTTTATATAGTTCAAATGACCCTTTGACATCTAAGTGGTCTCGGTACAAATAGCTAAATAATAATTTAATACCTAACAAAATATTTTACTACATTTTAATTATCCGCATAATCTAATATAGCTGTTTGTTAGTATAGCTGTTTGAATTACCATAATAATATGTTAAGTGACTTTTTGAAATTAATTTAAATTAAAAATTAAAAATATAAATGCGTTTATCAATCCTTATAGTCCTTTAAACGATAGTTTATATGTGCATATACGATTTAATTTAATTACTTAATACTCATAATAAAATAAAAATAATCTAACATAACTAATGAGTAATTAATTTACAAAAATATTATGTACACCTACATATATAGAATAGAATATTATGTTAACGTGATGGAAATAACGGAGTACGCACAATTCTAAATATTATTTTGGAAGACTATCAAGTACCTAGAGTTAATGAATTATACTTAAGTCACGTTATTTCATTTTCGAGATTTTATATAAGTAATACAATTTAAAAATGGGATTTATTTCATTTTTATAGCTCAAGGGTATTTTTAATTTGAAATAGTGTTACACGTTTCTCTTTGGATTACAGTTCATTTAAGTTTTATCATTTATTTGTACACATTTCAAAAGTTCACCTAGAGACCATGAAATCATTCAGGTAGAAAAACTGAAACATTTACTCTTCTACAGTTCACTGAATAAAAATGTATTTAGTACTGTATTCGCTTACGTATTTTAAGTATTTCATTTATAAAATTATGTTCTGTTAAAAAAAAAAATAATTAAAATTATGACGAAGCTACTGAAAAAATGCGTCTGAACACATTTTAATTTTAACACATTCAACAATTTAAATGCAGCATACTTTTTATTATTTAAGAAGAAAATAAAATATTAATCATATTTAAAATGTTTCAAAATTAAAATTAAATAGTATAACGTTATGAGTTTATTATATAGTGAATAATATTTTAGGAATTATATAGGTTAGGTTACTTTTCGTATTAATATGAATATTACATATTTTATCACAATCTATTATATTCATTATATTTATAAATTTATTTAACAAAGTTAATCTTAAAACTTAAGCTTAGGTTTCAAAAGTCAAAGATTCATAAAAATAAAAAATATATTTGACATATAATAATGTTTTTGGTATTAAAAATGTATTTGATTTTACCGTTTGTTCACAGTATCTATATTTGTGTTTTGTTTGATTGAAAAATGAATTTCATAAAACTAGTGCACGTACATTGTAAAATACAATAATCCGTTGAGAGAAAATGAAGAAAAAATGTAGTATTATTAACATTATATGCTGTTACGGTATTTTTTTTTCATTTTTTAAAAGAACCTCTCACTAAGCTCCTGAAGTCTATAGTGAAATTGTTTTTTACGGTGACTTAAATCGCGTAACTATTATTATATGTTGCCTGTATTTTTGTCGTTATAAATTTCAAGACGTTCATACCGAGAGTATTAAAAAAACACATCCATAAAAATAATAATAAGTATAATTAATTTTTGACTTGGTCACAATATCAATTATCTGTATAATAATGTTTTTTTACGAGAACCTTATCCGTCGCACACACAATAAACAATTTTTTTTTATAGAGATAGTGATTAAAAAAATATATGTATATTTTTTTTTACAAAAGAGTACAATTTTTTAAAAATAATATGGAAACGGGTTAAACACCTAATCCCACTTGATAAACACTTGTACTATCTATATAATAAATAATATTAACAATATATTAGTGTTTAGTATAAAAGACCACGATTTTCTTTAACAAAATAAATCAATTAAATTTTTTATATCGTTCAAAGCATTCAGCGAAAATCTTCAACTGCAAAATAAAATTCCTTGACGATGCTTTGACGTCCTGTTTCAATCTCATATTCTGTTGTCTCAAGTGTACAGTTTCAAAGGTTAAGTATTTACAATAGATTAAATCAATATCATCGCTGACTAATGATATTAAAGACACTTAAAAATGTAGTACATATACCTTTTGTAATATTATTTTAGTTTATAAATACAGTTCCAAAGTACATATGAGTAATAGTATATATGTATAATGTAGAAATTATATACGTATTTATATATATAAATATATTACTTTTTTTAACATATTTTGGAACATTACAAATGGTAGTTATTAATATTAATTTATTGTTATTAAGAATTTTTACTTAATTTGTATGATTATATTTTTATTTTATAAACAATGTACTATTATTTTTGGATATCTTACTAGAAATAACTAGCATTATCTACATTAGTAAATAAATTACCTATTGTAATATAATTTACTTAAATATTTTTTTTTTAACTTATATTTTCTATTGTTCATTTCAAAAATTGATTGCAATAATTTGTTCTCATTATGAATGTAACTAAATATTCTATAAAACGTTATAATTTCTATTAGGTATATTATTCTCAAAAATTTCAAGACAATTACAAGATAATAATACGATCTAACTTAAAACAAATATTAAACGAACTAATAACGACACTAAATAAACCGTATAATTAAATATTTTTATTTTGGTTCAAGAATTATTCAAGGGGCGTTTTTTTCCCCCTAAAACTAGGTCATTCAGTATATGACATTTCTATTTTGATTTTAGTATTGTCCCACTGTGGATAAGGGTTGACGTGAAAAAAAGGCGAGGTTTGTAAAATAATAACTATAATAATAATAAATGGTCAGACTAAAATAACCTTTTTCACATACCGAGAATGTTAAAAAAAACCCAGGAATTGTATTTTCAGTGATTTTGCAGAGAAATCATTTTATCTATTTATTGAAATGACTAAATGCAGTGTATTCATTTTTAAATACATGTAAAACTATGAAACTTATTCACAGTGGACAAATAATCAACCTTCGATATTAAGACTTTAATCGAAAATAGTACATGGAAAACAATAAGTTATTACGTTATAACTATTGAGAAGAAGTTTTTTCACTTAAGTTAACTGTGATCATATATTTTTATTAACAATCCTGGGCAGATAAATGATATATTTTAATTCAGTTAAATTAAAACAGAAAAAAAAAAAAATTGAAAAAAGGCATTCAAACTATTTTGGCCATTTGATCTAAAGGATAAAGTAGAGCTATGCATATGTTAAACAACAAATAATAATGTTATCAGAGATTGGTAGGTATAGATATTTTAAATAATTAGTAGTATACGTACTAAATTTAAAAGTTGAACATATTTTCATTCTTAAAAGAAAGAATCCACGTTGGTGTCTCTATAGTAAATGAATATTAATTGGAATCCATCAGATTTTACGATTTTTCTTAAAAAAATAATTTAAAAATTTATAAGAAAAGAAAAATAATTTAACAACACAAAATGTTTTTTTGCAATCATATAGTTAATACAATGATTATTATTCCATTTTATATTTTTGCTAAATTATATTTTATGTTTTTATTATTATAATAAAAATATTAGAGTTAGCCTTATCTTACTTTTTAACTCGGTTGTGCACTGTATTTCTACAGTAATTGAGGCGAATGTCGAAAGGAAGGTATATGACAGTGACTATGAAAAATAAATATAAATTCGAACTAAAATGCATATATATATATATCTAGGCAACGGCGTAGTTTCTTGTTCTTTTTTGACTGTTTGCCAGACGTATCGTATTATCATTATAACAAACGTCCAGTCAGTAGAACAGAACTATCATAATATTAATATCTAATAATAATAATATACGCATTTCACGTGCTCGTCGGTGAAATTACAATAATAAAAATAATAATAATAGGTAATATGCCAAAAGTTAGCGAAACGTATTGTTGTGAATTTTATTATTATATTATATCGGCGTGTGATGTGGATAATATTACGCGTTGTATCGATGTATTGTGTTATTATTTCAAATATTCTATCGCGGTGTTCAAGTCTCACTATCGGCACAGCTACGATAACGTCCCGAGTCGGATTTTGTTTTCAATAACGATTTGTCAATGTTTGACACACTCGCGTACAATATATAATAATATATAAATAATCATAATAATATAAACGTATATTTTATTATCGTAACAAGCCTGCGTGTATGTTTCTACTGTGAAAAATGAACAGTTTTCGCGTATCAGTCGTCCTCGCAGTGACTGTTTATTTTGTATTGTTGTGGGCGCGAACAAATGGGAACTTTTTAAACGGATCTTTAGAATATTGTTGGTATTTATTTAACCAACCAATACACACGTGACCGTAACCGTGTATCGCAAGGTAACGGTGATGGCATTCGACCAAAACGATTTAGCTTTCAAACGAATATAATGCGTATTATGCGTACTGATAATGGTACGAACACGATTCGTCTTTCGAACGAATAATAATGTATGCGATATCGAACTTTGACAAGTTCGGACTTGGAATTCAGCACACAAAATCATATTGTATGTTGTACCTATACAGTGGGCTTGAAACCCATTATAAAAATTAGGTTTTTACTCATTTTGATTAAGTTTGTACATTTATAATATTGTCAAGAGTTTTGCCCAGAGAAAGGTATTTTGGTGCGTTGTTAAAAAATATATAAAAAAACAAAATGTTAACTGACATAAATTATTAAATTGTTATTTAATATCATGTTATGATTATGTTATATATAAAAAAAAAAAAAATGTAGGTGTTATTTACAAAAATTATAATTCATTTGTTGAAAATCAACATAATATGTCTTATGTTAAAACCAATGTGTTAATTATTAAATAAAGAAAGAAAATAAAGAATCATCAAAACATTTTTGAATATTATATAAATATATTAACCAATTAAAAAACAGAATTATTTAAAAAAAAATTTGTAAAATAAATAAGTTAAACAATCAAATATATATGTTGTATAAAAAAAAATATGTTAATTAAAGGTTTAGAAGTTTTTGGTTTTAAGTTAACGATATGTGTATTAACTTTCAGGCTATAAAGAAATTCGAGTAGATAATCAAGACATTTTAGTGAATTCTAATTGTTATTTAGTAGGTAGTTTTATTAAACTTCTGGAAAAAATTGTAAAACGTATGCGTGAATTTCATTCATAAAAAAAAGTATTTTAAAATGGTTTATTACTTTTCCTGAAAATTTAGATGGAATGTAATTTTGAAACGATAACGAATTATAATTACGAAAAAAACCGCAAACAAAATAATTCATGCGATAAATTATGTTTATAGACTGAGCGTAGGTTTATCAAAAATGATTAGTGAGGATGCATGTGTTATCCTCAATAAAGAACGAGATTATAAAGGATAATCGAGGGGAACGAACCCGTAGTGTCTAGTGTTTGCTAATGACGATACCCTAATTGATAACAGAAGAGGGGTTTAGCGAAAGTTCCGACGGTTTAAGATTAGCGATTAAGAAATATTAATTTAGTAACGGTGAAGCATCGAACCAACGTTTGAAATGTTTGTGATGTACAGCGAAAATAAATAAGTGTGTAAAAATAAAAATATATAGTAAGTAAATTTGAAGTATAAAAATAGAAATTTCATTTGTATAAAAAAACTAAAAAGTAGTAGGTACTTCACTAGGTACAAAACAGTGATAAGTGAATTTCACGTAAATATTATTTGCATAAAAAGTGAATATAATATAATATTTTGGAATATAACAAACAACGTTATAAATAAAATATAATATTGTTTTGAGACATTTTTAGTTACAACGGTTGAATTTTACCCATTTTAATATTGTTTGTAGGTAAAGTTTTCGAAAAGATTCTCAGCTTAAAGAAAATGAGAGATAATAGAAATATTGAGATGGTTTGAAACATTAATTGAATAGAATACGTGAGATTAACGAGAAAATGTGGATGCCTGTCATTGTTTTGGAGAAGAAAAAAAATTGATCAAAGTAAACTGAATAACAAAGTTCATATGTACGACGACGTCATTGGGATGGATGCGAGAATGAGCACACAATACAAAATGAATTGGAGGCAAATAGTAGTATGGATGCTTTTAACTGGAACGTGTTCAAATACGCTTTTTTGTATTACGTGCAGTGCCACCAGTTTACAAATCCTTTCGTGGCTCATTGAAAAGTGTTATACGAGTCACAAAGGGTTTTAGTGCATGAGACAATGTGTATTATCTAACATCAAAGAAACTGAGTTTGACACAATTTATTTCCAAAAATTTTAAATCATTATCGGAGTTGCTTCCTCAGTCCTCATATGTATATCACATTAATTAATTATTATAATTAAAATATTTAAAACTGAAAGTAAACAAAATATATTATTGGGAAATAATATCAATTTCAATACTCATAAGTTATTATGTATAAAATTATAATTCCGTGGAAATAATTCTTATCAAGACAGTAAATAATATAAAATATAAATCGTCAAATTATTTGTTATTGTCTATATAAGTAGGTACATATCATTAATTGAAAAAAAAAAAATACAGATTAATTTTATCTTCGACATTACTTTCTATCTGTATACATTTCACAAAAGTTTTAAAAACTATTTAATTTTGGTGAATAATGTATAAATTGTTTTGAAATTAAAAATAATCAAAATATTTGTATAATTAAACATTCTAATTTTTTGTATCGAGATGGTACTAAAGTATTTATTATTCAATAAATTAAAAGAACGTCAGTCATGAATAATAATATACTGTTGATATTTATGGACTCTTTTCGGAAAAAGACATATACCAGAGAACTTGGAAACTTGTGTTTTGAGGGGGTCAAATATTATGCATAATATGTATATTTATACATATTTATATATATATTTTTTTATATCAAATATTATTATTATAATAAAATACTTCATATTTAAATATTTTAAAACACTTTATATGTAGAATATTACTGGATTGATTTACTATATTCTGGTATTCGAGTTTATCCAGAATAATAACTGTAATATACGAAACCCCAGTAAAATATAAATTCGTGTTATCATTAATAAGTTAGAGAAATTTTAAACGTTATAATTAGTTTGTGATTTAGCACATAGCGACAACAACAGTACTGTAAACTCACTTGTATAATTAAATTAAATTTAACAAACAATAGACCTTTTGTTTGTAATCCACTCGTTTGAAATTCATACAAAGTTACAGTTTAGTTTTGTTATAGGTGCAATAATTATAAATTCAACGTCAGTATGAGTCATAAACATCAGTAAAATGATTTTATATTTATTAAGCCGTTTTAAAGAGCTAACACGTGCATATCAGATAATTGAAATATTATTAGTATTATCAAAGTATATAAGCAAAGGCAAATTATTAGATTTATTATAAAGTATATGAAATAAAATTCGCTATAATGATACAAGTAATCTTTTGTTGGTAATAATATTATATAAATAGAAAATCGTTTTTCTATCTAAACATAATGTTAATAAAAATGTATTTGGTGAGAATATTGTATTAAAAAAATAAGTATATAATGTGATGTACAAAACCATAGCATAATGGATACTTTTAATTTAAAGAAAACTTTTTTCCCCCATTTTTGATCATTTAACGTGGAAACATTTGCTCTAAACCTACTTTAAATTCAAGATGTTTTATAATTTACTAACTAAAAAAAAAAAAATGGATTCCATTACCTGACCTGGGATTGAATATTTTATTGGAAATGAATATTTATCGTCCAGGTATAAGTATTACGTTACTTGAAAGTTGAATTTAACGATTGGAATTTTTGAAGATTTAATAAACTGAGTTTTGCCGATCATGACGTAGCCTTTAACCAAGCGTTCAGTTGGATTATAAAATATACGAATGAAAAGTAAAAACTACCAAAACGTTTCTAATTTTCGTTTGGCCAAGTTTTTGTGAATGTTTTTGTAGTAACGGCGATTTTTGGCGAGGAAAATGAGTCGATATAATGTAATAATATACGTTTTGTAGCTCTAATCAGGAAACGCGTAGTAGACGCGAATGAACGTCATAAAAATAACGGCTTTAAGACGGCAGATATATTCGAATTTGCGAAAAAGATGGAATCGAAATTCACACTCGGATAATAAATATATACTAGTCGTATATATATGTGTGTGTGTGTGTGTGTGTGTAGGCTCGAGTACACACGTTGTCGTCATCGCGATTGCATGGAATCCCCGCGGGATGACGTTTTGAACGATTTTCACTTTTGCAGAACCGAGTGAGCGTTATTTTTATAATTTCGTACGAAAATATTTCACATTCCTCGAGATCACATTTATTATTTTTAACGCGCGATACTTGAGAACATATTATTATTATTATATTTATGGTTTTGAAATTTCCTAAAATATTTCATATCGGAGAAAAAATGTAAATTGAATAAGTCAGAATGTTTTTTGTAACTATATTTTTGTTTTCAAGTTTTGTGACGGTTCTAATGATTTGCTATATAAACTATAATAAAATATTTATCAACTTATTTCTAAAAAAAATTGTGTAAAAAGTTTTTGAAAGATGATTACAGCTGGGAATTGCGGATGCCATAGAATACACATCATGTGAACATTTTTGTCGTTTATAACAATAATACAGATATTTTCGTCACCAAACAAATAACGAAATTAAAATATTTTAAACGCGTTTAAACCTATTCATTTATCTATAATAATATACGACTTCTGCTCATCACGATTGGAATATAAAGCAATAGTATGTTACGTACACGCGAAATCAAATGGTAGGTACATATTATGTAAAAATGAGTTGTGCGATAAGGATTTTATTTTTTTCGAGATATTTTTCGGTAGAAAAAACTCAATATAATATGAGTTGGAAAAAAATGTAAAACCTCATTAGGTACTGAATCGCCGTGCTCGTTTACGACCGAATAAAATTACTTTCAGAATTTTAAGGGTATGCTGCAGCAAGCAGCAGCTAGGCGAACAATCATCATACGGGTTGATAATAATATAATATAATATAATATAAGAACCGTTTTCGAGGAATGGAAACGAAATAGCTCTATATTATATTATAATAATATAATATATAGATACGCAAAGCAAATTTGTCGAAAAGTACAAAAGAAAACTAAATAATACGTTTTTTATTATTATTTATTTCGGCAAATCAAATACGTTCGCGTAATAATATCGCAAGTCATATTTTATGACTAGCCACCAACTGCCGTGGCGTAATAATAATAATAATATTATAGTCATGGTAAAACAATGGAAGAAATCAAACGTTTCTATTCTCACATTGTGTTCGTACACACATGGATATTCCGATTGCTCGGGGCTGTCTTTGAATAAATCATCTCCCCAACGACCCCAACGGCCTCCGAGTTCGCCCGATAACGCTATATCGCTATATCGCGGTAGGTATAATATTATTATTTTACCTACTATATTATGTACATCGTGGTAAATATTGCCGTGTCGAAAGAAGAAAACGAATTTTGACGAGTGTATAAAAACTGAAATAAATATACTTTTTTAGACTATTAAGTCTAACCATCCATTTTTTAATGAGTGAGAATTAAAATAATTTTAATTAAAATTGTTTCGTTTTATTCTGATGAATGGAAAATAAAAAATAAAGACTTTTCGCAACCGTCCTTTACGTACGTGCTAATTTCTGAATACTATACCTACGTACATGACGTATGTGATTAATTATCTTTATAATATATGTGAAAATAAACTCTACTTTATACTATACGGTATTCTATAATTTGAACGTCCTATTATATTGAATCTCGCGTAATCTAACTAGGGAGGAAAAGGATTAGGGAAATATATTCTTCACTTTAAATAACTTGTATTATTCTATGATACAATATTATAGTATTATATCAATAAATTGTAATATTAAATGGAATCTAAACAAATTTGAAATTTGAAAAGGAATGCAATTTCAAACATTTATAATGTACAATTAATAATAATTTACGTACTATAAACATATGTGTTAAAAAAGTTTTTTTTCGTCTATCGCTTTTTTATTTATTTATATTATTATTTTTATTTATTTATTATATTATATTTTTTTTTATTATATTAATTAAAAGTCTTATATTATCTTATGATTTTTATTTTTATTTGATTTTTTTTATATTAATAATAAGTAAGGTAAAAGTTTATTTAAAATTATAAAAAAATTTTAAACAGAATGAGTGATAATGTTTCCAGAAATATAATTCAACGTAATTATACGTTATTATACGGTTTTTTTTCTAAAAAAGCCTATTTTTACTCGGTCATGATAAATGTATTTTTTTTTTTTTCAAATCACATTGTATGCTTACAAAGTTATAAATTAAACAATCGTCACAATAGTTCTAAATATTGAAATTTTACCGAAAATAACCTTAATCTGTCTCAGATAACGTGCATGTAATATATATTATTATATTACCACGTTACCGTATAATATACATTATGTATATTTATATCACACATTCACACGCATTTACGACGTATTATTGAAATGGTACACGATTCACAATAAAATCTAGCATACGCCGTGCGCATAATATTACCATCAACATCATAATCGTTATTATTTTAATAACGCACTACCGTTTATGCACCGTCGGGCGTCGTCGTCGTTAGCAGAATATACCGATTACGATATCATATTATAATAATATAATATAAAATTTTATAATATTAATGATTCCAACGGCGGAATTCAAATGAAATTCCCATCGGCGTTCGGATGTTATAATAATATTATAATATTCAATATATAATATCGTTTAGCCGATAATGTAATTATAGAGTTTATGTGCGATAATACATATTTATTTAAAACCGTTTCCGTTCGGCGCTACCAAGACTTCCGGCGAAAACTATATTATAATATCGTGTACGTACACCGACCCTTGAGAATCGTTTATTTCCGCGGTTATAACCTCGTATTATTAAATGATTACAATAACATATTATTATTATGCAATCATTGTGTGGATATCACGATATTAACAAGTTTCTGGTTTTTCGTAAATTTATATTTTGTAAATTAGTTATTATCGACGCGATAATAAAAACAATAATTTATATACACGAATGTATTATAAGTGTCCAATATTATAATATTCTTCTTCTGTTTCGTCTTTCACTCTTGACTTGATGGGTATCAAGCCTACACCTCCATCAGATCTCAATTTTCTATCTCTCGTCCATTCCCACCATTCATTTTCATTTACTTCATATATATATATTCCATCTATCCACCTTTTTTTTCTTTGGCTCTTTATTATTATCCAATAACGTGCAAAATAAAAACACAGTTTCCGTATAATTTATTATTATAGTAGGTATTTTTTATATAGGACGTGATTCGAATTTGTAGCCCATATCGAGGCATTTTTTTTTTCTTTTTACTTCACCGTCACCGATTAGTAATAATAATAACACGATGCAAATGGGTCACGAATTCCCGGGACCTAAATTCACAGTACTGGCAAACATTTCGACATAGTCTCTCCATTTCTTAAATCATACTCACGACCAACACGAATATTATTAAATATATCGATAAATATATTATATGCACACGCGAGATAGCGGATATCACGACGACGACGACGTCGACGATGTAACGTTCGTGTGACGAACGATAAACAAACGAAATGAGAAAACGGAAGAAACGACGGCGGGAAAAAAAAAATACGACCTTATAAGGTTTTGACGCGCGCGGCGAACGATAAAAGCTTATCGCCGTTCGGGCGTTATTTTTCTTCTCCGCGTTATTTTATTTTCGAACGTTTATTTATTTCCGCAAACACACTTTGCCGTCGATTTATTCTGAAAATTCTCTCCGGTCAAACTTTCCCTATAAACACTGTCAAATTCCGCCGACGAGCTTCGGGTGCACGCTCGGCGTTTATTATTATTATTATTATTATTATTATTATTTGTTTTTTTTTCGTACTCGCCCTTCTCGCGCTCACATATTATTATAATATCGTTATATTGTTTTCCGCCGGCGTTTCGGGCTTTATTTACCACTACGCCGCGGCCGTGACGTTTAAATGTAAATTCGTTTTAGATTTAACATGTCACGGGAAATAAATGTAAATCTATATCCTGTGTGTGTGTGTGACACGCAAAGTTTAATATGTTTTCACTCGTATAGTGAGAAGTGTTCGCGAGAAAAAAAGTGTACCTATGTATAGTTTTAATTGTAATTTGTTTTTGAATATTATACCTATGTGTGTTATTATAGTATTAAAACAACACACCTGACAATTTATCGATGTAAAGTGACGATTAATATCGAAAACGAATCGTTCAATTGAACGCAACCCATTATTATAGGTAACACTGAGCCACCCCCACAAATAAAACATTCCATAAAACCTTATTTTTATTGTTACGCGAAACACAACAAATAATTACAACAATCGCGAAATCAAGTAATTTTTATACATATATTTCCTACTGTACAAAACTCGATTTGCAATTATTAGCAACACTATAATACATAACAGTGGTGCAGCAATTGAAAGAAGCTTTCGACCATTATGTGAAGTAAAGATATAACTACGCTCATTAATAACCGAAAATAAATTACAGAGTTCCTAGCAAAATTATTTGTTTTCATTTATTAAATTTCTAAATTATTAGTAATAATCTAATAAAAACTACTTATAAAAAAAAAAAAGAATTATTTACTTTGTTGTTCAAGTTTAATACAAAATATTTTAATCAACAAAATTTATGATAATAATTTAATGCGTTTCAATGCTATTAGTATGTTTAGATATATTTATTAAAATATTTTTATTATTCAATATTTGTATGATATAATAATATTATTTCCATATAAAAATAAGCACATACCTAATAAGATAAAATATTAACTAATGTCAATGAATTATAATTATACTTTTATCAATATTGTAGGTATTGAAATAATTAGGACAATAACAATATATTATGATTATTAATTTAAAAATTCTAAACTTTGTTACAAAGCTATATCTGTTATATTTAAAATTCATTTAATCTATTCGAGTTAATAATATTAACTAATTTAACACATCAATATTATATCAATTAAAACATAACTGGAAAAACAAAAACATACAATACATCATTATATAAATTATTATTTTCTTACTTTTATTTATTTGTTTCTTTAAAAAGTCGTATTAACTTCCTTTTTATAATATTTGCAGTATAATCAATACTCTACACTGTATTCAGAAATTTGTTGTAGTTAAAAATAATTGAAATGACAATAAATGATAACACAAGTATCTAATTATTACAATTTTTCTAACATAAAATTATGATTAATCTGTGATATTTTTTGCAGAGAAATAGAGACACACTTAAAAAAAAAAATAACAATATAATATTATAACTATTATTATCTTCATTATTATTATTATTATGCACATGATAATTCATCATATTTTTGCGTGCTTTCAGCGGCAGAATCGTATTGTTTTCGGAACCTACTCATTTTTTCATCGTCTCGGGGCTATCGAAACGACACGCGACGACCAAAACGAAATTCAAATCGGAACGCCCGAACGATGTTCGACCGTTATACCAGAATGAATGAGATAATAATTAAAATAATATTTTGTGTTAAATACGCGAGAACATAAATATAAAATTGTATTCTGCAATTCTGCATGCATGATGGAGGTGCATAAGTCCATGAGCCCGGAAATAAATATGAATAAAAATTACAGGCTCAATCGATTGTTTAAAACTATCAAAAGTTATTACTATCGATTAAATTAAGACTAGTGACCAATTATTTGAACTATCGTCATATCGAATTTTTTTTTATTTGAGTAAAACTACCCAATGTATTTTACGTTAATATATTTACTATTTACGATTCACCAGAACCTACATCAATTTAACATTCGATAATAAAAACTATGCTGTGCGTTATCGAATATTTATTCGAGTCAAAGAGTATGTTTTAATATTATGAGTATGTTTAATAACATTCGATTATTTATTCAATAGGTTTTATTAAACATTACATCAATTTATCATTTAAATGAATATTCGATAGTTCCCTTGGACTTTCGAGTATTATTCGATAGTGTCCATCACTAAGCGCGCGTGTGCATTTGAAAAGTCACAATAATAATAATGGTGCCGTTGCTGTTTGAATAATGATAATAATTATAATAGAACACAATAATCCCGAGCGATTGTGATGGTTATAAATATTACTATCGCACGTACCTACAAAATACAAGTATAACACAGGGCGAACGAAATTTCTCGTTACAAAAATGGCGGTCAATTTTAATCACCCCGTGTATATTATAGTTATTGTTTTGAATATTAATATAATATTATTATTCGCCTATAATAGTGGGAATATGGTGTTTGTTTTGAAGTACCCATGGCGGTCCAATAATCGGCATAGGTTCAATGTGATGCGATAACCGTACGCTTTATATTAAATGATATAGGTCAGTGGTAACCATCGAGATACCGTATTTACATTGAAAGTTACAGATTAGACGGTATTTTCAATTGGATATATCTAAATACAATAATGTCAGTGTACCAACACTAGTAGTGAGACACTAAGCAAATATAATATGATATTCATCGTCGATTCTTCTGGGTATATTAGCATCGTAGTATAGAATTACGAAGAAAACGACGGATCATCATACAATAATATAATAAAAAACAAAGAAAAATATATAAGTAATAATAAATTAACAATATGTTTTGGATACGTTTCGGTCGGTATGAAAAAAAATGATTACATTTCGTTGTAAAAAGTTCTCTTTTTATGTATATAAAATACACATCGCTTGTCAAATCGATAATATAGCTTTTGTTTCCGGTGAATCGCATGCTGGACCAGCACCAAGAAAAATTTTCGCCGACCGATATGCCGCAGAAACCCAACACCGAAAACATAATATTCAGTTGTGAGTTTTATTTATAACACGTTTTGGTTATAAAATATATTATATAAAAAGTTCGTACAAAGTGTGTACAAAAAAATAAATTTTGATTTTCACTCCCGTTTTTAATAATCATGAAAGTAGTCAATGGGTGTCCTAAAAGGGACTAACTTAATTATTACTAAATTATATGTAACTTATTAGTATATAGTATTTGTTATTATTATTTTTTGACTACTTCCCAAAGTACAAAAAAAAATCCTATAGCTTTATACATTTACAGTGAAACTATACACACAAATGTTTGCGGTATTATATCCATTATGAGATGGTAAACAAAGTCATGATCAGAATTTCTTATTACAAAAATGGTGGATATTATATATATGAATTCCATTATTTTGGTAAGATAATATTATTCCGGTCGCCCTGTATAATCTTTTGTTATATTCCACGATGAGTTTCGTGCAATTGTGCAAGTTTTTAGGTACACAATAATATGCAATACATAAACTATTCGCCCGTCTACTGTTCATTTTGAACTAAATATAATATATTATGTCTGTACCCGTGTGTAATGTGACTTTTATTTCGCTCCTATGCGTGTGACCTCAATGCATAAGAACTAAAACGCGACGATTAAAACTTCACCGCTTCGCGAATTCAAAATAAATTTAACTTTTCAACAATACACGCGCAGTGTATTGAAATATATTCTGTTGCAACCATAGTTATTTTTATTATCTGTAAATTGTTTAGCTGAAATCATTTCAATTCGATGATTATTCCCACTCGCCATTATTTTAAGCATATTGTCCGATTAAAATAAACATAAAATTGCACAAACCTTGGTAGAAAACAAAAGTCTTCCTCTTAACATAAGGAGTGTCTGGAATTTTGAGTTCACAGTCCAGTGTTGATTGGGGAGTGATTTCATTATCAGAGATAAGAACGCTGATAATTACTTCATAAGAAGTATCTTTCAATCGGTTGATGTCGACACGTGAATTTGTCAATGGGTAGCTCCTGAAAAAATAGATTTAAAAAATTAATTAATTAGTTTATCGCTATGGTATTTTATTTGTTAAGTCGTAACTCGATTATTATATTTGAAAACTACTGTTAAAACAATTTTATGATCGCTAAAAATTTTATAGGTTAAGTTTTTTTTATTTAGCTCAGAAGCCTACCTAAGATTATTTTATTCTCAATTTGTTTTAGTGTGTAAAACTAACTTTTTCTTAGAAGCTTCAAAATAATTCCTGTACTTTTCGGAGACGGAAAATTGATCATGCCTCTTTAAATGGTACTATTTAGTTCCAAAACTTATAGTTATCCTATTAATCGATTAAAAAGAGATTCCACTCTTTATTATATATACACTGTTTGAGCTTTGTTTTAATTCAATGAGTCTTGAATAGTTCACATTTATTTTCTAGGAATCACTTTATAAATACATTTACTGCAAATCATAACATTATAAAAATACCGAGACACCCAATAACCATTTGAGAATATTTAGAATTCAGTGACGATTATTAGTCCATTTTTATTATATAATTTATCAATATAAAATATGATCACTTATAGACTTACCAATTAGTATGTATCTATAACTTATATGACGAACATGTTAAAATATATCAAAATTACATTTCTTCATTATGAAGCATACATAAATGTTCGAATAATTTTCAAAAAACAAAATATTTCAACTACTATAGATAAAGTAATGTTGGATTTTGTTGTAGATGTTTGGCTTAAACTAAAATATACATTCTTGCACACTGACGATCAAAATAAATGTTTTCCGATCTAGTATATTATATCATGTATAAGTTAACTGAAAAATATTCAATGATCATTGAACAGGCTAAAGTAATATTTTAAGTACAACAAACAACAATATTTTTAATTTTATCGCAAAAGATTTTGGTGAACACTTATTATAATTATATAAAAAAATAATAATGTTTTACACTTGAATTCTTTTTAATTTTATTTGTCGACGAATGTCATTTCAAATAATTGGTTAATATCTATAAAAGTGCTCTCTCCTCGTAAATATTTAATTTATTTATCGAGTTATATTAATATTAGGTAAAGTAGGAATTTTTAAAAACGTTTTGAAATATTTAGGTAAACTATAAACTAAGAATATTATAATAATCTTTTAACTATAACTATATTATTCATTTTAATAAATTTAAATATTATAGTTTATTTGTTAAATTTCATTAAATATTACAATTAAATGTAATTTTACATACTGACATGTATATATTTTCAATAATTTTATTATATTTAATGCAAACCTTGTATTTCTATAATAGAAAAATTGTTTTTTTATTATAATATTACACATAAAATTAAAAGGCATATGAATAATAGTAGTAATAAATATAACATAAATTTAAACCTTTTTTTTACAACAATTTTATTATATAATTAAATATTATAATCTATACTTAGAAGATCAAAATGAAAATGAATCCAAAATTTTGGCAGACGAAGTTTAAATTATATTTTTGACAACATATTGTTATCTAGAAGCAAATTGACCTCGGTTTAACTTTTTTTATATTTTTGTATAACTTATCGAACTCGACTTAAACTTTATATCACGTTCGAGTTCTTCTAACAATTTTAGTAAATATAATTTAATAAAATCTTTTCACTTTTAGAGGCTTTTCAATTATATCTTGTGAGTTATCCAGTAGTTTCAAACAAAAGTTAAAGAATATAACGATGCAAAACACAATTATTATATAGAAATTTATAGAAAAAATATATAATATATAAAGCATACAATATAAATAAGCTTGTATACTTTTATAATGTCAATATTATGTATTTAGTTTAAAGTTATTTTTACTAAATTTGTTTTCATTATGCAAGGATCAATGGTATTAAAAATATTATATTACGGAATGAAAATCTATATATTAAATATCGAATAGCAATTATTTGCACGCATTTCATAATATGTATCATTTTGTTAGATATTTTAATTTATGAGATTCGCAATTTTTTGATGTCTAAAAGAAAGATAAACACGGCTGATATGAATCATTACTGAATATCAAAATATTTTTTAAAAAGAATATTGGATAAAATGTTTTTTCCTACAAAAGTATATTATTTATAAAATATAATGAGCATCAGAAAATATCTTTAAAAATACTTTTTTTTCTCTACTGATTGTTCGAGAGAAACTGAAATTTATTATCTCTTAGAATAATAATAATAATAATAAATACATAGATGCAAAGTAATATTTTTTATTTAATATTATTTCATCAAACTTAATATCAATATTGGAAATATATTATTTCAAAACAAAATGAGAAAGAAAGTCAAATTAAGTGAAATAAATATCATTTTGTTTTCTTTAGTAAACAATTTAAGTAGATATACTTCAAATTTTTCATAGAGTAAACACAATTTTTGATGAATTAAGATAATATTATAAGATACATAATATAGTAATAGGAATCTATTTTGTTTTGCCGTTATTAGTTTTAAATTTTTTCTCATTATAACTTTTAAATTTTAATAACTTTAATTTTTATAACAATATAATAATTTTACGCTGCAGTGCATTGTATACATTTGGCTAAAAACCTATTTTTTAAATTTGCATTTTTTTTCATATTTTTCCATTATCGCACATTTTACATAAATGTCTACATATCAAATGCTATTTTGATATTAATACTATCAATATAATCGTAGTAATAATAATATTTATCTCATTTTATTTCCCATTATATAACCATCTTATAAATTGACTAATAGGTACTAATGCTGTTTGTTTAAAATGTTATTAAATAATTGTGGAATGTCAAAGTAAAGAAAAAAAACATTTTCACAATTATTAATCTAAGTATTATTAATTAAAATCATAATACTTAATTATAAAATATTAAATATTAAACATAGGTAAAAGTGCAATATGGTAATGCGACCAAAAAAAAAAAAAAAAAATTCGCGCATTATAATGGATAGGTATATAATAAATTTCGAAACACAATATCGGTTTATCGGTGTAAGCACATATATTTTATCACGTGGTCTACTAAATTTTTAAAAAACAAAATAACAACAAATCATAATAATATATAAAATAAAAAAATATGTAGACACTTTCCCGAGTCCATAATAAAATATAACAATGTGAATAGTATATATCGAAGATAATAACTATCGTTCTCGACACTAGGCGTGGAATAGACGATAATCGATTTTGAACGCGCGTCTGTATGTGTATAATAGTTTATAATCTTCGGCATGCAGACGTGACGTGCAATACACAAAAGGATTCGGAAGAAGTCGTAAAAAAAAAATCACGTGCCTCTAGAAACCCGATAGCCGATATACTTATTCCAATATAGCGTACGAGATGTTGTTACCAGCGGTTACCTATGGTATGGTACGGGTGGTTTATGAAATGGACGTATAGACCGAGGGACGCGATTGAAGAAATTCGCGTTTTATTTGTTGACGGATGGACTCGAAAACCATTTATCACGCACGAGAACTTAATGCCGCGAAATCGTTTCGTTAGCTTAATTGAATTTGCAGTCCGGTCGTAAAACGGTCAATGTATACACATTATATGGTCAGCAACGCGAGACTTACAAAATAACGGTCGTGTCGGATTACTCGCGAGCTTAGATTTCGACCGAATGGGACGATGTGACAATATTATTATAGCAACCTGTTGACGACGAAAATTAAAATAAAACCTTTTGTTCATATTGGAATTGGTTTGTGGTAGAATGTTGCTACCGTGTGAAGGATAAAATTATAATGTTTTTCTCGTACTCGCTTTGCATATAACCATAAAATATGAGCTCCGACACGACGAAATTATGAATGATTTAAAAATATGAGAGCTCTTGATGGTTGTAGGTGTAGGTGTACCCATGGGCGTAGTTTGAAAATATTATCTAAAGGAGGAGGCTATAATAGCCCCAGGTTATTTTTTAAAAACTTTTATTTACAAGTCTTCTCTTGTTTTTGAAAATATAATATATATAAGTTAAGTTTAGTAATTGTCTTTAATTTTTGTATATAATGTTTCAAATTCGTTCGAAATTTATAGACTGTAATAGCTTTCTTTCGATAAACAGCAATGGTAAATTCGAAAACCTATTTTTAATTCGTCTCATTTAACGAAACGACCTCTCACGTGATGATGAACCTATTGGTGTTGAAATGCTGCTTGTAAGAGCTTATATAATGATTTTGAGAAATATAAATATTCTGTAATAGGTATCAATGTTATTAAATTTGTCTTTTGTTTGTCATATTTTTTAAGACCAATAAATTTCAGATTAAAGGTTTTTTGCGTAAATTTTTAATATTTCTAATTATTATTAAGTTATAATTTTAGAAGTATAACATGATGTTCTGTAGTAGGATGTAGTCTCCTATGTCAACTAAGCATTATTAAGTACGAACAAATTTCTATTTTTTTTTTTTTTTTAATATAATCTTAACAATTTTAATTTCTACATTTTTGAGTTTGAAATTTAATATTTCTGTTTTAACTAAAAGATGCGTTCTTTTTGCCTTCAATGTCAACTAATCAAATAATTTGTAGAGGGAGAATAAATTAATTAAAACCCCATGGCGTCAAGGGGCTAAACACAACTTTGACAACTGTCTATCTTGCATTGGTACGCTACTATTATAATCATCGACCACGTTAAATATTATATATATTATTATAATATTATTCTCGTTTAAATTTGTAAAAATTGATTTTTCTAAGTGAAAGCGAAATTAAATAAACCGAAATTTCTAGTAAATTTATTTTAGAACATATTTAGACTAACAATTTCATAGTTGTTAAATATCTGTAATAGTGAGTTTAAATTTAGTTATTTAATTTTCTATGTAGTATTCATATATTTAGAACTTATTTAAAGTTTAGACAAGGAATTTGCAGTGGTCAATGGAGATACAAAAACTTATTCTTTTATGTCTAAACCATACTCATATGTAAACTTTTAAATTTCCATAACACACAAACGCTTCATAGAAATATTACATTATTGTAATAAAATTATGAAAATGTATTTAAATAATTCTAAATTTTAAATTAAATTCAAGAGAAGTTGAAAGAAGGTATTTAAAAAAAAAAAAAAAAAAAAATGAGTAATGTAAATTGTTTGAAAAACACGATTAAACACTATATAATAAACGCTATATATATAAATATATAGAAATAAGTAATTATAAAATTGTGGTTAAAAAGAATTTGAAAAAAAATTAAATATCGATTATTATTTTTATTTTTATTATTAACAATTTCACTTATTCAGTTCACAGTAAATATATTATCTGCATTAATGATCAGTTATGAAGTTAATTAAGTATTGCAAACAATGTTGTCGTTTTGAATATCGTTTTTCTTATCGAAAACAGTAATCTAAACTAATCTATTATTATATATGAGAACAAAAATAATTATAATTCAAATGTACAGAAGGTTTTATAGTTTAATGATTAATAATACGATATACTTTCCGATAGATATGGAATATTAAGTTTGTTTATTTTATGTACGCTGATACAATTTGAGTGTAACACGTGCGAAGTATAAAATTATAAATAAATTATACATCCGGACTGTGTTTGCTAATCGAATAATTGCGTTTCAATAACATATACATAATAATATTATGGTCGTGTTATCTACAATACATATTTAATGTATGCACACCATCCATAACGACCAAATATTCGCAGGGTCCGTTGAAATAATAATCGTTACGATAACAATGATGATTGTTGATCGAAGAGAAAACAACAATACACTACACGGTACAGGGTTATATGATTATATTGAGATGGACTTCATTAATTTAAAATAATGTTTACTCCAAATCATGGATTACAGTATTAATCAGTAAGTATATTAAGCATTTTGTTTTAAACCATTTCAATTTGTATTCTTATCTATCAGTTAAAATTATAAGAAAAGTGTGAAGGTCGATTTTGGACGTTCCTCCTTCGCCTCTCGGTCCTCGGAGAAATTAATGGTTTATTATACTTAAGATTTGAATGCAATAATATTGCATTAGAAATACGATTTTGAGCGAAACTCAATATATTACAATGTACTATACTGATAATCGCTAAATAAAGTACCAACTAGATGCAATTTTCTACGAAAAGCATACACTATTCATGGTAATCGGACAATTATTTCTACCCAAAAAGTGTTTTCATACAAAAAAAACTTCATTGTTAAACTAACACATTCCTCGCTTCGCCCAGAATGTAAAATATGGTGGTATCTTGTCAAAATGTTATTGTTCACGTATTTTGAACAAATCTCGATTTTCTTAATTTTACATTACGATTCGGTCTCAAAATAACACTATGTATACTTACATATTATGACTATACAATGTATAATATATCGAGAAAATTGATGGAGGGACAACGAAAGAATAATATTATATGCCGATATCGATATCGTCTTCAGTGTCGATTTATAACCGCATGAGATAAATACATAAATCAACGAAAATTGTGTTCGGGGATCGGACCGTATCGTGGCAACAACGTGTGAGTTATATCGCGTTGGACTCGAGATAGAAGAGCGTTTATTTATTTATTTTTTTAACATTTTCGAGGACAGTTATAAACCACGATATCTCCTTGGTGAAAATGATACACCTTTAGCGTTATATTCCAAACACATAACACATTAGATCCGGCAATGTTTGCATAAGTATATAGACGCAACGACCCGATTTTGAGCGGCAGCACCCATTTAAGTGGTATAATAATAGCGTTGAACTGTTTACCAGGTTTATGGAAATTTACGTTTTTTTATTTTTATTTTTTATTTGTCGAAAATAAGAAAATGAATATATATATATATATATATATATATATATATATTATATACATAAATAACGTTTTTGTCACCCGATTGATCTTGGGATTTTGCCCTCGGCGAAACGAACTCATTTTATCTTTCGATCTCATACAGTTATTATGTTATATACTCATATTATTATGTTCATAATACCACGTACGTGTCCGCACTGTCCAAAAATATGTCGAGAATATAATACTTCACATTATTTTTGAAATCCTTAATATATTTTATGATTATTGTTTATTTTTTTAATAAAATGTACACTGCAAATTTCCAGTGGTTTTCTATTTGGTCTTCTTTATAATGGCATAAATATATTACTCTTCCAATAGTTGTGCTTTCTGCGATTTTGCTATTTCAGAGTTTCAAATGTATAATACCATATAATACTTTCTTATTAAAAAAATTATATTCGTGAGATCTTTGAAGATTTGTTGATTAACATATTTTTCAGTTCGATCGGACGATCGGTAAATGTGCAGGATGAGCACTGCTAATCAAACCTGAGTGATCACTTCGGTCAACGTCTAAACGTCTAATTATTTCAGAATTATAATACGAAAGGGCGAGTACAGGTGGTGACCATCATATATTATAGTCGCGTACAAAGGCGCAATATTATAATGTCTATAACCAGATATTTAGCATAACTAATTCCACGACATTGCTCTTTGTATCATCTAATGAGCGGAACAGTATGTCTTTAATTTTCTCAGATATATTCCCGGTCGGCATATACTATAATATTATGATTATTTATTAGAATTATAATATTATGCATTTTTGTGGCTGTTCTTTATTATTATAAATCGTCAAACGCAACCGTGGTATAAGTTAATATTTGATTGTTGTATAATGTTATTCGACGATTTAAGACATTTTCTATTATAGCAATCATCCAACTCTGTAGCGCGAACGCTCAACACAATTTTCATAATATCCCTATAGTTAGGCTTGAATGATCTAAAGCTACATAATATTGTTTAAAACAGAAATTATTTTATTTTGTATATTATAAGGTATTAGACAGACTCGGGAAGTAGGTAATATTTCTATACACGTACCACACTTATCGCAACTCGTATTCAAATATAAGTCACTTTAGCTATATATGACATCTCTACATCATTTTCTGGAATACAAAAATTAAAAAACAAAATAGTTTTAAAAATTGTTCGTATTGTATTTTTTTCGCAGGGTCGCACGTCCGTTCGTTGTAATTTATATTTTAACGAAAAACTTTTGTTAAAATTGTCAGACTGTTCTTTTTTTTCATTATCTTGGTTCAACCCAATTATAACATTTACGTCATATGGGCAATAAATAATATATGGCTGGTTAGTAGAATATTATTTTCCACCATATCACATTATTCTTTTCTCATAAATTATCGTATTGTTTATTTTTAGGATATATAATGAGTCATAAAATAAGTGACCCATAAAATTCACGGTGATAATCGTATATTACGGAATGGCAAATATATTTTCGTACTAAAAAGTATAAAGCTATAAGCCTGTGAGAGTAATTCAACTAAATTAAGTATTATCCTAGAAACATACACAACATAGATATAACCATAAATAATAACTTTTGATATTTAATATATCTCCTGATGTGTCTTAAATTTGGTTTTTCAAAGGATAAAATAATTGTCATTAAAAAAAAAAAAATCATATTGATAACATTTTTAAGCGCATAAGTTTTTTTCTATCAATGCATATTCTAAATAATTTTTTTTTATGTTTTATATTAAAACTTAACCGTAGCTCGAAATATTACATAACAAAGAACTTTTACATGTCAAATTGTCAAGTGCATAAACATAACAATTACTACTTTATATTCTCTTTAATCTATATGAACATGTTTTGTTTTATATGAACGTAAAACTTAAAAATTTAACCTTCTTTTTACTTAACAATTCTATAATATGACAAATACATAATACGAGTTATAGTTACCTATTCGTGTACACAAGTAAAAAAAAAAAAAAAAAAATTTATAAATTAAATTTTGTTACGAGTATATATTTTTTATTTAATAACAATAATATTATTATTTATGAAATACAAATATAAACATAATTCTTATAATATGTATATTTCTTATTAGTATCTATTAAGAATTAAATCAGTATAATAGTATTACATTTTCTACTTACCATTTTATAACAATATTTATCAATACATTGCAAACTTCTGGTAATTTTCTTAAAATAAAATTATTTTATTTCTATCGATATAATAGTAATATTTGTTATTAATAGATATGTTTTATTCCTTATATTAATTTATTTTTATTTTTTATTTTGTACAACGTACTTTCATAGTAGAATGAACATTCTAATAAAAAAAGATTTATAAATTAATATATACACTATACTCGATTGTCTGTTTAATGTGAATGTTAATCGACTTGTTGTACGTTACCATGTAAGTAATTTGTCAACAATGTGAAGAATATTATAAGCGAGAGTGTTTTTACTGTGTTACTATCACGACTTAAGATAGTATGGGGATACCCAATGTCTCATGTTTAAAATCATATTAGATAACTAGTCATAAAGTTGCTCCAGAAAACAGCTGATTAATAGACGAATGGTGTCTCCTATATACAACGTATAGTGACGGACCATTAATAATTATTATTATATTAAATCATTTACCTTCATTTCAAATAAAATACTATGTAATTATTACAAAAAAAAAAAAAGAAAGAAATATAATTTCAAATTTGCATTTATTTCATACACTTGGAGGGCGGCATGAGTCTAAAAATTAGCTGTTCTCGGGAGCACTTATAATTGGCATATTATTTCGGCTTGTCGGGTATCCATACAATCTTAATTTGTGATTACTATACTAATGGACATTATTGGTTAAAACCGATGCTTCACCTAACCAATGTAACATATTATTTCATGGAATTGATTTTAATATTAAAAACGACTTACTGTTTGTCGGCCACCGAATTGTTGTACAGAGTGAGTCTGGGCACCGGATAAACGCCTGATACCATGCAAGTAACTCGAATCGTGTCGTTATTGACTTTCTTCTGAAACACCTCGAACTTTTTCTCGGGAGCTGTAAAACAGAAGAAGGAAAAAAAAACACTTTAACATCGCCGTTGAATATTATATTATTATGTATGGTGGAAAACGGCCTAAAGTACGGGTAAGAGTGGTGGAAAGTAAATAAATAAAATATACAAATCTCCTAATCGCACGAACGAGGTATGAATAATAATTAATAACTTAAAAAAAAAAAAGAATACCGTACGGTTAATACTCACAACGGTCTTAAGCCGCACGCGAAAAAAAAAAAAACGCGTAATCGGCACACGGCAAGAGAAACCCGACGGATAAGTCCTCGGCTCTCGAGAAGACGGTGGTGGTATCCGTGGTATTTATATATTTATTTTTTTTTTTTTACTACAATGTCCCGGAAAATATTCCGGCCGTTAGATTTTTCATTAAAATAATAACGTCTCTGGAAACGGTTGTGTTTATGTTCTCCGGTTATTAACTGTTTCGGGGGAAATTAGCTCGGGGAGGAACGATTCCCAGCGGGTGGTCGCCGGTCGGTTGGTCGGAGGGGGCAGGTTAAGGGTCTCCGCCTGTGTCACACTATAAAAATAAAAGGGCTAACGACTTCCCGGTCGTGTTGTTTCGTATTGTGCGTGTGCAGTGCTCCTATTGCGTTATAATATCTTTCGCTCTGTCTTTCTATAATATTATTATTATTATATTACGTCTCTGGTTTTTTTTTTTCACCACTCTTTCGTTTCGAGTTCTCTCAGCTCTCTGAATTCCGTTTTGTATATATCTCGCGCCATACACTTTCTCATCTGGCTGTTCCTTACTTTACAATCTCTTTCATTTTATTTTATTTTTTTATTTTATCCTGTACAAAGACGTTTCGCCTCGGCGGAAAACGCGCATCTCTGGCGAATCGCCAAGGACGCACCGAACGTATACAGCGCTAGCCTCACCTATGCCATCGTCGACGACGCGACGATATGCGAATATTATAATGGAAACCATATAGACCGGAGGAGGCCAATGCGGTACTTTACACTTTTGGCAGCGACGTATTTTGTTATTTTTTCTTTCAATTTTTATTTTTCTGCTTTCGGGAAACTCACCGATATCATTAACCGTATTGGCATTTTACTATACCGCGGTCGCGGTCTTGCCGTTTGTTGCTGTTATCGGAATAGACACGGCCCAGAAAGTCGATAATACGGATGTTCTCATTCCATTTTCCCACAGGCTTATTACTATAGTCTTTGGTCTTTTACGATACCATAATATTACAACACATACGTATATTCAACATTTCGATTTATGTTTACACACAAACAATAGTATAATACTATCTACTGGACGAAAAATACTGAAACAATTATTAAGAATATTATATTTTATTGCATTTAATTTATACGAGATTTTTATTTATTAATATTTTTTTTTTGTGATTCCTGCAATTATTATTTATTATTGTATGCATTTGTGATTTTCGCAACTTAATATATTATTTATATTTTACAAGAAAATAATTTTAGGATAGTATTTCAATTACGAATTAGTATGTCTACGCGTTCATGAATTATTTTGCTTTATGCAAAACGATTGCCAATCGCATTGGTATGTAAAGAACCTATCTACAACCTTAGTATATTACACCTGTGGTAGGCGTTAAGAGGTCTTCGATAGTGGTCGTGGCGGGACAGGTGGCAAATTGCGGTAAGTTTTTAAAACAACGACAAACGGTAAAGTCATCGTAAACTACTTTGTAGAAAGTAAAATAATGTCAACTATTTTCTCTCTCGTTTTTTCCCCAATAAGGTTTTCGAGCTAAAGTATGTTTTTGCCGAAACTTTATCCAAACGCATAATTTACTAGCAGACGATCTCGGTAAGGTCATGGTATGAGTCGTTTACCCAGGTAACAATATAGTTTACTGTTTAGGTACCGCTCGTAGTATATCGTCGTCGACGGCGATGACGTCAAAGAACGAATGGCGCTGTCAGTGAAACGTCACAGCGAAAAAAACAAAAAAAACAAAAATAATAATAATATTAAAAGTGAAAAATAATGGACTTCGCACGGGCGTTATATTGCATGACGGATATGCCGACGAGAGTATAACTTTGTCGATTTCGCCTGGCACTTAACTTAAACGCGACAAAACGACACGTAATTTGTTTCCTCGGATCCAAATTGCGAAATGGAATGTAATAATATTATAATGCTATAGACTTCATACGGCTTATCTACCAATTACCGACTCCTTATAAAATTGTTATAATATTTTTACACCATAGATATATTCGAAAATAAGTAAATATTTCTATGTATCAAATCATTAATAATTATATATTTATTTAATTTAATTGTTTCATTTTTCTTAAATTGAAAATTAAATTTTTTATTTTGACATTTATACAATTCCATTCATGTTTACCCTGATAGCACAATGATGCAATAAAACCAGCGTTAAAACGAGATGTTATGCTTAACTAAATTAGATGAACGGAAGGCTGGAGAAATCGATTTGACACTAAAGTTCTTAAAAGGTGTTCAACTATCTCAAAAAACTAATAAATAAACACAATTTTTCAAACTTATAGTTTTATTTTCAAAATGTTCGTGAATTAAATATTAAGTTTAATATATTGATACACAATGTGTGTTTATTAAATTACGATTTTATCGGTTTATATGAAACGTGATTATCTCCAAATGTTAATTCGATCGAATTGAGTCTAATTAACTACAGGTATTCTACTTATCTCTGTGACCATAACTCTAATACTAGTAATTCTACTAGTGATGTTGGTGTATTATTAGCCATCAATAATACATTTTATTCTCGCTTGTTACCAATGTCTCTAGTCCCGTAGAACATATGATATTTGCCATTGTTAAAATTAATTGAAATTACATCGTTATAGGGAATTCATATTTCCTCCTCGCTCTGATATTTCTCTTTATAATTATAATACACACTTTGATATCATTACCTAATACGTTTTTAATCTTCATTATGTTAATAATATTCTATTATTATGGGTGATTACAGTTTTCTAGAATAAATTGCTCTGTTAGCTTTTATCGTTATTTAATTAATATAAATAATATTGAACTAGAAATTTATCTAAAATATCGTTTTGAAATATTTTTCAATTTAATTCTATTTCTAGCTTGTATGGTTCTATACTTGACCTAGTTTTTGTTGACTTAAACATTATGATTGTTAGAAAATTCGTTTATTGTTAATTTCGTTTATTTCCTATGATGTTTATCATCCAGGTTTACTTATTTATATTCTTATAATTGTAATAGGCCAATTTAATATAATTTATGTGTTTATATTTTCAAGCTATGACTACTCTGACAAATTTTTTAAAAAAAAAATTGGTAAACTACTATAATTTATTTAATAATTTAAATAAAGTTAAATAAATATAAATGAAGAAATTAATAAGTTTTATTCGATTTTTTACGAAATAATTGATATATTTGTCCCTAAAAATCTAAATCTCATTCTTATTACCCTGTGTGGTATAGTCAAAACTTAATAAATTTAAAAAAAAATTGTTTATAAACTTTATAAGAGAAATTGTTTGACATGTGACTACAATAAATTTTCATCGCATCGTTCACAATGTAATAAGTTAATTTTTAAATATGACTATCAACATTATTTACTAAAAACACAAAATTGAACTAAAACTCCAACCAGCCAAGTTTTCGAAATTTATTAATAATAAACGTAAAATAACTTTTTACCAGATACCATGTACTTAAATAAAGAACAATATGATACGCCTACTAGTATTATTAATGCATTTGCTAAACATTTTTTTAACATCTATGAAAACATCAATGTATTAAATATATAAATATAAATTATGACTAATTTAACCAACCAAATGTACTTTTGTCCTCCTAAAATTATTATTATTTTACCTTAATAGATACATTTGAGTTCCTAAATTCTTAAAACACTAGTTACGATTGCTACTAATCCTGCACTTATCCTTTAGGTTATGATTTAATACAAAGTATATTTTTTAAAAATTTTAAATTCATCATTTCACCTCCTTTATTATTTATCTTCAATTTTTCACTCTCTACTGGCACTCTCTCCGATCTTCCTAATATTTCTTATTATTGACCTATTTCCTTGATTTAAATTATAACTAATATGTTTGAGTATTTTGTCCCTAGCGAAATTTTAATTAAATTAAATAATATAATTTATTGATGGCCAACATGGTTTTTGATAATTTTGTTAAGGCTTTTGGAAAACGTCTTCGAATTGTCGTTTATAAGGAATATTGGTCTATTCCAATAAATGTTACTTCAAGAGCACCACAAGGCTCTTATTTAGCACCAAATATGTTCCTCATTTATGTCAATGATATCAAATTTCAAAATAACTTTGATTTAATGTTCGCGGTTGGTATTAAATTTTACTGTGTTGTAAAATGTAAAGCTGACGCTGTTTAATTGCAACATGATTTACATTTGTTTTATAAATGGCGTGTTTCTAATTGTTTATCTTTTAATACCAATAAGTGTCTAGTTTTGAATCTTTATCTTTCACTTTCTCTTCTTAACTTATCCTATAATGTCAGTAAAGGATTATTACATCGGTCAAATGGGTCAAATCTGTCAAATGGGCTAGTGAAAAATCTCGATAGGTTATGTTAGGTTAACCTAACTTTCAAGTTGATTCATTTATTTCACCCAAGTTCTATTTATTTAAAAAATTGTGTTATCTAATAATCTTTAAATCATAAATATTTAAAATTGCCATGTATAAAATAAGTTGTTTGTATTTTTCTTTTTTTGTTGTAATTTTCAATTAATCGTATTACATTTTCCACTAAGAAAATTTGTTTATCTATAATACGTACTCTTTATTAAACATATTTAATTAGACTTCACTCTTCTAAAATGACATAAATAAATAAAATAACAAATTTGACATTTGATAAGACAGTGAGCTAGTTTATAAACACAATTTTTCTAATATTATATTATAATTTACCATTTTCAATTTTCAATTTCCTTAAGGTATTAATATGTAGCTATGGACTTTTTAAAGTTTTTGGTTGGTGACAGCAGAGTAATATGCATCTGTATATTATCTACTGCCTGACTTTAAAAAATATTAAAAAATCCATAACTTCATGAACTCATATAATGGAAATATAAAATTTAAATTTAAACTAATACAAGTTATAAATTGGCTATTTTATATATATTTAAATAATTAAAACAAGTATTAAATTTAATTCCGAAAAAAAAATGTTTTTTTATAAAATAAATGTATATCACTTAATTAGGAATAAAGGTCAAACATTGGACTTATAAATAAGTAAATAGTTAGTGATTAAGGAATTACAATATAATATACTTTATATAGAAATTTATATTGCATGATATTATTGCATAATTCACGGAAAACTTTATATAAAACCTGTCCTATATTATGTTATAAACAATTACATACTTTCGAACTAAAAAAACTATAAAATTATTATCTCTATAAAAATAAGAAACAAATATGTGCTTGTATGCAATATAAATATTAATATCTGACGTAAATAACAAAATAAAAACAGTGAAAATAATAACAAAAATTATATAGGTAGCATACGTATGTAATCTAAATAGTATAAATTAGTAATAACACATATTTAATTTTAAAATAATGTGGTTTTAAAATATTTTATTATTTTTTTTTTTACCACAAGAAATGTCTGTGTTACCCTTAACAAGAAGAGAATAGTTTACAGCAAAACAATATAAACGTATTAATACAAAATTTCAATGAATTTCTAACAACTGCATTGGTTATTATTTATATGTTGTAAAGGTTATAAATAAAATATCAGATAAATTACCTATTAAAGGCATAGTATATTTAAAATTATAATTTACAATACGTTCTGCGGTATTTGTTAATATTACTTATTACAATTTTTGTAAAAAATAAAATTTATAATGTTATAAAAAAAAAAAATTGATAAAGGTATTTATAATACTTCATAATTATATTATCTCGGATATAGAATTAAAACAATGTTATAATTTTAGATAGATTTAAATAGATTTGTTACTAAATATGGTAATCGTTGTTTAAATAAAAGGATATAATGTTTAAAAATATAATATTAACTATACTGTCTAATATGTGTTAAAAACTAACCTTTTGAAAAATATCAACTTTCTGTTATTGTAAATGTTAAATGATTCACAACATTTAATCCATTTTTTAAATTCTTTAATTTTTTAATTGTGTATTATTTTTAAGTTGGGCGACTTATAATTTGTAAATTAGGATATCTAATTATGATTAAAATTCATCGACTTAATTAGAGAAAAGACATACTATGATTTTTAGTTTATATTATTTGAAGATATTAATAATTAATATAATAATTACTACATTTTGTATTCAATTATAATATTTTAATATTTAGTTAATTTTAGTTCAGTATATAAATATCATAGGTAATTGTTAAAATATTTTATTTAATGAGAAATTTATTTTTAAATAGCTCATAATATGTAATAGTCATCAGAAATTTATATTAGAAAAATAAATTGTATCGGTAACCTTCTATAGTATATACATGTGTGATATAATATAAATAAACAATATATTATAATGTTTTATACCTTATGGAAACGATGTTTTCAATAAAATTATATGATTTATGAGTAGTATAAGGTACACACAAAGTACAACTTCATTGTTCAAACCTTAATTGCAACATTCAAATTTTATTGTTTGAAAGTTTTCTATAAAACTTGAAAATAGGTATTAATAGATTCAATTAATATTTGAACAAAAGTGTTCAATGTTCCTCATTTTTTTCATTTTTTTTTTTTTTTTATCTATAAATGTTCGTTAAATGTATAGACATATAATATATTCTCAACCTGTAGTACACGAATAAAATCTATATATATATATAAGTATTATATTTTTAATTAACAGTTCAATAATAATGCAGTTCCCAATTAAAGTTTTATATAGGACGTATAATTGTTGTTTAATATTTGTTCGTGGTGTTCTTATTTAATAAGATTGAGAATAGCTGTATAGATATCACTATAATTATTTATAATGAAATAATATTAATATCATCTAGTTTGTAATGTACAAAAATTATAGATGAATAGATAATAAAAAGTAAAATATATATATTTTCACTTGTATAGTATTTAAATGAATGTACTAGATACTTATAAAATACATTATTATCGCAGTATTTAAAAATTTACGATTTTATAATTAATTAGATAATTACTAATTAACAAGTCTGTTTATTTTATATAATATGATATTTCTAATTATATAATAATAATGCTTTACAATTAGTTTGGGAAAAAAATAACAAAAATATAATTCATTTAAAAAAATTGTTATTGTAATTTCGGCTATCTTAAATAATTATACTCCATAATATTATTATTTCCGATACCATCCGATAAAGGCGCACCATGAATACAATTACTTTGTGGTCATTATATTTTGTGACGTCAATATTATTAAACAATTATTTTTACAAAAGAAATAAGTTTTTCGAGTGAATTTTTATCAGATCTAAAGTTATGTCCGACCCAAACTGCTCGTTCATTCCAACACGTATACTCTACTACCTATTACTTTAACTTTAATCAGTTTGTAACAAAACTATTATGTATACATGGCATAACATATGTTCATTTTAAGTTATACCTTAGTTAGATAACATTCGAACACCGGAGCTATTCTGTCCGTTTTTTGTGTGATAACTTTTTGTTTGTTAATCTAAAATTGGATAATAATAATAATAATAATAATAATAATAATAAATAAGTCACGATTTACAAATACAAAAAAATAACTTTATTAAAAGATTGAATCACGTACTTTTATAACACAGAAACCTTTTATTATAATGCCTATTAATTGGTACCAAGAAATAAAAAATAAAAGTTACAACTACAAAATTTTAAAATTAATTTTAAGTATTTTAAAAGCAGATAGATAATTTAATAATGATTAGTTTATTATTATGTTATCTGTATAAATGTTGTGTAGAGAAATGTAGCAATATTGCCTATACGATACGCCACGTGTAGTAATAAAATATTATTTTTGAATTGGGATGTCCAGGAAACTGATAACATGGAGTTTTAAATAAATTGATGATAATACCAAATAACTATAGAATAAAAATTTTGTTTTTAATTTTTTTTTTTTACCAGTATACGAAAACTGAAGGGATTTTCAAATATATGAAATATTTCTCATTGTTTACTATTACGATTTGAGTATCAGTAGCCGTATCCATTTCATGGAAAATTCTGTAAAAAACTTATTTATTTTTAGAAATAATACTGTAATCATAAAATCAGATAAGCGAATATCTGTATTATTATTATTAAGAGGCTTACGTTTTCGGGTAAGATTTGCGATTGACTTTATTGCCTCGACGTATATTATAATAAAATCGAAAAAGGTAACCGCGAATAAGCGAGAAAATCTACTTTCGGGCGCATTACCGAAAATAGTAAATTTGTGTTAGTCCGTTCCGGCCGATCCAAGAATTGACACATTATTCATGATATTCGACCAGGAGCGTTGGAAACGCATTGGTTTTGGTATACACGACACGAGTGCATTAGGTGATAATATGCAGGATCACGTATTGAAACGACAATAGAACTGACGATGTGGTCCAGTAAAAACCAAACTAAAGAAATAAAAGCTTTTGGGCGATTGCATTATATTATTAGACTAGATTTTTCGGTGTCTCCGAGACTCCGGTTCGATTATAAGCCGTTTTTTATTATTTCCAAATGCCTACATTATAACGTATTATACTATTCCACAGGGTGATAATAATAATCTATATTGTGTTAAGAAAACAATGGAGATTATCATTTAAAATGTATTTAATTATACATTTAATACAATAAGTATATAGTATAGATTTATAACAAAAAAATATAACATGACCTCTATGAACATAACATTAATTGTTATTAATTGTGTATACAGAGTGATTGAGGTATTAAAAAAAAAAATTTTTAATTTAAAATATTGAAATACGTATTCAATTCCAATAATTATGTAACACAAAAATATTATCACTCTGTATATACATGTATATTACATATATATATAAATACATTGCGACAACATGCAATAAATAAAAACACAATAATAATAAATTTTATTTCGTTCTGTCGGAGTAATAATAATAATAAAATGGCAAGTATAAAAAAATTAAAACGTATTTTCACTTCGCTTTATTATAATATAAATACACTATTTTTTTTTTTATCGAATTATATGTATATAAATATAATTGAGTTATGCTACGCATATAATTATATATACGTCTTGAATATTATTATTTCGAATGGAAATAATTTAAAGATTTATCGTTCAGTCAACTACGGCTTTGATGTAGAGCAAGAAAGAGAAAAATAGAAATTTACGTGCTCAGACTTTGAGATCGAGAGATATTACCGAAAAAAAAACAAAACAAAAATTGCAATTAGGACGCGGTTATGAACTTATAAGGGTAAATATATTAGACGATCGTGAAAACTGAAAAATGTAATATAATATTATATATTTTCCCTGTCAGCAAATTTCTCACGGAATGAGAACTCTGATTGCTTTAAATATGTAATTATTAAACGGATAATGGGAGAGTGATTTATTTTTTAATATAATTTTTTTTTTTAATCACTATTGCTGACGAAACTGTGTTTTTGCAAATTGTTTTTTACCTTGGAAAATAAAATAAAAGTAATTATTATGATACAAAACAAAATGTTCACGGAATGTGCGTAGACATTTTTCAGTGTTAATCAACATTTCTCGTATGACGAACATTTGAAAAAAAAATTTAAAAAAATAAATTTTACAATCGTCCACCACCCTAAAAAAGATTCGAGGTGAAACTCTTGTACAGGATAGACATTATGAAATTGTGATTTTGCATTTTTTCCAAGGATAAGTCTTTAATGGCGTACGCGGGTTTATTGCGACAGTTGCACACGGATACAAGAATAGAAATTAATTCGGGAAAAGAGAGCAACACCCGTTGTGTCATTTTTATTTTTACCGCCTCGTCACTTTTAACGGACGTATCTGCCATGTTGACTACGCCAATCGGTTCACCGCGTGCGGAATCCCTCTTTTTTACGATTAACCGGAACGTATCACGGTGACGGCAAATAGCTCGAGCACGTCACACCGGAGTCGTTATGGTTTAAAACAGACATTAAAAACGCGTAGGTATCTATTTTATTTTTCATTATAAAATACACATAATGTAATAGGCCTTGCGTCGTGTGAATCGTCACAGTATACTCGCGGTAACGGTGGCGTTATCGTTGGTAACCATTTACGATCGTATATACTGCAGCTACCAAGGTATAATAACAAACCGCGTAAAATATCCCGACGGTAAAAGCGTATAAATCGAACGGTAAATGGTAATGTCGGATACTATACAATAATACACGGTGGTCTAGCAAAATAATGTTGTAAAATAAATTATTATTATTATTATTATCGTTTGTCATTACTAGACGGACGCATATCGGAAACGATCGCGCAACTGGTATATTTGATATAATATAGACTAATAATAATCATAATTATTATTATTAAATCAGTTTAAAAAAAAAAAAGTAAAAATATTTTTATGAACATTAGTGCTGTGCCTAGATTAAATAATCGACATCTTTTCATGACTTGCAGACAACATCAATGAAACGATAGGATAAACGAAATTATACTTAAAAAATGTGTCCGTTTGTGGGATTTTATTATGGCATCAAAATAAAGCAATTACCCACATTTTGTTCAAGTTCGGTTCAGGGGCGTATACAATTGGGGCGATAGAAGTGATCGCCTCCTCCTCCTCCGGATAATAATTTGTATGTATGTGTTTTATAAAATTATTATCATGAAAATAAAGTGATAAATTTAAGAAAAATATGAATCAAATTTTTATAATTAACATATTTTCGATAATTTAGGTACCTATGTAAATTTTGTTTGTTTATATTGTATTTGTTTGCCTCATCCCTTATATACGTCCAAGATACGCTCCAAGTTAGATTTAGTCTTTATTTTCACATTTCACATTATATTATAATGACTTAAATGTAATACATCGATGTTTTTTTATAAACAATAATTTAGTGTTAAAGTTGAATATTCAAATAAATATTCAAATATATTATACTCATATTATTACTAAAATGTACATTAATTTATAGAATGATGTTTATTGTACATTTGGATCCTCCGGCTTACGTATTATTATTATAGGATAATATTTACGTATTTCCTAATTAAACTACGTATGTTATGTATTATATGTAGCATATTATTCGATATTAATATTACAGAGGAGTAAATATTAGAAACACTATTTTCACTAGTTCCGTAATAACGTTATAGTAAAATATACTAATATAAGATTAATCAACATTGTAAACAAAATTGAAAATTAATAAATTACCAAATATAGTTCTCTAAATATAGTATATTTATCTAGTTACAAAAATATGTTAATTTAAACGACTATTGTAACCAAATCGATTTAAATTTTAAGTCAAAATTACCATTTTTGTCATTAAACTGTATTCATAACAAAATCATTAGTTGGCATTGAAACAGTTGTTTCTTGGCCCTGTACCCGGACGTAGATTATATGTTTCGCATTAAGAGAATGGGTCATTCCAGAGATTCCAAAATCTTTTTTCGAAATATTTTCCTAAAAAAAAGATTACTTATAATATTTTTACCATTTATTGTTGTTTTCAAAACAATGTACATTTTTTTATTAAACCGTTTATTTTCATGTAACAATAATATATTCTAATATAACATAATATACACGCACAATTATTACATTTTTGGTAACTTTATTTTATTAAAAACGAATACATTATTTTATACTAATAGTGTTATACTTTGTATAAAACCAATTTAGTTTAATAAAGTATATATAGTTACATAATAAATTTAATTTGATTAAAATTCGTTTAATATCATCAATAGGTTATATTAATCATTCTAATAACAATGTTATTATTAGTTTAACACAGTTATCGGTCTCAATATTTAATTTTATTTGTGACAAAAATTATTATATGTCTAATTAATTACAATTAAAATATCCTAAAAAAAAAAAATTTATACTAACTTATAAAGTAGGTATATATTAGGTAGGTATGCATAATTTTCCAGAGACTGATCCGTAGGGATAAACAATATGCTAAACATTACAAACTTTACGGTTGAAATTTGTATATTAGGTACATTTTTTATTATTATTATTATTATACTATTTTATCTTTGCATTGTATAAATGTCTAACTTTGTTGTAACTAGTTATATCACAAACTACAATTTAATTAAGCATTCTCATCGCGTCTATAATTTAGTTAATGTTTACGAAATTAGGACTACTATAATACGATAATTAAGTTTCGAGAATGATAACCATGTGTTTTATGTATACAAACGATAGCCTAATAATTTATCTTGTATACTCTGTTGTATTATATTTATAGATATCGGGTAAGTTAGTTTTATATATGAAATATTGAATAACGAAAAAATATTTTATTACTTTATGTGGTATAGTCGTCATATAATAGGATTCCAATTCGATTTCAGTTTAATCATAATATCATGGCCACACTAAAAAGGGTGTAATTTTGTTTATGAATTTGCGTTTAGAAAACTTTTACGATAATCATAATATAATGTTTATAAACGCGAAATGGCGTGCACATATGCGTTTACACGCTAAACAACAAAACTTTGAACATTCACGCCGTTGAAAGTTTTGCTTGAGATATTATTATCTCGGCCAGGCCCGTCCGAAATGCAGATGGTTTCAATGGATTTGATTAAAAATGTATTACATTTATTTTCCATCGAATGACTTCGATTTACCGTCGTGAACGTAAAAAACAGTCCGCGGTAAAACGTCTCCGTCGGGAAACGAGCGCCAATATCTAGTTCGGATCCGTGCCCCGCCTAAATGACGTGTTTATTAAAAGCGAAATCCCTTTTCGCGGAATATTGTAATTAAAGACGTCGCCACGGTGGGACGGAAACACTAAACAACAATCCCCCGAGGTAACGGCATCAATGGCTGAACCCGAGCGTCTTTGGTCCGACCCTTTTCGACTCGTCTCTCCGTCCAGACTTTTAGACGTACCTACGGTACATATTATTATCGATTGCGTACAAGTATTTCAGATTATTTTATCGGAGGTGCGAAAATTGACGCGTGCAAAGTTTCACGCCGGCCAAGCAAATTTGATTTGATATTAAAATTATATACGTAACATACAAATAGAATTAACAAAGTTTACAACAAGTGCATGTGATTGAAATTTGTATTACATACAAATATATAATGGAACCGTGGCCCATTCTACTAGAATATTCACACGATAACGGTATAATATAATATTGTCATTACTGTTTTACACTGTCGTCTGTTAGGACAATATTTTATCGCGTCGGTCTCGGGCGAAACGAATTTCAAAGTTAAACAAAATTAAAATGTATTAATAATAAATGGCCGTCGGACCGCACGAAACGTTTTATCGTCCGAACAGAACCGCGCGCCGCCGCCGCCGCCGCCGTCTCGGGCACCGGAAACGACTTGGAAAAGTCAAGTTTGATTTCGGGAAACGAGTTTGTGTGGAAATGGGCGCTTGACGGCCGTCGCGCCGCAGCACCTGTCCAAAGTGATTTAATTGACGACCGTTCGAAACGACGCGGCCGGATGCTTTTTGGAAACACTTTTGACCGTGCGCCCACTTTAGGTAAGTGAACATTTGTTTAAATGGTCTTTGGCGAGATGAAGCCGAACGGCTAAATATCGTTTTACGCTCGAGTAATCGAATCGCCATTACGCGGGATGGCAAAACGCGGCGAGTGGAATTAATCAAGTAAATCGTCTTCGCGACAATATCCGAACAGTCATCTCGCACGGTTTACGATTTTTGTTTATGGACATTGTGTACAGGCTACGTCGGAACGGCTCGGTGGATACGATGTCGACCGTGCTTAAACATTTACAAACGTACGGAGTGATCGCAATGATCACATACGTTTCAAAAGTTACATTTCCGTTGTTATGTATACTCTGTAATTCATTATACCATACTTACGTACACGTTACAAGGAGAAGGCATAAAGGGCACGTGCCCCTCCTGTCGAGAGACTATAGCCTTGTATTTCTATACATGCATATATTGAAAAATCTAATTATAATTATGTATTAAATATTTAAATATATTTTTCTATATTAATTTTAAAATAGATTTTACGAAAACATAAATAATTTGATACCGCCCACCTGTCGAAATTTTCTGGATCGTCACTGAGCATATACTATATTGTATATTACTTATCTTTTTTTCTTCGAAATCAAATAAAATAAACCATTTATAAAACGTTAACAAAAAATATTATTTCAATTTACTTTTGAACATACACAAATTGTCACACAGTTGAACTTTACGATAAATAATCGTTTGTAGTCTTATATAATATGTTTATAAAATTATCGTAATTATCACAGATAATTTATAACATCATATTATTATATAAAAATTAATATGTATGTTTTAATATATTGTATAAAAAATATTCTCTTATAATATTATTCTTTAAATTACAAAAAATCACCAAACCCAATACTTATAATCAATTATATTAAAATTAACACTTAATTGTGTGACTAATTCGAATAAATATAAGTTTCAATTTTTAATTTAAAAATATGTCATAAGTACGAAACAATCAAATATGTTATACTGTCTTTAATGAAACTTTAGAAATTAAATAATTATCATATATCATAATAATGATATATAATGTCCCCACTCACCACTAATGCATGGAAAAAATTTACCTAGTGAAAGTGTTATAAACACTTATTTTGTTAACAATTTTGAGAAAAGATATCTAACCGAATATAATTTTAACCACAACAAAAATTATGTATTAGACAGTCATAATTTTTATTTTA
This sequence comes from Eriosoma lanigerum, assembly GCA_013282895.1. Taxonomy (NCBI): domain Eukaryota; kingdom Metazoa; phylum Arthropoda; class Insecta; order Hemiptera; family Aphididae; genus Eriosoma; species Eriosoma lanigerum. The sequence continues at coordinate 19,349,961 of CM023361.1, forward strand.
GATTTTGAGCGAAGCAAGGAAAGTATTGGTTTTACAAAGATGTTTTTTGACTAAAGTCATTTTTTTGGGTAGAAATAATGGTCCGATTTCCACGAATTGGGTATGCTTTTGGTAGAAAATTGCATCTTGTTGGTACTTTATTTAACGCATTTTTGAATTTCTTAAAAGGTTTTCTTTAAGAGAAGAAAGGCTATCAAAATGCAACGAAAAATTCACGAAAATAATAATTTTGACGAAATTGGTTTTAGATTTTCATGGACACTAATGCAATTTTAAAACTATGAACTTGTAAATTTTTTTAAGTATTCTCAAAGGTAGTTTACACACGTAGTAAAATTTTGTAACGGATTATTAGTGTGATATATTGTATTTCATAATGTTTCGCTCAGAATCGTATTTCCGAATGCAATATATTTACATTCAAATCTTAATAAATTAATAATTTCTTCGAGGACCGAAATTAAAAGGTTAAAGGTACGTACGTTGAAAGGTACGTCCGAAATAAATCTTCCTGTTTTTTTTTTTTTTTTTCTAATTTAAAACTTATCATGGAAAGAATTATTCATAATATTTATAATTTTACTCCAATATTTTGTGCAAGAAGAGACAAAGAACCATCAAATGGAGTTTATCGTCATTAGTACCAACACGTTTTTAAGGTTTTTTATTCATAAAATAAATTTTTCGTCCAATCAGAAAAATTTAAATATATTTGAAAACATGAAAATATCTTTGGTAAAAAAGATAAAAAATTATATTTTAATTACTGTTATAATCTCAGTTAAATTATTAATAAATAATTAATATTACAAAAATGCTTAATGTTAAAATAAATATATCTTATGGTACCCATGTACGTAGATAAATAATAATATAATTTTAGTATATATATTGTAGTATCACTAAAATATGATGAAGACACGTATATGATATTGTAATACCTATTATTATAAAAATATAAGATTGTATGATATAATATAATTCGATAACATTTTAATATAATTATAATAGACTATTATGTCGTACAAACATATATATCTACTGCAGTTTATGGTTTAAATGTATCAGTAGTCACAAGTTTAATATTAGAAAATAACTACTGTATATAAGAATAAATATATATATATATACTGTATTTTATGTTTGTAATTACATAAGTTTTATATAAAACAATAAATGGGTATTGAAAATATATAGTTTCTTTGTTTTTTTTAAAAATATATCAACAGACCTAATATTTTTAATTAAAAAATTTACTTTTATTAAAGAAATAAATTATATTTTAAAACACAAAATCGTATTAAAACTCAAGAAACGGATATAGGTGTCCTGCAATATTATTGTAGTCATCATATCTGAGGTTTCCAATTCGCGGCACCAAGATTACTGTTGTATTTACTGGTGTATAAATAATTTGACCTTATACGTTGGTCTTCGCAATATAGACATTGTATCCGGTAAATAGAACCCTTTTGGCAAATCAGATTTGTGTTGTCTCAACACACATCCTCAGTCATTAAAAATAACCACACATAATATAATCTCGAAACTGTTGTTTAAACAATTAATGATTACGAATAAATGATTGCATTATTTTACGTCACATTAATTAATTTTTATATTTATTATTTTCTTCATCACTACCTATTCACTTAATCGAGAAACAGAAGTATTTATTTTAAAGAGTAATATGTATTACTTTATTTATCATTATACTATTACAGTGCAATTAAGTTTAAAGTTTCTTTTTTTATTATTACCAATTTAGGATTAATATTTTCATGCATTCTTGTTTTATTATGTATAATCAAACAAAATGTTAGTACGTAATGATAGTAGTACGTATTGCATATACAACAGTATATTACTATACCACCAACAAATACAATTTTCAAATTATGAATATAAATATATTATGTCTTTCACACAGAGGTTTCATATTTATTAAAATCATAATAATTATAATACTATTTAAACAATATTACAAATAATGTTTAAATTAATTACAATTTAAAATAGGGTTGTTTACACTTCCATCGAAATTATCTCAATACCTATTGTTATTTCACTCATATTTAGATTGGGAAATGTCATAACATGAATATAAAATTTAATTCCAATGGTTTGGAATCAATTTCGCATTCCTCCAAATGGATTAGTGTCGTCGTAAATTCCCCAAACCACCATTCAGAAGTAACACAATAGCCAGTAATTTAATGGTTATTCAACCGAGTGCAAACCTGGATCGTTAAACTTTTGTGTTTAAATCAATAAATTACAATGACTAATCTGCTGATTATATACATTTTATTTTACTCCAACTGGCAAGATTATGCGAGTATATTTTTTCCTCTCCAAACACGAAAAAAAGAATTAAAAAGACAGGTTAGTCATTTAATTAAACAACAGTTATTACTTATTTTAATCAAATTAACCACGAAACTCTGTCTTATCGGACAAAATGGCAATAGCGGAATTATATTATATTATTGTATCGTAACTAAGTTTAAAAGTGTCTTTGAGATACCTACTGTCTGATAAAGTTCCAAAACTGTATGCCCGGAAAAACAATTCTTCGCTTGTATAACTTGCGGCAACGTTAACTTGGCTGAGCGTAAATGAGATTTTGGAAATAACGAAAACCAAACCGACTAGACTAGATCGGGTTTTTGATAGTAGTAATATCGATACTTTAATTTAAAGTTTTTAAATTTAACATATAATGTGCGAATTTAAATTAGAAAATTAGCATTTATGTTTTAAATTTAAATTTAAATATATTTACTTTTATTTTTGTTAGTATTGCGTCTTGTTTTAAGTACCCACCTACTTACAATTTACATACATTTAATCTAATAATCGTCTACAACGGAGAATTATTTATAGAAGTCACAGTAAATGTTGAAAATCAATCACTTAAATCAGAGATATATACAATATAGATGGCCGACTTTGTATACAACGTTGTCTAAAATTAAAATCCCACGTCATTTGCAACTTGGCTCTTGAGATATGTTTACAAACTATTATTCAATAACTACTGTGATTGTCAATATAGCCAAATGACTTAATATTAGAATATTAATTTGTCGTATGGCATTTAAAACAGTCAAATTTTTCTCACTACCGAGTACATAATTATACATAAATTTAATATTATATATTTATTTATGTATATAAATACATATATATATTTTATATTTGTATTGATGAGTTTGATATATATATATATATTTGGTTACTGATTTCCAAATACATACATATATATGATATTAAAAAACATGATATGAGTTTAAAAAATCTAAAAACCTATATAAATAGTTCAATTTACAATTCAAGTTAAAAATTAAATAGTCGTTTGTATATCAAAAAATATATACTTCTAATTATATTTAAACAATAAGTACCTATGTCTTGTAACTCATTAAGGATTAAAAAAATTACCCAATATATTTTTATAACTACAACATTTCTTAAATCATCTTAATTATATAAATTATGTACCTAATGAAATGTAAAAAAAATGTACTTATGTATAATTAAATTGTTTAAGGCTGTCCGTGACTTCAATTCTCGGAGATGTTAATGGTGGAATATTGTGTTTTAATATAATTACGATTTGAATGCAATAATTATTGCGTCCGAAAACACGATTCTACATGAAATTTAGATACAAATTTGCATTATTTATCATATAATATGCAACAGAGAAAATAATTATAACTAAATACTAGTTTGTCAAAATTACATTTTCCGTGAATTGTATAGTTCTCTAACCATTTTATCATAGTTTTTCTTCTCACATAGAAAACTATTGTGAATTTCGACAAATATCCTAAATAAAATACCAACTAGATGGAATAATCTATTGATACCATACCCTACTTTTTGTAATCGGACCGTTATTTCTACTCAGAATAATGCTTTTGTACATATTAAAAACCATACATTATTGTAAAATCAATAATACCCTTCGCTTCACTCAGAATCTAAATCTGTACAATATATAAATTAAACTATATGAAATATAATATTATATTCATCTAAATAATAATATAATATAGGTATTAGGTATATTTAATTTGCCAAATGTATAATTATCATAATCCACATTTTAAAATATATTCACTATTTATTCTAAAGTTAATTTTATTCTTTATGGACGAATTTGTAAGTTTTTTTTATAAGTAAATGTAGAAAACATCGTCATACCTGTATAGCTGTGTAAATTTTAAGAATATTATTATACGATTTAGGTAAAAAGAATTTGCTTTTTTTGTTATTTTTTTATAGTATTGTGTGCCAGTTATACACGTGGTGTTGTGCAAACTCCAAATAAATTTAACGCACACCGTCAACAGCATCTGGTAAAACGCCAACAAACGGATGGGCAGCGTACATCAGTACGGAATACATAATATATTTATTTTATATATTCAATGGTCAAAAACAATTGTACGTAAAAAAAAAAATTAATATCCGAAAAATATCGACATATCTCTAAAAATTGGAATTGTAATTAATTATAAAAAAAATTGTATTTTTGCCATGTTGTTAACACGTTAAATAGAATATTACCTTGGTTCCTAATGTATCAATTATTACTAGTCGATTATTTAAATATCAATAAAGTATATATTTTACAATATTCAATTTCAAATGGTTTATTAAAAAAACGCTACCTAATTTGTAATACTTCAATAATAAATTTAAGTTAAATATTTGATTAGTATAATATGAATAAAGAAAGAGTTATTTTTTTTTTTTTAGTATGTAATATACATCTATGATTTCCAAAGAGATCGTTTATGGTGGAAAAAAAATCAATAATAATATTTACCCCATTCGTAAATGTATATTATATGAATAATAACGATGCAATATCATGCACTTAATATGGGTAATAGGTTAGTTAGTATAACTGTATAACTGTAGGTTTAATATACACAATTATTATTATATTTTATAATTATTACAATGTAGGTATAAATGTTGTTAAGATAAAAAATAAATGCAAAAATTTAATCAATAATCATTGATCATAACAATAATTAAGTGTGGACTAATCCTATGGCACGTACTGAATATCGATTATTCACTGAAAAAAAAAAAAGATTTCTAAAATCGATTTCTACTCAAATTTCAACACCTGGTATTTGACAAGATAATATACCATAATCCCATTAACCATACATAACCAGACAAAACGTATGTCGATAATGATTGATGACAAATATTTTTGTTCATAAAAACAGATATTCGAAATAACTTCAATACTTACTAAACCACAACCATCAATACATTTGTTTTCGCTTTATGATAATAATATTTACTCACCCACAAACAAGTGGAGACTTATTATTTTTCTGCTAGGTTCGGCGGTCGTCACCTTAGCTGTCGTCACGAAACCACGGGCCGACAGAAATTAAATAAAAAATATACCGCCGGAAGACCGCGCGCCAACACTTTACTTAATCTGAGCAAATCCAATAATAATTTGAATAATATTTTATTAATCATTATATTTGTTAGCCCGTTAAAAATGAGACACGGAAAACATTTCCGGTAAATAAATTTTAAAATTGATTTTGCGATCGCTGCGTGCTACGAGGTTTTTTAAAATATCGAGAATAAAAATCACAAAATATATTCCATTAAACTGAGAACACCGCGAGTTTATGCGTATTGAAATGAGTTTTATTCAAGTGACATAGTGGTTAATATTTTTATTTAAACACTTAAATTACTTTATAGATACTAATATATTATATTAGTCCGTATTCGTTTCTATCGTCACCGTTCAACTCAAAATGAAAAATCTCAAATTATTATAGCATAAACGATTATCAACGAAGCGAATTTCCTCTCGAACCATGTGATATGTATACAAAGTTATGAGATTGTCAAATCTTTATACTATAAATAGATAACCCATTCACTGGGTCTCACCTTGAAAACCTTGAAAAACTTGGCGACTATATCCGGTAAAATATTATATTATATTAAATAAACGGTCGCGAACCACATAGATATTATTATTTATTTTATACTTTACAGTTTTATTGAAAACGAAAATAATATATTTTTGTGCAGAAAAGTAAAATAATCTTTTATTTGGAGTGAACTTATATTATGTATTTAAAACACGTACTTATAATATGATCTATGAAGAAGATTGTTATAGTTTGCTTATTTATGAAAAATGTTCATAAAACAGTTTTTTAAAAATATTTTTATCGAAGAAAATCAAAAAATGGACTACACATTTTAAACATTTTATTTTATTTTATTTTAATGATTTCATGGTAGGAACAAAATAAGATGGGGGTGAATCGGTATTATTATATGATTTACCGATTTAAGTTAAAATATAGTACATATTTCTGAAAGTCACGAATCGTGGAATACTATATAATTTCACTAACGTTTTCGAAGACAGGTTTCGTAATTTTTATAATATAATTTATGAACAATTTAAAGTTTGTTAGTCTATGAGTACGGTAATTTTTTTTAACTGCCTATACCTTCTCAAAAACAGAAAATACGAATTCATCTTGGCGATCCCTGAGGGGTTGTAAAGAAAGGTCTCAATCTACAAGTAATTAAACGTTGAAGGGATGTTTCTGGGATTATATTACAGTAGTCTGCAGTGTACTAGGTATGATACTTTAATAATATTATTTTATGATGACTAAGAAACACGCGTCCCTAATTAACTTGCATATTATACAATTTATTTGGATATGAGGTATACACTAATATTGTATTCCGAGTATGCGTATAGTCCATAATATTATTATTCAAAGGAGATGAATTGTGTTTATGTGAATTTGTGTACATTTTCATGATATTATTATATTCAACTAAGTATGAATAAATATTAATTATTTAGAACTAAAAATAAAGAGACAATAACAAATTGTAAATACTGTCTTTGAGTTATAATATAATATGCATGTTTATAAGACCGCCCATGTAATCCATGCTATAGTGTAGTGTATTATATTCTTGGATTTTTGAATTAATTATTGTTTAGTTATGTCCGATTGAAAATTAAGAATGTTATTATTTTTATCAGTTATCTTAACTCAGGTATAAAAAAATAAATAACATGTTATCTGGTAAGATAGGATTGATCATGTTTGCTCTAAACAAGAACTTGGTATTTTTATAAAGACTTTTCGTTCTGTTATAATAATATTCACTTGAATTTCATCAGTATTCGTATCGTTATAATAAAAACATAACATAAACTACATTATTCGTCTACACATCGTTATAATATTATACACACTTAGGTATTCGTATTTTAATGATAGTTTATGATAATGATTTTAACGCGAGTAAAATAAAAAAAATAAAAGCAAAAAAAAAAATAATGAAATTATAATCATAGTCATAATAATAACAAACCAACACAATTGGCGGGGAAAAAAAAACACTATGACCTATATGAAACGTTTCAATACTTGGCTGGAAATGAATAACGTGTGTTTGGAGAGAGAAAAACTTTCACACCAGAAAATGTACGAACTTGAAATATATTACAAATAATGAAGCCAACAATAATGTTTAATGATGCGATCCCCAAGGGGACGTCGCGACTGGGACCAAATGAATGACGTTCGAGAAATGTAATGGAAAATATATGGTTGATATTTTTTTTTATTTTTTTTATTATAATATACACACATATAAATTATAATATATTACACATTTATATAATATACTGCCGTGGTGATTCACTGAGAATGTTTGTTGTGTTGACTTTTTTATATTTTTTTAAACAAATTTCTTGTATTATTGTAAATCTATCGTTATGCGTGTGTTATTTTAATATGTATATGCACTATAGGTCTGCAAACACTACACAATTTCTTGTACACAAACATCGTTACTTAAAAATGGGTATATTTTTCTTCGATTTTTATATGCTTATTATTGCTAACTGATGGAATTTTATTTACGACATTGAAGACGACAATATTATTATGATTCACGATGTACAATGTCATATACTAAAGGCGAATGATACACAATATTAATATTTAAGTATAGTTTTTAAATTATAATACTTGACATTTCTAAAAGTTTCGATTGTTTATATAAACGATTATTCACTTAAAAATATACCTGCTATTCTGTAGCGACACAAACCCTATTTACCTACAATTTATTGTTTAAATAGTTTTTCGTAAACTGTAATATTATAATTACCTAGCCATTATATAAAATAACCTGTGCCTATGTCCTATAACTGTTCGTTTTTTTACGATAAATGATAAATGAAACGAATTATTTGTATTTAATATTTTCATTTTTGACGTTATTACAGCAATTTTAGATTATTATTTTATAAACTAAATACGAGCCTGTGGTTTTATCGTATATAACTATATGTACATAACAACATAATAGCATGGTAGTAGAGTGGTCAATCCACTACGAGGGCGTATATTCACGGCACTTCCTGTGGGGAAAAAAATGACAACCCTCAGATATTATATTACCATTACTACCGTTACTACTGTTATGGCAAATATTTTCAACTTCAACTTTGTTTTCACGCGGCTATTATGAAATATTGTGACCATGTAAGTGCATTTATATATATAAAAAAAAATGATGGTATCTATTTTATTTTTTTTTTTTTTAAGAGTAAATATAATACATTTTGACATATATCATATTATTATATTTTGCTGTACAACAGTATTACCAAACTAACGAAAATATCAATGCTTTGATTTCTTTTTCTGCGAATAATTAATATCAGGTATAATATAAAACAATGACTGTAAATTCATAACACGTTTCATATGTATATTTAACATAGTTATAAACGTATAATAATCATTAATAGGATGTCATAAATATTTGGGTTATAATATTAAGTTTTTAACGTCATCATACATATATAGGTTTTTAGCGTGTATATATTTACATTCGGTATAATAAATTTAAATTTAAAACAAACATGTATATATTAAGAACGTATATATTTTTTAAAAAAAACTTGTATAGTTATTTCCATTTAATAATTACCAAATATTAAAGTAAATGCGTTTTATAAAGATAAATGATAAACCTTAAATGGATACGATTAAATGTGTTTTTGAGGATGAAAAATCTCTCATAGATTATATTAATTAAAACCAAAAAAATATGATAATAATATACATGTTTTTGTATACCATATTTACACGGCCGTAGCAGTAATTTGTTTGTCTTTTATTTCACGCACAATATATTTGATCTGCTTAAATTTATGAGTATAATAGTGACGTAAAACAATATCAAAAATACATTAAAAAGAAGTTAATGGTTTTCTTTAAAGTTCTTTTGATTTCAGATAAAAAAAAAAGTTTTATTTATTCAATGGTATATACTAACCGTATATTATACGGTTACAGACAACTCAAAATAATCATATTATGCGTATCGCTGTTTAAATTTTTAGAACCGTAAATTATTTTAAAACCAATAATGCACTAACTATATTTATGTAAATTAATTTAGTATTTACATTCTACGATTTGGTGAAATTAATAAATAAAAATCGTATTTTATTCATTGAGATTGGTTGGAATTCGATTAATTTGTCGAAGGAATTCCTAAGTATAAATAAAAAAATCCTTCTTGCCAGAGTTATCAGACGTTTGCAGAGACGTTGGATATAAATCACGTGTGCTTTAAGAAGAAAAATCGACGACCTCATATAATTTTTTTAAGCCTGATATTTTGTGTAAGTAGCGTTACAACAATGTTGGTAAAATATACGAATAACGTATTGTATTATATTTTTCTTTTAGTATTGTTTGTCTGCAACTTAAAATTGTAAACAAAAAAATAATATATTATAAAACTATAATATATTCATTCAATACTTGTATAATAGTAATAAATTCACATAGATTATGTAAAAGTTTGTATTTTAAATTTAGTTTTTTTGATTTTTAACTGAAATATAAAGTAGGTAAATTTAAAACTTAAATAATAAAAAAAAAAAAAAATCGCAATTTATAGTTAATAATAATAATAGGAAACATGTAAATAATTTTTTTTTTATTCGTCTTCATCCAGAATGTATATTTTTTTTTTGTTATTATTATTATTTCAAATTTATATCAAAAAATTATGATAAGGGTAAAAAATTGTTCATTTTTTTATTAACACATCAATAAAACAATGAGGCTTGGGTCGATACACGACATAGTATTATTATATTGTTACGGTATATATTATTTGTTTGTCAAATAAAAAATAAAAAAAATGATGGTGTTATAATAGCTTTACACACTTAGAATGGAAATTTCACATACCACTAAACAATTAATATTTGATTATTATGATAATTCTCAAGTTTTATTGTCATACTTGTAATTATTATAAACCATTTTATTTTATTTATTTATTATATTTTATCGTTCAACATGTTTACAATACCTAAGCAAGTAAAATAGTTTAGTTAAATAAAATATAATATTGTTTTCCATCGTTCTTGCTATTCTTTAATGATTTATTTATTGTGAAACTAATTTTTATTTGTAACCTGTATATGTATACATCATTTTTACAGGATCGGTTTATATTTACAGTTGTGGTTTTTTTTTTTAATACCTACCAATGAAAAAATATCTATACATATGCATCACATAATACATTTATTAATATTGTTTTATGTATCGGTTAAATATCAGTAAATTTTTTATCGCGTGTAGAACGGTAAAGTGAAATTGATTTAAAATTCAATAATATTTTTTCGATACAAACGATTGAATAAACTAATAATGAAAAAATATCTATACATATATATTACATAATACATTTATTAATATTGTTTTATGTATCGATTAAATATCAGTAAATTGTTTATCGCGTGTAGAACGTAAAGTGAAATTGATTTAAAATTCAATAATATATTTTCGATACAAACGATTGAATAAACTAATAATAAGTTAATAACAAGTAATTACAATTAACTGAATCAAATTGATTTATGATTTATTTAATGGGCTAAAAATTAAATAGGTACCTATATTATATAAATCATCTCAATTTTTTTGTTGCGACACAAGTATAAAATTACAATTAAGCTATTAAATATATAGCAACTACTAATTCATTATAAATCATTAAAACACACATCCATCATATAATTCAGATATTTATTCAGTTTAAAAACTTGTACTAAAAATGTTAAAAAAAAAAAAAAAAAAAAAAAATTGTAATTTATGATATTCTAATATGGGCTTAAATAAGACGCTGCAGGAGCAAAACAGCAATGTGTATTTTTCTATCTTATGATCTTTAAATTTTGACGTTTACAACTTATTGAAAATAAATTGTCGTCAACGTGTACATTTTTTCAATTGAAATTGATTAATCTTATAAACAATTTTTGTAAAATTTATTATAGGTACTTCATATAATAATAAGATAAACAACAATCTATATAGAAAACTTACATGTAAATTAGTAATATGTAATCAAGTTTAGACATATCTTTATCTAAAAAATGTTTATTAATTATTTTATTTAAAGAGCACCTATTTTATAATTAACTAAGTAGGAAATGAAAAAGTAAAAAATATAATTTTTATCTTATCATGTGTCTAAAATTGTATCTTATAATTAAATTATATTTTACTTGTATTAACATTAGTATAAAATTATTATAGAAAATAACTATGAAACTATAAATTATACCTATAATTATTAGTTATTTAAAGTAAAATATTTATTATATAAAAAATTAGTTGAATAATATTTTGTTTAGAAAATATTATAGTGGTTGTTATTATTTAGTAAAAAATAAAATTTGTGGTTAAATGAAATGAAAACTAAACAATGGATAAAATAGGTTTTACTTAAATGTAGTTTAAGGTTTGAAAGTATGTATATTTACAGCTAAAAACTGTTTTCAATAATTTTTACATGAAATAATATTATATAACATATTATAATGTTTTATCGACTAAAATACATGTAATAATAGGTAATCTAATACGCGAAAATACTGTTTTATTATCACTACAGATTATTTCACGTAACATAATAATAAAGCGAAACTTCGAGGTAGTCAATTATTATTGTTTTCCACAGTAATGACGTGAGTAGTAAGGTCCAATGACGTAGTAAATTTTTACGCTCAATTTTACGACGGAAAAAAATAACAAAACAAAGAAACAATACGATTCACGACTCTCGTGCGTCGTGCCGTATAGTGAGGTTAGGGCTACGATAAAATAATAAAAATCACCTTTTTCGACCCTTCGAAAGGACGGTATTCGAGAGGTATGTCGGCCGAGGCTACAGCGATGGAAAAGGATTTATGGCCCAGTTGTAAAACAACCACGATAGTAACAACTTAATCGATAAATCGATGTCATGACACACGCACGAATGTGATAATCGTATTGTATAATATATTTTATATTTTAATGTTTATTAATGTTGAAGTCATTTCAAACATCGCTAAATGCTCTGCGACACTGTCTGAGTAATAATAATAATACAATTATAATGTCGTTAACTGAATCGAATTTTCGTAATTTCCCATTTAAGCTCCTGAGACCGATTTTCTTTACGTTTATTTCAGTAGGTAAATAGTTTGCATGTAAGCCCGTCAAAAGGTTAGGTCAAAAATCAATGTCAATATTTTATATCCTAAACGGTCGATAATTTAATAATATATTTCATTTGTAAAAACACAGAAGAATTTTTGAAAAACATCAAAGAGTTTGTACGTATAATATTGATCTCGGAATTGATAACCATGGCCGGGTATTAAGAGAGACGTTAGGGAGTTAGGAATTAACTAAGCCCCCTAGAATCTTTTAAATCTTTATACATAAAAACTAAATTATCAATTTACTAAACATTGATTTAATGATATGAATATTTTAAGGAAAAATTTGGTTATAAGTACGTTTGAAATTTGAATTCCAAGTTCCCATAGATGTGAAAAAATATTTTTATTTGTATAAGTTTTCGTCTTTTTTTGTATAACGTTTATTGTATAATTATATTGAAAGTATGATATAGAACACCCAATACAAGTGGTACAAACTGCAAATATAATAGTGGTTAAATTTGATAATATGCGTTGGACATAGACCGCAAGTGATTTCCACAATTCGCACGACTACAAATAGGTAGTAAGTACCGTGTTGAACGAAATAGGTAATATATTATTTTAGTAGTACTTGTCATATATACTTATCATCCACATATTATAATTAAAAGACGTAATAGTAATTAACGTTTAATTTTGAACGAAATTAAAGATGAATGGTGAATCCATTAATTTTAATATACTTAATACCACATTCATGCTTCAATATTAATAAATTTTATAAAAATAATTATTAACCATTCTCAAAATTTTGATTTTCTGTACATTTGGATAGTAATAATTGTATTACTACTTATTTAATAGATAAATTTGTTTACAGTAGACAATTTTATTTGCAACTTTTTAAAATACACAACTAATAATTTTTGTTGTAAACGTTTAAATGCATTCATTTCAGACAAACTTTTATAATAAATGTATGTCATACCTTTTCTTATAATAATCAATTAATGAGTAAAACAATTTCACTCAAATACTTATATAATTGATAAAATCTATAGTTTGAACAAATAATGTACTAATATAAATATAAATAATAATATGCAAGTACCGATCTAATAATGGCGTATATATTTTTTTTACACTAATGTATATTTTACATATTCAAAATAAACATTTCTAGTAACTCGTAAGTTTATAATACATAATATTATTCTATATGAACACAATTTTTTTATTTCCTTTTTTCATTTTGTTTATTAGTAGGAACAATAAATGAAGGTGTGAAAGTTCTTTAACGAGTTTTTATTTTAATGTTAAAAAGTTTTACGTATTTGGAGATTGTAAAGAATATTTTTTTTCCGTTTGTTAAAAATGTGAATTACATTTATTTCTTCTTCTCATCAGCTTCATAATTTACGTTATAAACTGAAAAAAATGTTACTCATTTATTAGAAAATTAAAAAATTATAAACAAGAAAATGATATAATTTTAAATTCTAAAGTTAATTATAGAAAAAAAAATGGAATCGACATTTATAATTTAGACAGTTATTTAAGAATTTATAAACTTACATTACACATTGATGATAAATATTATAAAGTGGGAATGTCGATTTTAAGCGTTCCTCCTTCGTCCCTTCGGTCCTCGGAGAAATTAGTGGTTTATTATAATTAAGATTTGAATGCAATAATATTCCATTAGAAAATACGATTCTTAGCGAAACTCAAAATATTACAATACACTATACTAATAATTAATTCCAAAATTTTACATCACTTGTATACTACTTATTTTAATACTCTAAAAAGTTTTCAAGTCCCTACGATCAAAACTCAATTAGAAATTTAAAAATTTCAGATTTCAGAAACAGTAATTTTGCCGATTTTCTGCCATTTTTTGGTAGTTTTTCCCCTCCTAAGGAAAAACTTTTGAGAAATTCGAAAAATGAGCTAAATAAAGTACCAACTAGACACGATTTGCTACCGAACGCATATCCTACTTGTGGTAATTAGACCATTATTTTTACCCAAAAAAGTGTTTTCATACATCAAAAAAAAAACATCTTTGTAAAACCAATACATTTTTCGCTTCGAATCTAAAACACCTAATATTATCAGTAAAGTAATCCTAAAATAATGTACGGGTATATCCAAAAAACTAAAAATATATATATATATATAAAGTTGGTAGGTTCATCCAGACTCCTTGCACCATTAACCTAAACTTTTATTTATTAAGAATAATTCAAAAAATAATACTCTATACTCAAATATAAAATATAAATCATATATTTATTAAAAAATTTGCATCATACAGAACTCAAAATATGGCAAAATCTAATGAATTATAATAATTAATATAAAATAATTAAATTAGATCATATGTCATAACGGGATTTTTTTAATTTCTTCGATTATTTTTATTGATTCACACTAATTTATTATTATTAGATAATGGAATATCTTTAGAAATAATTTGTTTCTTAGTCTTTAAGCACCTACTATTTTAATATAATAATCACCATCGATAGTTTTTAAAGAATCTATAAATTCTTATAGTTTTTTTAGTTTTTGTAACAGATTGTATTGGTGTCGCGATGTTTTAAATCTAATGACAATTTAAATAATTCAGACGACATATCACATATAAGTGCCAAGTCAAAAATACATATTAAGCTAACTAATCGATGTATAAGATCTGGGTACTTGGATTTAATTTTTTGATTACGGTATGTATCCTCAAAAGCTTCAGTAAAGTGTTTATTTAAGACTGGATAAATGATATTGACATAAAAACTAGATCTGAGGGATCAAATTGAAGATGTATTATAAAAAAAAAAAAATGAAAAATTTTCATTAATTTATCGTATCGAATAACGTCGATGTAAAGGAGATAAAATATTTTATCGTATATCAAATATATAAATGGAATTATTACCAATTGTGCATCAACACACTTGTTAAATTTAAATTAAACAAATTATTATATGTTTTTAAGTGGATACTAGGTATATGAACATCTTCTATCGCATACCCGGATCTCAAGTTTCATTCATTGGCATACGTACTTTTTAAAACTTGAGAAATGGGTTATTCGTAAATAGCTTTCACTGACTGTTTAAATTATATAAATACTGTATTACTTCACAATATAAGTATAACAAATACTGATGATATATTTTTGATAAACCGACATTTATATATTTTGGTGTGTAACGTCTATTTATGTGATTCAAATCATTTAACGAATGCGTGTTAAATTTTAATTACAATTATTATTATATTACAACAAACGTATTACCATAACAGGTTAAAAGTTTTTAATAATCAACTACCCCCATACTTTATTTAAAATAATTTATATTATTATGTTTTTCGTGAACAAAATCATTTATGGTTGTTATAAGTAGAATTAATAATATTGTGTTTTTTGTATTCGCGACGTTATTAAGTTATTCCTGTAGAAAGTACTTAAGTTTTAAATTAAATTATGGAATCAACTTAAAAATGGCAGAGTGGAATTAATATAATTTATAATCGTTAAGTAAAAAGATCATTAAATCATAATTAATAATTTCATTGAAAATATATAAATTATATTTAAAACGTATAAATGTATAATTATATAAATGAGAAGAAAAGGCAAATCTGATTGATTATTCATTACGTAATAATTGTGTAGTGGTGATTAAAACGTTAGCATATAACGATAATTAATTTTGCACAATTAGCATTTAGCAAAAATGATTTTCAATTGATTTATATTCAATGGTGATCAATTATTAAAATCAGTTATTGACTTTACGTGATGACGAGAATGACTAAAAGGTATGAAACTATTTTCTACCTATATAGCGCGTTTATGTTAAATTATTGTGCAACAATGATAGAATATTGTAATGATTGGACGGTTAGACAATTATACATTATTAAATAATTACTCGATTTTATAGTTTTAAATTACTCTAAAAAAAATTTGCAAAAAAGGGTAGTGAATAGTACACTTCAATAATAATTATTGTCATATAGTAAAATGTATTTTTTGGATAGAAAACATCCAGGCAAAATTTGAAATGTTAACACTATAAATTGGTCATGCTCGTATCATAAGTCATTATAATCATTAGTCACCGATCACAATTCGTATTAAGTTCAAATAATATTATCAATTGTAAATCCAATAATAAGTTTTATTATACGCAACAAACATTTACTATTAGTCGAACAGATCTGCAGAATATCCTACGATCACCAACACAAAGTTTACTATTATTATGGTTAGTTAATTGTTAATCGCGGTTTCCATCGCTCGGTCATTTCGCTCGAATCGTCATCAATCGTTAAACATTATAATTGTAATGAAATAATTACAGAAAAGAGTTGTTTCGAATTTTCCAAGTGTAGAATTTCCAAGAAAAGTATTATTGCATAACAATGGACGTCAGAATGTTTCGGGGCAGTATAATATATACTATATAAATATTAGATTGTTAAATGAAATTAAAAATGTAAAACAAAAGCATTTTTCAATATTGAAAGTTTTTAATTTATACATAGTCAGTTAATTAAAAATTAAACTGAAGAAGAGGTAGAATAGAGTGATATGTCAATAATGATACCTACACGTTTGTCGTAAATATAAGTATTATAAGTATAAGCATAAGTAACATAATATTATACTGAAATCCCATTCGAAATATTTTACGTTACTTATTTCTATTATAACAACATAATAATTATATATTATAGTGATATATAATATAACTCCGTGTTTATGGAGATCGATAATGAATTAAACGTCTTTAAATGTCTTTGGTTAATAATAGTTGCTATACTTTATAATTTTATATAATATTTTTCAGGTATCAAATATTCTAAGAAATAGTTTATATTTTTTTTTCGTCACGAAACATATGATTTAAATTGAAATTCGATTATCTTTCAGTAATATTTTGTTATTATTGTCATTTATTCATTTTTTCTGTCTTCTATCATAACGCGATAATTATAACTGAATCTTTTTTATTTAGTATTATCTGATCTATGCACTCTTATTTTGAATACATATTTTATCTTTTGATTAAAAAAACAGTACTCGATATTTTCCTTCCGGATATAAAAACATCATTATTATTATTAATAATAAATCGAATTTTCGATTATACACACAACACTATCGCACGACATTACTTGTTTGTAATATAAAACATTTTTTTTGTAAACTAATATAATTGAAAACGCAGAAGGTTGGCAAAATGAAGCATCTAAGTTCTTGGAAAGTTAGTTTTGAAATTTACTACATTTGTAAACATATGACATACCACAAAGGTCACGTTGTAATATCTAATTCATATGATTTTGTTTTCTGGACAATTTCAAATAATATTCTTTGTAGTTTTAACCAAAATATTTTAGGCAATGTATTATTAAAAAGATTAAATATCAATTGAAATACGATTAACAAATTAAAATGTGTGTTGTTTTCTAAAATTCGTTATACCTATTAATCTTATTTTTTTATATATTTTTATTTTTTATGAAATGAATTGCTAATCATCTCAATACTTAAATAATTAATTAACAACTACTTTTTAGTATTTTAATAAATTTGTACCTATATTTTTTCTTGGTATGCATTTCCCAACTAGAAGTAGATATTTTCTTCTCCTGAATCGCAAAAGGCAATATTATAAATGTATTGACCAACGGAAGATAGAAAAGTTAAGTCGTTAAAAACTATTAAATTAATTATTAATAATCTATTGGCATTGAAAAAGTATAGAACACAATAAGTTTCCATCTATTAATAGTAATTCTAATTTGTTTATTCGCATTATAATACTATTAAAAACATAACACCTCTTGTTGCCTAATAGGTTTCGTGTTTATGTCGATCATTATGTTCGCGGCATTGTACTTCATTTGTTTTTTGTCAAACGAAACACACCCCACACGAATTACGAAAGCCCCAAAACACGTTGGTATAATATTTCCGGTTAATAAATAATTAGTTTTAACACTATACCAATACAGTGTAATCAAGTGAGAATGGGAGAGGGTCATGTAAAATTTTACTTATCAAGTCACCTGTAAACCTTTTAACATTGTACCTACGTACCTATACGTTCAAAAGAGAACAAATGCACTCTATCGTTGTTGTAAGTGAGCTTTTCCGCAAATCTCATATTGCGCACACATACAGAGTGATACGAAAAATGACAAAGACGGGTACAAAAGAAATTGGTGTCAAATAA
Source organism: Eriosoma lanigerum (assembly GCA_013282895.1). Classification (NCBI taxonomy): domain Eukaryota; kingdom Metazoa; phylum Arthropoda; class Insecta; order Hemiptera; family Aphididae; genus Eriosoma; species Eriosoma lanigerum. The sequence continues at coordinate 19,368,795 of CM023361.1, forward strand.
TTCCAATATTTCTTTCAATTTTATTTCATACCAACAATAATATTATTGCTCTTTAAAATAAAGACAATTTTAATCGTAATGCAATTTTTCATGTTAAAATAAATACTACATTTTTATAAACTACATATAATTATGTAATATCTACTTCATACAAGTAAAATATAACACTGGGTTAAAATTTGAGTCTTGATTTTTTCCTACTGTTCTCGTTAATTTGGAACTTTAATAAGTATTATACTAAATTCTTATTTTTCTATACATTGAACAGTTATATTATTTATTTTCTTTTTATACATTAGTAATTTAGTTGAGAGCGATTTTATAATATGATATTATCGAATAATAAAATTAGAAATTTTTTTTTTTATAATACTTATATACTTACAATAAATATAAAGTAAAATATGTTGACGTTAAAAAAACATAAATAGAAAATAATTGACATGACTGTCAATCTTGCTCATAAAATGTATTAGTTTTAATTATTGTAATATTTAATATTTATTGTACATTATTTTTTTTTATAAAATTTAAATATTAATTATTATGTACTTTCAATTACCATTATTTAGGTTTTTAAGTCGATTTAAGTGCAAAAACCAAATTACTAGCTATTTATCTATAAATATCTGATAATAATCTGATATTTATAATTCTTATAATAACTTTCTTTATTAGGCTAAAAAATAGGTAGAAAACATTTGATTAATGATCTTGTAGTTCTAAAAAACACTTATATTAAGTAACAAGTAATTTAAAATTATTAATTATAAAATAGAATAATATGTTATAAAAAAGTATCACCATTATGATATAATAATTTAATTTGTTTTATAGTAACCTATAATTGATTTCTATAAATTAAGAAAAATGTTAAATGGTCATTGTTACAATATACGTAGGTACTTATAAAAATTATATACTCTAAATACTTTATATTTCGTAAATTTAAAAACAATCAAAACAGAATATCATTACTCGACAAGATTAATTAAATAATACGGGAATATTAATACGATTGTAAATATTGTCATCTAAATTTTGTCATATTTGTCATTTTATTTTAAGGACAAAATCGTTGCACCGAACGTATGCAAAGTGAGAATACTTTTATTTTAACATTAATTAATGTGTGCATAGAATGGGTCACAATCATTTATCTTTCGCAGGGGATAAAAGTGTAGTAAGGACAAAATGGTAATAATAAATGCACCTTTCAGAAATTATAATCCCAAAGACTCGAAATATTTTCCGCAGTTGATACTATTTTGTGTACCGCGGTACACAAGATAATACTTTATTGTATAAAACACAATGGTCTCCTATAATTTTAACATCTTAAATCTTGCAAAAGTTTAATTGTGTGGTTTCTTTTTCAACAAAATTGTCCACCTACAGTACGAGTCGTATTATTATTTGTAATCTTATTATGTTATTTTTTATCATAAAAAGAAATTATGGATGGCAAGTTAAAATAATTTATAAGTGGTACAATACAATACGCTTAACAATAACTATCGAGTGAAATATAAAAAACAATTTCATAATTTAATTTTAAAAAGTATCAATATTCATGTTATATAATTATAGCTTTTATTTTATCAGTTATAATGAGTATTTTAATTTGTAAAGAAGAATAAAAAATCGAGTATAATATTCTCAAAATAATAATTCTTTGTTTTCCAAGTCCATAACGTAATGATAATTATAAAAATTAATAATAATAATATCATTTCACTGATTCCTTTAAAACAAATTATTATAGAAATAAATAAATTATTTTTTAAATTAATCTGAAAACTGATATTGACATACCAAAATGAATAATATTTTATATAATATTTTGAATTGACTGGTTATTTTCGTTAGACGTAATTAATAATATTAATTATGCCATTCACACTCGCACAAAAGGAAAATGAATTGCCGGAGATAAAATTATTACCGTTTTCATGATATTGTTTATTATTAATTTTGTGTAAATTATATTTTTATCGTGTTAATCATCTGTTGGCTATAATATACGATATCCAAGATTAAACGATAAATGAAAATAATAATATTATCTTCGCAAGCTCGTGAAATCAAATTCACTATAGGTACCAGTTGGCATTTACATTCATTTCCGCTCTCGCCTTTGTTATAATTGGTCGGAAGTCGAGATTTATATACGTATATTTGCACACACATTAGGGTTAAACTAATATAACAATTCACAATTATGTGCATTGAGAACGAGGATAAACTCAACCTCGAGGTGAGAAACATTGTGTCTAGTTTAATTTGTTAGTAAGTTATTAACTTGTATAGTAGGTAGCTACGTTTTGCATATTATTATTATGATGTACGGGTAAGTATATTATTTTAATTATTATATATTACACGAGCTGTCTGCGGGACAGGCAGAAAAAGGGCGGTGAAAGTATGACAATTTTCTTGTGGAAAGTTTAGGATAAAATTAAAAAAACACAAATATATTTCCAACTCTATATAATAATTATTAATTACGACAGTTTACCAGGTAACAGTATAAACGACAACATATATATACCACGTATGTACCACAAACTACTTCTGATGTTATTTACGATAAATAAATATGAAAAATAAATAGAACACCGATATGACGTTAACAAAATAGTATAACGTATATATTTAAAACAAAACCTACGTAGAAACAAAATCTCGTATTTCTACATATTCCGAAAAATATGAATATTATTATTGTAATAATAATTAATATAAATTAATTCATAATATTTGAATAATATTAATTTCACCGAAGAATATAATATTGTGTTGAACTTTATCTAAACATTTTATAACTCACATTACATAATTGTAATATGTCAATAATACATAAATTAAGTTAATTAATAGCTTAACTAGAGATAAAATATTTCCGGAAAAAAATAAGTTAAACATTTTTTAAATTATACCTAAAGCAACTTAATAATATAATATAATGCAATAATTGAAATTATAAAGTCGTATGGCTATACAGGTATATGATTTATTATGTTTTCAAATTGTATAATATTATTTATTATCTATATTATTATAGTTTACAAATTTGTTTTTTATATAATTCACTTATATTATAAAATTTAAATAATTATATTTAAGTGTTTTACGATATACCTAATTAAATTACTTTCTTCAATTTTTCAAAAATAAATGGAAAATAAATCTGGTTTTTCTCACACATTTTCAGTCATTTTGAACTCTTGAATTTGTTTTAACAACTGGACTAAATTACACGATTTTACAGAAACAAGGATAAACGATGTTAAATTTTATTTTCAGAATATATTATGTATACGAGTATTAGACAAAGCTGCGTAATTATTTTTTTTTTTAACTCATTAAATTTAGTTGTTCTAAAAACGTCTAAGCTTAATCAATGTAAAAGTTACATTTAATTTTAGAAAACTTAAAAAGTTAATACCTAGTTAAATGAAAATAAATTTAACTACATATATAATTTAATTTAATTGAGTTAATTTTTTTATAAAAGTTGAACATTATTTTTTAATTTTGCATTCAATTTTTATCACATTTTTAAGTACTTATTCATAGAAAAATGTTAAACTATTAAATTATTAAATTATCTTTGTTCGAGTTAAATTAAATATTAAATCATTACATAATGTAGAAAAGTATATTAGAAAAAAAAGTATATTGACTTCATAGAACATTTTGAAATTAGAATTAATTTGAGTAGCTAATTTATAGTTATTACTTAAAAAAAAACTTAATATAACTTATAATTAACACTTTCAACTAGATAAACTTCAGCCTTGTTATTAAATACCTGTGGGTATTGTTAAAATGATAAAAACTCTTTTTTTATTAGAAAATGATTAGGAAAATAAAAAATCACTTTGTATCTAACGAGCGTATCTATGATTGTTATCGAATCTGGAACGTTATCTAGTCGGATATTTTAAAATATATAATCGTATACATGGATAAGGAACATGATTTTAGAATTACTCACTCATGTAAGAGACGTAAGTTTATAGGCACGAGGCACGACCGTATGGGTATAAATTTATGTCGCGTTTCATTTAGCCAGACGTGTATATACACATACAGAGTGATTAACATATCGCATATAAATGTTTCGGTCGTTTTAAGGAAAAGATAAGAATCGAATACCGATTTCAATCGACGACAACGTCATTATTTTTGTAACATAATAATACACCCTGTATAATACATAATATAGAATTCATATTACTATAATAGGGTAAAATCGAATAGTGACGTATTTTATTTCTTTCACTGTTCGCCGACGACTGCGATCCCAGCACCGCGTTTACCCATCCACAACGAATATAGGCACAACACACCATAATAAATAATATTGGAATATTTCAATTTTTACGATTTAAACAATATTCCGGATGAACACAAAATCTAAACACGTATAAATACACGCGAGAAGCGAATATTATAGTTATAGTAATAATATATTTATATGTTTGTATGACGTATATGTTCAAAATAATAATATAATCTCTCGGCGCGTGTTCTCGCAGTTGAACGATTTTTCTTCATGTTTCGCATGATCGGTAAAGTGAAAAAAAATAATAATAATACGAGAAAATAAAATTGAGAAATAATCTCATATGTCAACCCTCGTTATCTGATGATCAATAACTGGATAGATATTATATTTTTCAATAAGAACACGTACCTCGTCACGGCTTAAACAGCTACTCATCATCTACAATAATAATAATAATAATACAATGCTGGTTGTAATTTTGGTATTATAACCAATAGTAACATTTATAAACCGTGCGAGGTTTCATCTTGACCACTGACTGACGTCACGTTTTGTCAGGCGTAGAAAATATCGTCGAAAACCTATTATTATTATGACACTAGAAGAAACAAACAAAATATAACATTTATGTAATCGATACAAAATTATATTTTATACTGATATAGTTTGATTTTACATATCGATTTGTTATTTTACAATATGACGTATCATCAAACATTTCCCACTCGTAGGTGTGTAGTAAAATAAAGCTTACAATAGTGTTATCGTATTTTATATTTCTTGGGATATAAGATACACTATAATAATGACATATTAGATGCTTACTAAGAAAAAAAGTAATATCTCGATATTTGTTCTGGAAATATATTTTAATCCACTATATATTTGAACGTTTAGCAAATTTTTATTTACGGACAAAACAAAAACATATTATATAGGCTTTAAATGATAAAAAGGCTTTATACAATGTCTATTTCATAAACAAATTTATTTAGAATTTTATAACATTTTCAGATAATGAATAACGTTTTGTATACAAAATAAGAGTCTGTGATAATGTGCCTATTATAATTTTATCATATTATATTACATAATTATTAAAAGAAAAATATTATTTAAAAATGCTAATTTTTTATAGTATTTGATTTATATTTATGCTTAAATTTAAATTTTAAAAATCCTATATTTCTACGAAATTTCCGTTAGTACTTTGAGTCAGTCATTCTCATTTTAGCGATAACCATCTAATTATTTAGGGTCGTCTTTATGATAATATATGGGTGTATATAAAAACATATACTTAATTATTTGTAGGTTGATACAGTAACGTATTTACATGGGGGAGTAAATATGAATGATAGTTTCCCTCCCTTGACTTATTTCTCTACTGATATTTTTCAAAAATTGATATAAAATAACTATCTATAACTAGGGGAGGGGGGTTTGGGAGGGCACAGCCAACCACAATGATAATCAGCCCCTTCAGTTTTTAAACGAAATGTACTTTAATTATTAAAGATTAAACGTGCTGTACTGACAATTGTTTTATATACATATGTAAATTGTAATCATTATATTTTAATTTTATACAAGCAAATTTACATAATCGAATATTTCGTGTAAAAAAAAATAAGCGACCCTAGAATTTTTTTCCTAGTTAAGCCTATGCCTACAAGCATAAGAAATTATAGAAAATAAGAATATTGAAATTGCTATCTTAATACGCATGGTTTATGATGGTGAGAGAATAGAAGGGCTTCATCTTGGTAAATGAAATATTGCCATCCCCCTTGTCAAAATCCTAAATACGCTACTGGGTTAGTATAGTAAAAAATTTGAAGTAATGTCAAAAATCTATGTATATTTGGAAAATAAAGGTATTATATTAAGTTTACATTAAAATTTAAAAAAATTAATTAACAAATAAATGTATATATTAACATTTTTCTTACCAAAAAGTGGTAAATCACCTAGTAGATGTAATATAAATTATAATTACTATGTTTTCACTGGTTTTAGTAATATTATTTTGTTAGAATACATAAGAAAAAGATGAGCGAGCGACGGAAGTATATAGGGCTTTATTGTTTTGTTTTCGACTACAGAAGGTATTATCCGAGTGTCGCAATGTCATTTTGTCGGAAATTTAATCTTCCACAGAGAAGATACAAATATACCACCGTGTATCCTGTCTTAGTGTGTAGTTTCTGTAAAATGCAGATCAGATAAACAACAGAAATTAACAACATATTATAATACGCACGACATCGTAAGTTTTTTCGTTTCAAGTCCTTTTTTCACATGATTTCGCATTCGCAAACGTCAGTTTCAAAAATTCTCGTTCTCGAACACAGTTATTTAACCGCGCGAAGCGATTTAATATTATTATTATATATTAATATTTTAACGCGAAAATTATTATACGTGCATCGTTCCAGAAAGCGTTTCGACTACGTTTATAATACAATGTCGCCACCACACTCGAGAACGAAGTTTATAACTTTATAATGTTATTCGCCTCGTTGTTGATATTATTGTTTCAAGTTAATCCAATTTAATTATCTAGTGACTCGAAAAGTATAACATTTTAACTGAATTATAATACATAAGCGAATGGAGATTTCTAAGAATTTATATTATCAACAATCGATACATTTTGTTACTTATTCAAAGACAAAATTTAAACTTTTCTGAAAATTATTGCAGTTTATTGCAGAAATAAAGTAGTGATAGTAAGTAGAAAAAAAAATATAATAAATGAACGGAAGAAATATCTAGTATAAAATAAAAGCTGAGAGTGCAAAGTTCAAATTTATCTTCCTAACACCCAATAACCGTTTACAGCAACTATATAACAATATATAAACAATTTTTTAGTTAATTATTTACTTGTATAATTACATAAAAAATACTTATGCTGTATCATTAAATATATCAAAATATTTCATTGAAAATAAATGTAAAAAATAATTAACAATACATTAGACATTTTGTAAAGTACTATGGAAAAAATGTAAATTACTGGAAGTTTGTACTATCACAGGTAGTAACAAAAATATCGATAGTTAACTCGGATATTTTAATCGATATATATATATAATTATAAACAAATAATATCCGTAGTGAGGCGTGCAGTGCCATTAATTTATGCATTTTTTAATAACATTGTTCGCACTATTTCGTTTTACATTTGTATTTTCATTTACTTCACATAATTTTATAAACAACGAACTAAATTTTATACATTTAAATTATAAAACCATTTAACATAGGTATTTTAATTATGTACATTTGATTTAATACTTCCAACGGATATGAAATTTATTTATTCGCAAAATCGTATATTAATAATCATTATAAAATAACTTTGAATTTAATTTGGTGGTTTAGGTTGAATATTTATTGTAATAATATTGCCTACACTGTTTATAATACCAAACTTGTAATTAATGATTAATTAAACAATTTATTCAATCCATACGCGAAGTATAGGATAGTACATATTTTATTAAGAAATTACTGTTCTAAATAAATATTATTTAACCATATTAGTCTATTCTTAAGAATATTATTAAATTCGATCATTTCTGCAGTTCCAATATTTAATGTTTCATTACTTTTTATTATTAACTAACATCAAGTTAAATTATATTATTTTGATGTGCCTACTATAATATTGCAAAATGAGACAACGTATATATTTAGTAAAAAGAACCTGATATTATTTTAATTGGATTAGTTCTCAAAACCAATAAAGAAAACGAATATATTATAATATTAGCTAGGTAGTGCTTGTTTTATGATAATAAAAGTTGAACCCGTTAAAAATAAATACTGTAATATTTATTAATCCAATAAGTAAAAAACACACATTTTTAGAGGTCATTTCAACAATATAAACTCATAAAATACACTTAACATGTTCGAAAAAAAAAAAATAATTTTTTTTGTAAATATATTGCATTAGAATTAATAGAGTTTGATGTTTGATTAAATAAAGACCTCAGTTTATATCATACTGATTGAATAATAATATTAATATGCTTTATATAGAAAAGTTTTCTAAAATAAAAATTAAAATTAAAAATAAAATTAATTTATTAATTTTTTTTTTAATATGGTTGTATTGGATTAGTAATTGAATTTCATTAGTGTAATTGAAGTTTTTATTAGATTCTTACTTTTCACGATGTTTAATCTATTTTAATGTTTAATTAGAAAAATTAAAGCGAGTAAACACAAAATAACAAAACAAATTTTGTTAATTTAACAAATACTCAATATTTAGACTTTATTTGTCATGTAACCCAGATAACTTATTATAATATCGAATAATATAATAATATTATAGTACATTATATTTTTTTATTTTTAAGTTCTATTTCATTGAATAAAAATGAATCAATTAAAAATAAATACAAATACAAATACAAATTAAAATGTATTATATTATAATATTTGATTCAACAATATATTTTCTATGAGTTACTAAGAATATTAGTTAACATTTTGTGAACATACTATATCAATATTAGATATATTATTAGGTAAATTAAATGAAAACTATAAAATATAAAATATATTCTCGCACACAGAAAGGATTATAAATACTTATGTATTCGTTTATAATATTTTCACCCAAACGCGTAGTAGTAATTTTATATAAAATATAACAAATATTTAAAAATGGTTTTCTACTGTTAATTTATTAATATTTAAACACATACAATATTACCAACTACGTTTTCAACTAAAGTAAAATAATTAATAACGCTTTAAACAGTAAAAACTTGTTTTTTTTTCCACAAGTACTTGACTTTTAATTGGTCGTCAGTATCGTTTATTTAAACCGATAAAATATAATAAATACAATATAATACAATAAATATTATTTTCAGTTCACACATTTACTGAACTTAACTAGATATTTCATTACTACCTGGCGGGCTATTTTGCATTAGTCCTCGAATTCCACTTTAGACATTATGACAGCGGTTAAACGTCCAGTGACTGCTTTCAAAGATTTTTCCGAATAAAACAATTCTCTGAATATAGTATTTGATTCTACAGTACCTAAAGAGACCTGAAATTTTCACCATTCTTCATTTTATGCCGAATTAAACAGTCGAAGATGATGTATATCCCACTTTCCTCAGCTAAGCCGCTGAGGCTCAATACACATACATATGATGGATAGGAGCATACATAGGTATGTTGTATCAGAGTCCAATGTTTCTGTTTTTTTTTTTTTTTTGAAGTTCGCACTGAAACTGCTGTCACTGGTAAGCAGTTAGGTCACAAGGAAGTAAATTGTGCTATCTCGTCATCCTTTCCTTTATGTTTGTGAAAAGAATTCTGACCTACTACCCACTTTTACCATACGGAAATCTTCTTGTATTATCTGTTGATAATACCATAACACGCTAGAGGTGATGTTTTGTACTTAAAGTTTGTTTTCCTTTCAAGAGTAAATACATTTATCTAATTTATTACTATTTACTAAGTACCTTCATTATTTTATTCACACAGATTTGGAGTTCTCCAATGTAGGCCCTTCAACTTAATGCACCACTCTCAGCAACAGCCGTTTATTCCTTTCCTTTAGCCGTCCCAGGTTTGACATGCATCTTGGATATCAAGATACACAAATGCATTATGCATTTGTCATCCACTGACCTATCGTTGTCTACCTCGCTTATAATATATTCCTTGAACTTTAGCTTCTTACCTTAAATTAGGAGATATGCTTCATGTTATAATTTATTTAACCTAACCTAAACTAACAATCCATGAAATAACAAATAAACTATAACATAATTGTATACGTATTATAGTTAGGTGATTCCAATTTTGCAGCACGTAGTGATATGAATTATTTGAAGTATTCAACGACATAATATTATATCAAATATGTCTACATACAAAATATTATATATTATTATTAAATATTATAATCTTCATTTCGGACACACATAAATCGGTAGTTCTAAACCATTTTTGATTCGTAACACATTTTTCCATGAGAATTCAATATGCTGTGTCCTTATCATCAAATAATTGTGTTGTAAGCATAATGCATTGAATTATGTTTTTTTTTGTCACGCTGGTCGAGAACCGCTTTACTAGATTATCGATCTTTCATATGGCGTACAAAGGTTTGAACAAATGAAAAAAATAAGACCCCGGAAATGGGCTGTTATCGAAACAATAAACGGACATTTTCTTTCGTCGTTGCGTTAATTATTACCAAATTGAAATATTCCATATCGTGTGCTGCTATCGATTGATTATAATAATATATTATTTGTATTCCGACCGGACATGGTATATTTTTTTTCTTTACACATCCACGGTTATAACAATAATAATAATAATATAATTGGCTATAAATAATAATTTAATATTTCATAACGGAAGGTAGTAGCAATCCGACTAGCTTTTATGATTTACAATGAACATGTTTATAATTTCACAACACTATAATAGATGTGCTACAAAACTATAAACCAACCATTCCGCGAACGACTTTATTTTTTGACACATTTTATTACGCCAAACTAAAACATTCCTAATTCATATTGTGTAACTTAAAATCATTTTTATCCACATATTTTTGGCAACTTATTAATACGTATTATCACATGATTACTTTTTATCAATTATTAATTTTTTTTTCTCCGAATATCAGGTATCCAACTTGTGAACATTTCAATTCGATTATTAATTTGTGCTAGAGTAGAGTTTTTATATTCTAAGCTAGTATTGGTTTTACATGATGTGCATTTTTTTTTATTTGAGTAGATATTTTTATGGGTAAAAGTAATGATCCGATCAACACATCAAGTGGGTACTTTATTCAACTCAGTTTTGGAATTTCACAATAGTTTCATTATACGTAAGAATACATATCTAAAAAGTGACAAAAAAACGTTGAAAATCACGAAAACTTTGTATCGAAATACATTTTATAGTGAGATAATTAAAAAAATAATCATCATAGAAAATTTTCATAAAAAAAAAATAGTAAAAAAAATCATATTCGTACCTACTCGTTAATATTACGGGAATATTATATTGTATATATAATAAAATTGTAAAACACCAATGGTAATTTTTTTCTAATTGATAAAGAACATTGAAAATATTGTTAATTTGTAATTTTATCCCAGTTGAAATTTAAAAAAGTAGAATTTTGTGTTTTAATATCTAGAAATTCCCAACAAACAAAACTTTAAACCAAATAAAAACAGGTTAGTGGATTTCAAACGTACCTCTTTCGTTTATTTGGTTTTTGGAGAGGTTAGTGATAAAATATTATAAGCAAATTATATCTGAGAAAAACTCAGATATACAATTTATTATTCTGAATACTGATATTTCTTTTTTACATTATTTTTATTTATCAAATAATATGCAACAGAAAAAATAATTATCATAAAATAACTAAATACTAGTTCGTCAAAATTACTGCAGTTTCCGAGAAATTTGCTGTTTATAAACCATTTTTTGGTAGTTTTTCATAATCCCAAGGAGAAACATTTGGGGCCTTTTTATAAGCTTATTAAAAATAAAAATAAATGTGACTACATAATTACGAAATATTTTAGAAAATGGTTAATTATTATATGGTTAAGCTCCTATTAAATTTTGAGATTATAAAATACAAAATTACTAATTATATTCAACATCAACATTATTCAGAAAATAATTACATTTTAAGAATATTTTCCATACGTTTTATATTGAGACTTAAAATCAATGTAAGTGTAACGGTTCTAAAATTGTTTATATTATATTTAATTCATATATGTCAATAATCAAAAAAATGTCACATTTTTACGCTCTTAATTATACAAATAATTATATAATATGTGTACATAATAAAATATTTAAAATTAACTTCGTCGAAATTACCGTTTCTGTGAATTGACCATTTTATCCGTCACTTTATAGTAGTTTTTTTTATCTCAAAAAAAACTCTGAGATATTAAAAAAATAAGCTAATTAATAAAGAACCTACCCGATAAATGCAATTATCTACCGAAATTATGCCCTGATTGTGATAATCGGACCATTATTTCTACTTAAAGATGTATCTTGAGACATAAAAAAAAAATCATTGTAAATCCATTATTCGATTTGCTCAGAATCAAATAATATATATTTCATAAAATTCGTAAAAAACGTAATTTTTTTTATAAATTTTTTTAAGTCATTACACATACAAATTATAATTTGAAATATACAAAGCTGAAAATTTGATAGTTTTATAAAGTTTTATTCACGAGATAATATTATCTTTTTATATTCATATAAAGTATATTTAAAATCTGGCGCAGCAATTTTCTTTTTACAACTTCCAACATTAAATTTTAATCTAAATTGTTGTGTAGTATTCATCATGGATTACAAATATAAAAATTCCTATAATATATGTTTAATTTATTATGTATAGGAACACATATAACACAATATTTTGGTGACATATACAATTAAAAATAATTAATTTATAGGTACATATTACGTATAACTTTTTAAAAAAATATGAATTTATAAATACTCAATATTCGGTATATTTATTGTGTAGTACCTAATAAATTGTACCTTAATAGTAAATACTACATAGAATTTTTCTCTTATATACAATGTGAGATGATTGCTTTCAAATCATAATAACAATACATGTCAATTATGTAATCTTTCCTAACACCGAAAGGACGAATGCCGAACGTCCAGAACCGGTACCCTAACGCGATTTTTATGTATTTGGTATTATTTATTTATATATCAAACATCTAAGTAAAACTAAATAATGTTGATGAATGCTTAATATTAACATTGTTTTTATACTTTTATATTATTAAAAAAATACCAAAACATTTAATACTAACGAATCACTGATCGTTTATTTTTTTTTTATATATAGTATTACATTAAGTAACATATTATTGTGCAAATTAAGAAGAAAAAAGGTTATTTCATTCTAAAAATTAATTGAGAACACAGGTAAGTCGAATGTATTATACTTTAACCGTAGCTACCTACTCGTTTACATAATATTATTGACACCGATATCACTATGTTAATCATCTTAATTTAATGATGTCATTTATCAATGTCGTGAACTGAAATAAATGACTTTTGCTTAATTTCTAATTCTTCAATGTAAACCGAATGATTTATTGACATTTTATTAATTAATTATATTAAACGAATTTGTCGCTCAATTGAAACCGACTTAAATAACTATAAATAAAATATTATTATCATAAAGCCACGTGTCATTACATTATTATTACTATTAGGTATTATTAAAGTGTAATGAATTGACTTTGTCGACATTTCCGTAGGAGTGTTAAATAACAACGGTGATATTATATAGCACTATTGTAGGACAGTCAATGATACGTTACATAAAACAATTTTAAATCGTAGGATAACGTCATGTTTTATTTGTTTTTTCAGAGGGTTGAGATAACACACACACATTCGAAGACTTTTATAAAATCACAGAAACTATAGTTGTGTTCGACGGGTTTATTTGTTTTGTTTCTATTTTTTTTTTACTTTTATTATAAAAAATGGTTTATACATTATATCATATAAATTCTACTTTTATTCGTTTTTATTATTAAAGGATTGCAGGATAAAAAATAAAATAAAAGGTCTTGTTTCTAATATGATGGGACAGATGGCTACTTTTTCTCCTTATATTTTCCTCCGCATCCTTGTTGGTTTATATATATACGATATTATATTTCTAGTAAAACATCAGAATCGTTTTCCCTCTACTCCTATGGTATTATATAGCAAAGTCAGTACGGTTAGGAAATGTTGGGCTTTTGTTGTTTCGTATACGGTATTGGTATCGTTATAGGCTTATAAAGATCGGAATAGCTTTTGGACTCGAACAACGTATTCTGTTCTGGTTAAAGATACAAAATTGTCGAATGTGCAAACTTTAAATCATGGACTATAGTAAAAAAAAAAAAAAATCCCCAATTGTACATAATACTTACCTCAAATATTCAAAAGCGATGACTTAAATTAAACGTTATTTCATTTTATTTACTTTGTATTATTCTTTTTAGGTAGACTGACAAAATTCACTCCTTACAATGACGTAATTTGACGTTTAGAAAAGTTGTTCAGGTTAAAAATGTAATAACATTTATAATATGCGTATTCAAATGTATTATGAACTTCTATATTTTTTGTATTAATGGGCATAATATACAATTTGGTATTTTATTTAAAGGTTCTATAATGCTAAAATTACGGAAGAATATTTACAGTGTAAACAACAAAATAAGCTTTTTATTACCAATCGACGAATTATGTGTTCTATCCGCGTAGTAAACCTAATATTTTATTATCAAACATTTCAACTGCACCTGTGGGATCAAGCTGCAGCGTTGTTTTATTAATTCGATTTTAATATTTTATTGGGAAGACCTATACTACATTGTATAATTATAGAAGCTCAACCATAGACATAAAAAATTATATGAAACACTCAGATCTTGCTTGCATCTAAATTCATTAAACAAATTGATCTTGATCAGTGGCGATATTTTGGTGAGGGGAGCAGTGGGGCTATGACTCCCCTACTTAATTTTATTTATTTTATCGCACTGATACATAATATGCAAACGCCACCTTCATAATCTACAATAACATAGATTTATTGTACTTTTGTATATTTGTACCATTTTGTAGTTTGTAATTTGTAGTTATCCTAGTGATTTGTTATCATTGAATAATGATAGATATATGTTTAATAAAATTATAACTTATAAACTTTGTAGTTTGTACATTCTTAAAAAATGCATCGCAAAAGAAGTCGTTTGTCAAAAACATAATTTTAATATCAAACAAAATTGGCTTGATCGGCGTAAAACTTAGCCTACTATAAAAATACTGAAATGGCATTCTTGGACTTGGTAGACATACGTACTGATTAAATATTCGCGGTAATCGTTCACGTGATTTACGTTAGATGCCAAATGTTTATATAGTAATTAAAATAAATAAACTTCTTCCTTTTGCATTATATAGTAATCATATAAGTAAATATATCAACAATTTGTTGCAATTCTATTATAAAATGATATTATGTACACTTGACAAGTATTCTGATTTTCTATAGTATGTGGTCATCATATATTGTTTAAAAATTATATTAAATAATGTTAGTGTTACCAATAAAAAATGACACTTATATAAATATGCCAATCAAAGTATCGTCCTTTTTTAAATTAAAACTTAATAAATCTCTGTCGAAAATTATACCGTCAAGGACGAATGTTTCTGTTTAAATTTATTTATATTACAAAAGTATAATCTAAAATTTAATTATATTTTTTAATAACAATTAACATTATATATAAATATAGTATACCATTCTGACGGTATTAATTTTTCGATTCGTTTTCCTGTTTTAATGCGTATGTTAACATATTTTTATGCTTACAAATTCTAAAAGCTGTGTTGGAGACAAAGAGAAAATTCAGTCGATATTCGCGAATAATGGTCGTGTTTTGATTCAGAATAGCACCGCAAGTTACCGCAAATTATACTATTATACTATACAGTATACTTTATTATACTACTAAAGAGAGTTAAATTAATTCTCAATAATTGCTGCAATAAAATATTATAAACGGTTCACTAATATAATAATATGCTATTCATGAAATAAGCTCTTAACCACAAATTATACAAAAAAATAATTATTGTTAATTTTTTTTTCATAAACGGAGAAACGAATAGAAACACATATTATTTTGTTTATCAGCTTCACACAAGTGACACACTATGACGGCAGATAAAGTTTGTTCACATTTTATATATTGCGGAACATGGTAGTTTCAAGGGGGATTGCACGACGGGGTGTTTACCCCAATAGTTTATAATATTCCTGTCGTTCAAATTTATTTACAACGATATTACCATAATCGTATTAATTAACAAATTTCAAAATAATTTGTTACACACAAAAGCTTATCTTATCGTATGTGGATTTATCATTTTGGGAATTAAAAGAAAATAATAAATGTTATTTTACAAGTTATGTTTACCTTGCTCTGTAAAAATTTCTGTTGACGCCCATGACGTAAAGTTAGCTTTCTAGTTTCGTATTTTCTGTGACACTTATCATTTCAATAACGATTTTTACGATTTTCTAGCCGTTCGACTGTCTGAAAAATATTTAGCTACAGACCGAATGTTATGGATATCGCACTGCCGCTTTCATAAGTATTCAGTACCATCGAAAGTGAGCCATTAAAAATAGTTTTTATATTGTTATATTACAACTAAAAATAGTTCTTCTCTTCTGTTGGAAAAAAAAAATTATAATTTTAAACGGTTTTATATTATTATTTCACGGATATCGACTAAGCGAAAAGTTCCAAGTAAATAAATAATATCAACACATTTTTCGTTTATAATAAAAAAATTTATTGCATTCGGTCTATTTAAAATTCAAATAATTTTTTTTCTCATTATATAATCGGGTTAGATATTCAAGTATTTCTATGTTTTACGGTTCTAGAGTGCTTTATTTCGATTTTATATTGAGATAAACATATTAACCATATAATAATAAAATTTGTAAGAGGTATATTATTAACAAATTTTTCTTTAAAATAGAAAAAAAAATCTCTTCGTCATCAAAAACATTAAATAATAATAATAATTTAAATCTATGAGAATATGAAATCCGACCGCAGTTACCACAAGAGAAATGTAAAAAAACGTATTTTTTTCACGTACTCGCTTGTGCCAATTTTTTTTATTTTTTATTATGATATCCAACAGAGCCCACATTATTTTTAAATCCCTTTTACGCGACATTTACCCGACCCTCAATATCCATCAATTCATCATACTTCAACAGTGTGACAGATTCCCGCCCGGGGTCATACAAAGGGACGCACGTTGTCGGTGCGATTTCGTAACCAAAAGTTAACAAAATATTATGTTATTCAATTAATTTCACGTTTACAAGAATTAATTTAATTTAAACAGGACATATATTATATTATATAACGCAATAATAAACAAATATTACAAACTCTATTAACAAGTATATGGGATTATTGGAAATTGAAATATACCAAAAACATGGAAACGATTACATGTTGGATCCGTTTTTACAATATTTAATATTTACCTTTAATAATATTAAATCGTAAATTATTACATACGAAACGTTTATATAAATTGAATATAAATTTAAAGCACATCAATAACTATTCAAATTTATTTTTAAACGTTTTTCTTCGTGGAATGTTAAATTTAAAAATAATTCCTGTATTAAAATTATATTTAATTCACGATTTATCATTTAAATCATAAATCGTTTTTTTTACAGTGTTGGTTGGGTGTTATATTATTTTATTGTAAAAAATTGTTAAAAATGAATTGTTTAATTATACTAAACCAAATATTATAGAAAAACAAGTATGTTTATTAATATTAAAAAAATAATTCTTAATCATTCATTTCGTGTTTTGTACAATTTATAAATATAATCAAATAAATATTGAATTTAATTACGCAACGAAGGGGTAATAACTTATATCATTGTTTTTCGAAAATGTCAACCAACCGTTATGAAAATCGTATTAAAGGATTTTAAAAAATGAACGATGAAATAAAGTAACTTTTTTTTTTTGATTTGTGAGATGATAATATCATTTTATACTCCTTAGGGGAATACTATGTTGTTAAGATGGAAAAAAATCTTTATAAATGGAAAATTGCTCAGCGATGTTCACTAAAATGGACGTTTTACTCCACTATAGTGTTTCTTTTTATTATCAAACGGATATTAAAGTACAGTCGTTCAGTTTTAGAGTATCCAAACTTGGATTGGGTTTGGATCCGTTCAGTTATTTCTAAGGTTAAGTTTAACCTAGTCAATATAATTTTTCTTCTAAGTATTTGCGTATAATACTGTAGATAATCATTATATATTATAATATATGCATACGGAAATTGTTTTAATAAAATGAGACAGTTTTACTGGGATTAGACCATATTATTATTCAAATCTAGGTAATTGTACCAAGTGAATATTGAAATGTACATATTTGAGTTCTACGCGTTTCAGAGACACTTTTAAAGTAAATACGAATTAAATCAACTTAAATAAAGCATCGAAAATAATAATTGGAAACTCTCAGGAAGTTAAATAATACTACAAATGTATATAATTCACATTGCCTTCTCTCATAGTTCAAGATTAAAGCTTTTGAATAATACCATATTATTTAAATATTGTTTAATGTTTTTAATCTGTTTTATGTTAATATATGTGAAATTATGTTCAAATGTTAAAAAAAAAACATTATTTTTTATTATTTTTAATATTGTATAAGAATAACATCTAACGTACAATTTAGTTATTGGTAATAAGGTAAAAATAATAATACTTGTTATATTATCGTTTATAAATAGTATTTGATATTTGTCGTTTAACGTGTAATAATATTTTACTAAAGAAAAAAAAAATTAAAAACTTTAAAAAAAACTAACCAAATACCAGGATAAAATTATCTATTCTATATATATTATCATACTTTAAGCTTTATTTATGTAAATAAAATAAAAAATATAGCATTCAGAAATCGAACTTTGAAGAGAAGAAATATACGTTTTAAAATATTTTAGTTACTCAGTAATGAATCGAAAATACAACAATATTCTTTAAATTAACTACCCGTATCAAATAAAACGATTCCTCCTCTTTTTTTTTCGTTAAATTAAATTCATAATATTCCCGTTCTAGAATATAAACTTGTATCAAATATATATATATCCCATTGTCTGTTTGTTTTATTTTATGCAGTAAACACAACAAATAAGAAAACAATAGTAATCAAAGTTAAAAGTAACGTTTTCTATTGAGACTATAATGTTATAATAAAAAAACACAAAGCGCTTTTTTTCCAATTATTGATACTAGACTAAACATTACTGTTTTGCTCTGCTCGTTAAGATAATAATTATATAATAATAATAATAATAATAATAATAATAATAATAATAATAATAAT
>CM023361.1:19388163-19422439 GCA_013282895.1 Eriosoma lanigerum
ATAATAATAATAATAATAATAATAATAATAATAATAATAATAATAATAATAATAATAATTCATACATTATAAATTATAATTCAATATTGATATTGAAGAAAAAACCTAATAAAAATTAGTATAATTATAACATTATATTTTGTACAACATTAACATTTATATTGATATAAAAATGCATGATTGTTTAATGTTTAAAAATTGAATATAATATTTTTGCACCGACCAATAAAATGGAAATAATATATCGCATAACAATCGATAAAAAACTTAGTCATATTAGTTACATAAATATATTTGTGTTATTCATACGTAGCTATAAGTATATTAGTTAACCAAAATGACTACCTTTAAATATTATGTTTAAAAATCGATTAAATTATTATGTTTATTAATTTTTAACGATTTTTATATGACTGCGTCACTGCGTTATGTCCATAATATTTTTTATTTAAATATGTATTATTTTTAAACTACCTCCTTTTCAGCAAACGCTTTCGTTTAATAAGACCTACGTAAATATCGATTTATGTTTAATAAAAGATCATCACATATAAATGCACAAACGATTTATCGTTCCGTACTGGGAACAGGCTGAACAGCCGTCGTGGACGCGACCAAATGATTCAATTAATAACGACTTTTTTTTCCGAATCTTTAATATTTACGAATAAATAGATCCCTTTTTCTGTATAGCCTTTATGCCTCTCTCTTCTATTAACGAAAATACATCAGACTTGGTTGTGTGGTCCCTCGACGACTCTCTGCAGGGCCATTGACTACCGAAGAAAAACACGCGCAATTAATGGTAGCAATAGGCAACTGCGATGTCATTCCTTCAAAATAGGTCGAGTTAAATAAAAAAAATGAAAATGCAATAAACAATAGAAGAAAAAAAAATCATATAAAATATATATATATAAATATTTGTAAATTGATGTGAATATTAATAAACTATAGTTAGTTACATAATAAAACTAAATATTATAAGATAACATTTTAAACTAATTTATAAAATACGTTTATTTGGAAAAGCATTGACAAAATCGATAAAATTAAAAAATATATCAAATTAATATTATTTTAATATGTTTATTAATAATATTATATTTGTATAATATGTATACACTCGGCACCTCGCTCATCAAAATATTTATGTAAATAAATAATATAAATCATAATAGTATGTCACATATTAACGGTTTATAGAATAACTATTAAATAAAAACTATTTAAATAAGTTGTGACCTCGCGGTAAAGTAGAAATTTAATATAAAAATATTGAATTGATGTCATACAACGTTAGACTGTAAGTACCTATTATGAAAAATTAATTATATATAATATTATGATGTCTATTAATAAAATTAATTGAAATACAAAAACATTCAAATTAATTCAATAAAACAGTTATAGCTCACTAACAAACATTTGTCGTGTTTTCAATATTCATATTATACCTATAAAACATTTTACAAAATAATAGCACAATTATGTCGTTTCATTTATTTTATATTTCTTTATTTGAACGTTTGTCTCTAAATAATTAATATAAAAATATTAATATATATATACAATATGAGTTTATTAAAAATTGATGTATTCCTTGTTAATATTATACGTATAATCGATTTTTTTTCTTTCTTTCATTCTTGTCTCCTTTCAACAATTTTCAATCAATTGATCATTTTTAGGACACATAATATTAAAATCACATTGTTTTCTCTAGTATTTGTCATAGAATTTCATGAATCATTTCTACTTCTATATTCTATATTCTATGTATATAATTATATTACATGTATAAGGATCCACATTCATTTTATATTATTATTTTTATATTTATTCACGAGCTTTGTTAGGTTCCGGTCAAAAATTGTTTTGTATGATTTCATTATAGGAATATTTTATTGATTTAATCTATATAACTGTATCTGATACTTGAGTTGACAATATAAATTGAAAAATATTTTATATCAACCAACTTTTGTAATATTTAATTGAAAATGTAAAATGCAAAATATAATATATTATTATTTTTAATATAGTTTTAAACAAAACATATAATTTACATGTTTTAAAAATAACATATGAAATATAACCTTAATTATGACTTATATAGTTTGTATTTTATTAGATAAAATAATAGTATAATTAATAATAGGTTTTTGATTGCCGATTTGTAAATTAATTAAAAAGTTTTGTTTTTAACTCTTTTTGGTTTAATTATAAATTTATTTCCAATATTTCTATAATAATTCAAAACAATTTTGCAGTGAACTATCATTAAGTTTAGATTTATATAAAATTACTTCAGTATTAACTGTTATTGTGAAATATTGTGAAGATTAAAAATATAACGTTTATACTTTATTGGTACACAAACATTTTACAATTATTATTCCGACAATGTTGATTAATAGTTATTATTATTTCGTTTAATTGTATTTCATTCATAATTTTAATTAAATACGGTAATTATTATTATCAATACTATTGTGTAATTATATTTAATATTCCAAAATTGTTTTCAGTTGTATTAATAAATTTCGATTCAATACATAATCAATGGTTAAACTAATGTTTTCAACAGTTTAGCGATTCCTTTTAAAAATATGCTATTCGATTTCCTTTAGGCGTTTGTTTTGAACACGGTCCAATATTTTTGTTATTAGACCAACAAAGCATTATGGTAATATTTTATCGTAGATCATTTTTAGTATTATTAAATACGTTTTTCAAGTCATCGCTCTTGTTTTGTTTAAAAACATAAATATTGTTTAGTCGTACATAACTATTATTATTGTATTTTTTCTTTCTACATAACCAGCTAACCCTAAATATTGGAAGAAAAACCTAGGAAATAAAAAAAAACTGATTACACTGTTCTAAGTTGATTTTAATAAAGATAGTGACGTTGAATCCTTATTTTTTTTTCGATTTGACAGACCACCCTAAATTATTATGTCACCCGCGGGTCCGATAACATCAGTGAAATAGTGTTGTTATTATCAAGAGACCCCCTTGGTAATTTTTTTTTTGATCCTATCAATGATTTTATTTTCAGATTTATTTTCCGCCGAATTTATAAAATGGTCCACTGGGAGAGATATTTGTGTGATATGGTAAAACCATTCAACAATATAATATGTATACTGTATAATATTACTTTACAATGAATGGTTATCATGTTGTCGAGTTGCCCCAAGTTAGCTTTTTAAGCGTTTCAACACTATATATTCCGAAGAATTGTACTACAATATGAATATGCATATACGTGTATAAAAAAAAAATTCTATTATTACGTATCTACTACATATAATGTTTCCGTATACTCGTCATATAAAAAAATCCGACTTTATAGTTATGAATCTTATTCTTATACCAAACCATATAAGTATAAAATTTGAAAACAATCAAATATTCGAATCATAATAATAACGGTTCAATTTATAAACCCAAATGTAATTAAATGTAATATTATTATTAAATTATATTGTCATTAATATTTTATCCTATTGTGTTACTTATTATAATTTGTTTTTGTGAGAACTATGTAAAAATTTATATATTGTATTACCTATATAATAGTTATTATATTACGAGACATATTTTAAATATTTTAGACTCGTATTTTAAACAAAGTTACCGATTTCCATGTTTTTATTTCTTTCGTAGTAAAAATATTATTGTCGTTAAAAGAAATTGAATACATCTCAGAAATGTTAAGTAAAATATGAATGCACCCAGTACTTGTCATAAATGTCATATTTCGACTTATTTATTATTATAATATTATAATATTATTATATATTATTATAATATTATATTTATTATTATGATATTTTGAATTTCATTGTTGCTATTGTATTTAACCAACTATTTGTAAAATAAAATATAAATTTGTTTTGAACTATTATTATTATTATTATATACATTAAAACGATACAAATGTTAATATGTTGATGAAAACAATAGTTTTAATTTATATTTATTTTGTAATTTGTTTCAAAAAACTTATCTATATAAAATACGTATTTTCAATAAGAACTCCGAGTATTTTTTTGGAATTAATTCAATACCAAGTCCATATTTATTAAGTATATTTACCAATATAAGTACACAAGTATTTTCCAAATTTCGTTTTCACACATACCAACATTGTTTCAATGTATACAATTCTATTCAAAGTATTTTTAAATACAATATAATAGATACAAAATATATTAATCATTTTAGTTAATTTTAGCAAGTGAAAATAATGTTTTATAATGATTAATACGCCTTTCTATTTTCACCAACGGAGTAGCACCTAAACAAGTGCAAGTTTCGAAAATTGAGAATAATTTAGTTATAACCTGTTAAGTTGCATTTTATCCAAACCTAGGTTAATATAGGATCTATCCGCTAACTTCCTACCTTATTATATATAATATGTACAACGAGACGCCTGCTGAATATCAAAACAAAACCGTGTCACTCATTCGAAATTCGATTTACAGATGAGACGACGATACGAATCCATAGTGTTTCTTCATAGTGCAGTTTGGCTAAGACAATTAAATGAAACGCGAGGCGACAAACGACTTGAAATGTTTTAAACATGACCGAAGTCGAAACTTTTCGACGTTGTCGTCGGAAAGAGTAGTGTTTATTTTTATTTTACTCGAATTTCGTTTTAAATTAAAAAAAAAAATATATATATATATATATATAAGAACAGAGTTCTTCTGATCTTTATCGCTTTCCAAAAGCACGCCAGGGAGCCCTTGGAATAAGAAGGAAGAAAAAAGTACTCCACCCCTGGAAAGTTACGCGCTGAGTCTTAGTGACCGGCAAGAACGAACGCTCCCTCGTCGTTAATCCCGGTTTTATTAAAATATTACGAAAGACCTAAAAGTTTTCGATACTCCAACTTCCATCGACAAAATGAACATTATAATAATGACTATATTATATTCATGAAAACCGACGAAAACAATTGATAGTTCAAACGCTACCGCCGTCAGCCACTGTTGGCCAGCGAACGACGACCTACAATAAAATATCAGTATGAAAAATGCATAGTATTATCGCGTTGATGACGAGTTGAACAAAAAAAAAAAAATATTATGGACTATGGTGTACGCGAAATAAATAATTGGCCGCTGAACATTTTGCCGAACTTCCGATTCGTTAATGGCTATTTGATTGTGAATAAAATGAATTGGGTTTCAAAATTTAATAAATTATTCAATTTTTATATTTTAAAAGAAATATTTTGAAATTATAAGGGTTGTTAACACTACTGTTTTCTAAAGATAAAAACTCACCTGTTGCAAAGGAAAATATAATTCATTAATTTGTTATTATTATTTTTATTATTATGGTTTTTTTTTTTTAAATTAATGATTTGTATGAAGCTTTTATTTATTTATTTTAATAAATAATGTATAAAAAATGTAATATCTAACTTTTGGAAACATAAAAAAAAAAAAATCATCTATAATTTTATAGTTCGTTAGAAATGTTTTGGCAGTGATTTTTTTTTTGTTTACATTTTTTTTTTTTTAATTTAACCCCTTGGCCGGTTTTGATTGTTGAAAATCGGTTATCGTGCAATAATATTATACCGGATACAACGTGTTCAAGAACATGGTTGTATCCCACAGTTTAACATCATACTATATATGATTTCCATTGCTATCACCGTTCGGATCACCCTGTGTGACTGTGTGAACTCGTTGAAAACAATATAATCCTTTGGGGATCGAGAGATCTGGGGGTAAAAATATACCGCAAGTGTATTTGAAATATTGCGTTGTTCGTATGTACACACTTTGATAGGATCGCAAACACGTAGAGACGAGTCGAAAAGATGAAGATGGGACAGGAAAGGAATCGCAGAAATTTCAGTCCGATGTGATAACTCGCTGGTCATGCTATTGTATTGTATAAAGTAATACCGGAAATTCGAGCCTGTTCGTGGAAATTATTTTTCTGCTGGTTTTTCAAACGACACCGCTTCGAGCTTGTTAACAATATAGTACATTTTTAGCGTTACGAATGTAACATTTTTATTTTTAAATATTCCGCGAACCACTTGCTCACATATTGAAATTTCGAAACATTTTATTTAGATACGAGGTGAACCGTTTTAAGTAGCAAAAATCTGAAGCAAATCAAACTCAAATAAAAAGTTTCAGCTCGAATACACATATCGAATTTAAATAATTTGAGTTTATACTAGATATAGCATTTATAGCTAACGTTCTGTTTGAGTTTGGTTCTACATTTAAATTAATAATAATTTATGCTAGGTACATGAGCAAGACATTGATATTTATAGATAGTTTAAAATATTTAGTTGGATACTAAATCGATTTATTATGTTCGAAACATATATAAATATTACGTATATATTGTTATTTAATTCAGACCATCACTGACATAAAATATTTATAAGATTTTTAATTATACATACTTAATTATGTTAGGAATATAAAATTAAAATCGATACTTCATATTATATTATTCTATTTAACTATCTATATTTTATTCTTTATGACAAATAAATTGACAAAATAATTTAATGTAAAAAAATTCCTATATTTGAATGAATTTTTTTTATGTATAAAAAACAGTATGGTACTAATTTTTTTAATTCCAAAATAGTTTGCAACATAAATTAACATATTATTATCAAACTCTCAATGAAGAAGTACAAAATAATACATTTTATAAACTTTTAAAACCCTTAAATATATACATCATATTATAATAAGCGTCATATAAAGTATAATGTAATATTTTATAAAATTCTATAAAGACAAGTAACACTGTTCGTGAAACCTAATAAATATTTCGGTGGTTCATTTTCTTCATTTTTTTCCCCCGTCGTTTCTTCCGCGTACGTTATTATTATTATAATCGAACGACGGGGAGGTTCTCTCGTTCTCGCCACGGTCTCGTCAAAAAAAAAAAAAAACACAATTCGTCGATTTTTTTTCATCTCGTTTTTGCTATTATTTATATATATATATATTTTTTTTATATACTTTTCAGTTCATTCAACGAAATGACATAAATTGTTTCCAAGTCTCGAGCGCAATCGATTTCCGAACTCGTAATCTCCCACAAACCCTACCCGGACGCGCGCGTGTGTATTTACTGTTTACATAAGTATATTTATATATATTATGCACCCCATGCGACGAGAGACAGCGTGCACTGTGAGTACGAAATAATATCGTGATAAAGAAATAAAAAAACTTCATTAATTATAATAGACAGTATGATTATTGTTCGCGTGGATGTCGAATCTTCAATTTATCTTTATTTTAAATAAATAATAATGACTAAAAAAACCTAACATAACCTAAGACAGTTTTTAATAAATAATTGAAAAACGAATAATTTTATCCTTAAGTTTCAGACATGTTGCATAAACATTCAAAATATCTGATATTTTTAAACTAACAATAAATAGTATTATTCGTTATTGATACAAAACCTATATTTTCAATACTCAATGATTAACGTGTTTTTTATTATTATGAATAGATAAACAATAATAATAAAGGTACCTATTTTTTTTTTTTTTTTTTGAAATATCTCTCCTTCTAATTGCTCGCTATTGTAATATAAAATAGCTTAAATTTGAATGGGTAATTTATATTAAATAGTTTACGTTAATAATATTAGTAGTAGGTGTTTTCGTCTAATATGATTGAACATGCTAAATGCACTACACTCATGATTCATCATAAGAGATTAAGAGAGGTACAATGATTTTATTGTTGGCTAAAATATATTGTTAAGGTTCTCAATTTAGTAGTGATCGGTTTGTTTAATAATTATTAATAATAATGAAATTCAACTTTATGTTGGTACGATTTTATGATATTAATTGAATATGTTAATATTGGCTAATATAATAATAAACAATAGGACTGAAACTCACCGTGGCGCAAATGTGTTATATTACCATATGATTTGATTGTTTTAAATATTATACAAAAAATATTTAAATTAAACGTTTATTGCCCTATAGGTGTATACCAATATTATTTCCAACAGACTACATTGTGCAGTTTCAACTTAAAAAAATAAAAATAAAAACAATAAACATCTTTCTAAACTATCAGTTTTCTTTTCATACCTCTAGTTCACTCAAACTCACTATGATATTATTTATATTTTATTTTATGACTAACGTTGGGAGAGACCTTTAGGTTACATCCAATACGTTTTACCAATGTAACTGATACTATAATTTTGTTTTACAACGCATACATCTACTCCCCGTTTGCATTATACCTCTCCTATGAATTACATTATGAATCGATCGTTGTAACTGATGTTAATAAATAATAGTCTCGTTGGTGGTATCGCCATACGAGGAGACGTTTCTAAAATTCATAGATACAAACATGACATAAATAAATAAAAAATTGCAATTATAATCGTTTAACAATATACGATATTACAATATTCATGTTACACATAGGTACTGACATACATAACAATATATTTCTGTTCTATTAGATATTAAATTTTTAAGTTAAATTTCTAGTGCGTATCATTTATGTACGAATTTTCAGTTCATTAAAGTATAGGAAAATTGTTAAATAAGTTTGTTGAATAAAACTAATTATAATCGAATATTATTTATCTGGGAAAAATTTAATAATAATAAATAAATTCATATTATACCTACATAGAATAATTCACTAAAAGATGAAATATTTACTATAACAAAATTTCACTAAATATAAAATTAAAAAAATCTTAGCAGCTTAGATAGCAATTGTATTTTGATATATTTTAAATCGTGAAATTAATATTTTAAAGTCGTTTTCAATGCAATGTTCAAAGAATCTTTATTTTATTAGGTCTCTGGTGGTATTTTTTTCTCTTTTAACCAGCCACTCAGATTTTAATTTTAAAACTCAAAATGTTCAAAGTTATGGTATCCATTACACAAAGTTAAAATATGAAAAGGAAATTTGATATGATATATTGTATATTGTAATATTATTCGAGTACAAATAATAAATTCTATATTTATAAACATAAAATTATTAAAATAATAAATCCATCGTAAATACTAATATACATTTTCCATATTATATTGTAACTATACATATTATTTTGCACGTGGATTTATTAATAATGAGTTACAACAAATATGTTATATTTTATCTGTTAAATATCTTGACTATAATATATTTAGAATTATTAACCAAATCTATGAAGTTTATATATTTGATAATAATATAATAATGTTAAACCTACTTTTATATAAAATTTTTTGCGAAATTGTAGCTTTTGGAAATTTTTTTCCGGAAGCCTATAATCCACTAAGTGATCGGAACAATATTTGTACCTCAAAAAATGTTTGTGTATAAATTACACATTATAAAACCAATACATTCTTCGTTGCTCTTAGAGAATCAATTTTTTGATTTTAATTTAAATTAATTTCAAATATAATATTAGATAAATTCAACGAGATAAAATTACCTGAAAAACATTAATTTAATGAATTAATATTTATTAAAATTTATGAAATTAGGAGAGTTTGGACAATATATCTCCGAAAATACGGTTGATCAGTAATAACCATAAAATGGTGCTTACGCGGAGGTATTATTCAAATTTGTATTATAGTGTACACGCGGTCGTCAATGGTATATAATTATAGATATTATTAGTTATTCAATGATAATATACAATACTACTCTCAAACTAATCAATCGAATGTCGGACAAAATCGGTTATACTTTATAGAAAAGAATTATAATAATATAACTACCAATAATAATCGTGCAATACTCTGTTTTTTTTATTAAAAACGTCGTAATGCAATATTTTCAACGCACCAGCTAAAATATAATTTGTATGGTTTTTTTTTTTTTTTTGTCAAAACTTAAATTGATGAAAAATGTCAAATTTATACGGAAAACTAAGAAGTTATAATATTATATTATTATTATAACACATTTTTTCCATGAAGTATGTCTTTAATTTGTGCCATATTGATATTTTATTATATTTTAAGAATAAAAAAAATTATTATATTGACATGTCAAAAATAGTCAGGAAATACATTAAAAGAATTATAGAAATCTTTCTATAATACGTTATAATGTGTTTCTAAAATTTCGAGACTTTCAAATGGTAATACAATATATTATTGAAATGGTAATAATAATAATAGTATAAAAGTAAATTGTTTAAAAGAATTGATATAAAACTAATTTATTCTCAACCGTTGACCAACAATAATGTAGCTATATATAGTTTTTTTTGCGGAAAAATGCGCAGAAATTGTGTTAAAATTAAAAAAATTAAGAAAATATCTATTTCAGCCAAGATCCGAAAATGCTAAAACTATATTGACTTTATAAATGTTATTAGCAACAATACTTGTTTTGATATATCATCGTTAACAATTATCATTGTTAATATAAAATATAATAGTACATAATATATTATCGTAGAAATCGAAATTCTAAGTCCGTTAGAAAAATATACGTATAAATCGCGTTGGACGTAGTTATTCCGTTCTATCAAATATAATAAATTACGCCCTTGGCCCCCGTCCCGAAAGTGAGAACGTTCACATTCTTTGTACAAACTCATTACGAACAGAAAAGGAGAATGTATTCGAAAACTTTCGGCCGAGAAATTAGAAACTTCATCCCGTTTTAAAATAGTGGCCAACTCTTTGCGTCACTATAAAATGTACGCCCTCCTAAATTCTAAAATCAATGTAAATATCCGTTTACGAAATAACTTGTCTCGAAAAAAATATGCCGTAAGATGTTATATTATTATATACAAGCGGAATTTCACAATAGCAGAAACAAGAAATTCATGAGATTTTTCTTGATGTTTTTGGATAAAAACAAGTATATATATATAATATAGGTCCTTTGTATCCGAGATGAAATACGCGGATTCGTTATATTTTCTTTAGAGCGGATAATTATAATTTCCTGTAAATACAAAAATATAACATTACAAATCTTTATTTCGTGACTACTGCTGACTAGTCTATTATAATACAAGTTTCTAATTAAAGTTTATAATAATAATAAGACATTTTTTTAAATTTTTTTTATTGAAAAATAATAATATTAGGTATATATTTTATACAGAGATCGTTTATAAAATAAATATCTAATATCATTGATTATTAATAGAATATGGGTGACAAACTCTATATAATACGCGGCAATAATATTTTAGTTTTTTAACACAATTAAATTAATACCTATATCAACTCATAAAATGTACTAATATTATTTATATATATATATATACATATATAATATATTTATCAATAAATGTGTGTGTTAATAAAAATTATTGTTCAAATTATCAATTATTTGCTAAATTATGTATATTTATACTAAAACACTTAATTCATTTAATACATTAAATGTTTTTTAAACACATTCATCCACTCAGTCTTTCATCATTAGTAAGTACTATATTATACCAGAAAAATAACTATCATATCCATTGACACATATAACAGATTAATAGAGAGGTTTTGGGTGTGTTTAGCACCTCCAAGTTCTAAATAAGCATTCTCAGCATTGATGATGATTGAGGGTTAACGGAGCCATATAGCCTCCTAAATTATTATAATTAGCCACTGAAGACGTTTTAAAAAAAAAAAAAAACTATAAACTTATATCGTATAGTACTTCTTTGAGTACCTAGATATGTATAAAAAAAAATTGTTATTATAATATATTATATTTCTAGCAACCCCTAAATTCACACTTAAATGTGTGACTATGATCGTGACACAATTTAGGCATGCCATTTTTAATTATTATGTAGTCGTTTAAAATAAAATATTAGTAGTCTATATAAAATATACTAATACAAACAATACAAACAATAATTACAATAGTATTTATTAGTATGTAAAATTGACGTTACGACTCACACCACTTGCAAAGGTTGGTAGTATCATAAATAATCTAGTAATCATAAATTTATATGTATTTCTTATTTATACAAAATATATGAAACATGATATTATATTAGTGTCAGTTCGTTCAACAATTATTTTGCTTTAATTAATAATATTATGAAGTTTTATTTTAAAAACGATCAAATCTATTTGAGTCAGGTGTCATGTAGAAAATCATTAAAATACGGGCTTAAAGTACGGTCATTCAAAATATTAATGTTGATTCTCAATTAATAGTTTATCAAACCGTTGGTTACTGATCAAAAAGTTTAAAATTAAATAATATTTGAATATACCTAGTTACTGAGTTTCTAATATAATTATTTTATGTCAAAATGATAAAGTTCTAACTAACAGTATAAAGTTAATTTGATCATTTGACTTTTAAATACAGCTTACTGAGACGTCAAACAATTATAATGATAATATTTCAATTAATATACGAATATACTCCGTATAGATATATTTATATAGGTTAGATTATGAACGTAGTTTATTCGATAAATAAGATACATAAATAAACTGAATGATGAATTATGCATTTGTACTTTAAAATTTTAGCATAATAAATTAGACATATTTCTAGTCATCATTCAAATTGATGCATTATTTTTGCAACGATAGAGTAACTTGAAATTATTACATCTCGAAATTAGACAATATGTTTAATTTATTATGTTAAAATTTTAAAGTAATAAATTCATTATATTTTTATACCTTATCATTCATCAGACAGCCTGCATATGTCATAAGTGCAAGATTCCATGTAATCAGTTTACGAAATATCTGCTAAATTCAATAACTTATATACATGAAAAATGTTCAAGAATTTATTTAAATATTCAAATAATTTTAGTATTTTTAAAAATTGTTTTTCTATCTTGTATTGTTATAGAAGTTGGATTTGTAAACATCAATATAACCATATTTTGTAGATTTTAAAGAGATAATATAATATTTGTGATAAAAAGTCTTATGAAACTTTGATAATTTATTTTTTTAGTTATAAAAATATAAATTTTGCTTTTTTTCAATCATAGTTGCATTTGTTTTCTATACAATAAACCGATTTGTATTTTTTAATTTAGAGTATAATAGTTACATTACATGATAAAACCAAATAATATATTATATACATGTCTTTTTAAAGTTCGTTTAACCGTAGTAAATAAAATTAATGACTAAATATACTGTTATACAATTATATTAAATTATATTAGATTAATTTAATTAATCTAGTTTCAGACCATTCAGAAACAATATAATAAAATAATATATTCGACGTTGGATCTTTGACGATCTATCGACTTATAACTATAGTATGTCGCTAAGCGTATAGATTATTATTATGTTATTATTTTAACGCCACGAGACGTTATTGTAATATACACGTATTATTCTTTAAAAACACGTTGCTATATTATTATTATTATTTCGATGTAAATTTATTGCTCGTCTCGGGCGTATAATATTATTATAAAATAAACATATTTGTTGCGTGCGCGATAGAAAAAAATAATAATATTATTATTATAAATACGTACGAAAAATATAAAACAACAAGAAATAATAGTATCCATAATATTCTCATCGTCCGATGCGGAATATCGCGAAAATATAATATTATTTAACGCGCGTGCATACGATTTTAACGAACGACTGTGTGCTAATACAACGGGAACGTTATTAAGAAAATATGTACAACACCGCGTATGCCATATTTGTAGGTGGTTAGGTTAAGCGTGTTTTCACGTTCAATCGAGTTATGTTTCGAATCAGACGTGTTTTATAAAAGACGTTCATTAGTGGTTAAGAAACCGCGAAAACGGTATGTTTATGGTAATTACCATGATACCTATGTATAATAGAAATAATATAATAATTTTATTGATAACGGAGAATTTTTAAAAAAAAATTTATCTATAATCTAATTTGTATTCATTTAAATTAATTTTTATGCTTATTAGTAAAACAATCTGATAGGTAACTAGTAAAAATCTACTATCATTCATATTATCATATTATTCATAAGATCTCAAAATCGTATGCATTCATTTTGTTCGGTTATTACTACAGGATAGGCTAAATAGAGAATTGAATAATGATGGATAAATCTAAACAAATCACAAATTATGCATTTAAAAACAAAAAATATATATTTAAAATAAGCACATTAAACACTTATTTCTAATTATATTTAATAGTTTAATAAATTCAAATAGTAGGTAAAAAATCGCATAAAATAATACAATATAATTAAACTTTTAAGTAGATTCTTCTACTTATTTTCCTATTAATAAAAAATAAATTGAATAGTATTTCTTATTATTAATAATATAAAATGTATAAAATAGTAATATTTTTTTAAAAAAACTCATAACATATGCAACAATAGATTTGAAAAAGTAAAAATACGCAAAATTACCCTCCTTTATTAAAATATTAATAAAATAAATTTTTTACTTGGCTTTTTTGTGTCTGTATAAAACAAACATGCAAATACCATAAGTTCACTCAATCCTGCTAGTTATGAAATCCTACCAATAATCTCTAACCTAAAACCTATCAAATTTTAATTATAATTGCAAAAACGACTGATTACATTTGGTTCAACACGTAAAATATGACTATTGTTAAATATTATTAATAAATTATCAATAATTAGGATATTAACCACATCACGCATTGTCATCCGGATTGAAATTTCACTAAATTCCCTAAAACTAACTAAAGCCTAACTTAGAGGTTCCCAACCAGGGTGCCGCGGCACCCTAGGTTGCCAAAAACTTAAATTTAGGGTACCGCGATATTATTTGAAATCTATTTTTTTTATATCTGTGACACAAGAAAGTTTCGAAGCTATGCCTTTTGTGAGCATTTAACTACCTTAGAAGAGAGTTTCGACAAGTATTTCTCGAATTAAATATATAGACTATTGAGTATAGGGAAGAGTGCTTCCAGATTTTTAGAACTTTAACTGAACGTAATTGTCTTATTTTACATACATATGTCATGGTAATACACGAATTTTTACTATAATTTTTTTTTTTTTTTTTTTTTTTATAACTAATTGTAGAGTAAATTTTTGGAAGAAAATATAAACTGTACTCTAGCTGTGAGTATTTTTTATTATTTTTATTTTTAATCAAATTATAAGTTATTTATAACTATTTTCAAAATTATAATTATAATAAAAAACAGCGTCCACTTAAGAGATTATAGACTTTGTTGAAAAATTATGAGTTTTAAAAAGTTTTAAAATTTTGTCGGAGGCACAATATATTGTATGCGTTAATTTGTTTAGATCATTTTTCGTTTAATGTATTGAAATATTTTTATATTTATAACATATACAATATAAATACATATTTCACTAAATAATTTAAAACCTAACCTAACCTGCGACCTATCTCAACATAGCAGGTCGAACAAAATATTAGTCGTCTAAAACGACGACCCTGGATACACGCAGTGTTTTTAGTGACCACGCGAAACTTTCTACTATTCATATAATTATGTTTTATTTTCCTTTCATATTACGTTTTATACGTCCGCGTGAACTGACGTATTGTAATCGATTATGTCCGACATTGCATGATAGGTAGTATTGTGTATAAATATTAAATTAATTTTTATATAATATTATGTTTGTTTAAATTTTCTTCTCCCCGGTGTATATACAGTCCATCACGATAACTATGCAATTATACGCTACGATTATAATATTGTATATAATATATAATTATTGCGTGGAGAAATAGGTTAAATGTAAACAAACAAATTAATTTCAAACACAAATAATAATTTATAAACTATAGAATGCCGAAAAATCAATAAAATTTTAAAAGATAATATAATAACGTCGTAGGCATATTATTATACCTAATAATTATTCTAAGAAATGTTCAAATTTACTGTTTAGTAGCACACACAACTAATTTTGCTGAGTATACTTGAATTAGTAAAATGTAACTAGCGTTGTACCTACCTAATAACTATGATGAAGCAAAACAATAGTATTTTTATACTTAAAGGATGTAAATAAATTTAAACGTCAATAATATATATATATTATTATGACATTTAAACGGTAAAGAGCAACTATCATTTTTGAGACATTGACAAGCACTTAGGGTTTACTTATGAGGAATAGTTTATGTAATTGTTAATTTAAAAAATATATACCATTATGATCTATTTTATACTTAACTATTGTATTGTATACATATTATATTGTGTTGTTGTGATTAAATTGATTTTTGAATGCTATAAATACTAATGCCAATCGTTTGTATTATAAATCTTTTATGATACATTGTGTTTTTAAATAATACTATTCATATTATGAACAATAATATAATATAATATTTGTAAGACCCATTTGTTTTATGATAAAGCTATGTTTAAATAAAACAACTTGTATAAATTAGTTTCCATCTCGAGTACTTATACCTAGATAGCTACTCGCGTTTAAGTATATTTAGAATTTCATATTTTTATATATTTCTGATAAAAAAATAATAATAATAACAATAAAATTTATTCTTTGCAATATTGTGATACTTTCGAAAAATATATTATTAGTTTTCTCGTAATGTGATAAAAAAACAAATAGGTATAATACACTAAAATAAAATATCTTTCTTCGAAATTTCATAACCTTTTTCAAGATTGACATAAACGGTAACGATATTCCTTTGGGACGGATTTAATGTATACAGAGGTATATTTGAAGAATCGTAGAATGACAACATCAAATTAGCATTCAACGTTGTGCGTTTGTTTATATTTTAGGGTTCAAGTATCATTTCTGGATATTCTATTAAGGTTAAATCTAATAAAATATGTAATAATGTATACGTGTAGTATATTATTCGAATTTATTTTATCCTAGTAATATTTTTATTCATATAAATAAATATTGTCTACATAATAATTAGATTTACGATTAAATTTAAACAAATATTTTATTTTTTAATCATCATTTATATATTTTAATCATTATTAATATAATTTAAAGCTTTTTCTATAGTTAAGAAACTATACTATAAAATAAATATAAACATTTCTTAGTGTCCATAATAATTCAAATCATAATAATTTTAATATCGATTATTGATACGTTAAATATAGCAAAAACCGTATTAGAATAATATTTTATTTACAGAATTAATTCGAATAATATAATTCGGTAACAAATAAGTAATAAATAAATAGTGAAAAATAGAAAACCATTGAAATCGTACTTAAATTTAAGGAACTTCTTATTGGTAGTTGTAGATGAGGTTTTTTGACCTTTTAGTACGAACAAAGTTTGTATCATTCGTGCAAACTAATGCTACACTAGTAAACACTTGAAATCAGCTATGCTCCAACTGTGTCAAATTAAATTATTTATAACTACAAATAGACTGTGACTGATCCGTATGAGATAACATCGGTGGACTTTAATTAGAAAAAAAACAATTCCATTGTCAGCTCGTTCTTCGCGAGAAAATATCGTAATTTGAAAAGTTTGATTTACTTTTAAAGTTTAAAAGGCACACTAATCAAATATATATATTTAAAATAACCAGAAAAACTGTTACAAAATTAAATAATGTTCATTTCAATAATTTTTAATCAAAACTCGCGTCTTCAAATATTTTAAAACAATAAAACTTATATGCAATTCGTAATAATGTTGCAATAATTTATTTACTTTCATACCAATTTTACGAACTGCTTTAAAATGTTGTGTTTGAATTTTCATTATAATTATAATTAATATTTTTAATTTAATTCATAGTTTTATTAATGTATAAAGAATAATAAAAACGCGTTATCGCTCATAGTCTATAATTTAAAATATTTTAATGCGTAGAATAATATTATGTACAAACTATATTGTTAAATATGCATGCATTTTACAGTAAATTACAAGACGGGCGAATTAAGGGAAACAAGCTTCTTAAACTTTTTATACATTCAGAAAAACAAAATATTAAAGTTTTCAAATTATATTAAAAATGCCTAATTAATAATAACAGTTAACAGTGAAAATAATAAAAAATTAAAACTATTTGTGAAACAAAGTTTCGAATTAATTAAACAATATTGTGTACACGCAAACTAGTGAATTTTTTATGTTATCTGAAGTTCATTAATAATATTTCATACAAAAAAATAGCGTATCGATCAGGCGAAGAAATGCCGTATTATTTAAAAAATCTATTTCGATTATACAATTTATAAACAAATCCAATTGCATTTTGTATCATGTGCATTTAATGGTCATTGTTCAATTACTGTGAAAACGATGCACCTGCTTGCTCCGATTGCAGTTCGACACCACTCGTACGGCGCTATAATATGTGCGATATGAAGGGTTAAATGACGAACGCGGGGAATACAAAAAAAAAAAAAAACAAATAATAATAGTAAAAGGGTAGAAAGTATGAACAGCCGATCGGAAGGGATTGGGATTTACATAAAATGACTAAAAGCCCGACGATGACCCGTATAAATTGTACTTCGGACATAATTATTACCTACTTCCAGGGTTCCAGCGTTATATTTTTGAACAGAAAATGACATAAATAATAACAAGATTTAATATATATATAATATTTCTCGGATGTAGTATGCATGATATTAACGACAATTATCTATGGTAAATACGGTTATATAACTGTTATACACAATATAGTTAATTAAATGTTTACTTGAAAATTGTGGGTAAGATGAACAGATATAAAAATATCGTGAGTTACTATTATTGTCAATATTCATAATTTTATATATAAATATGTAAATATATATTTTATATATATATATATAAACTGTCATTGTTGTATCCAGTGGGGAGGTTATCCGTGTTAAAACCCCCCCTAAAAATTTAACGGCATATTAAATGGTATATATTTTGAAAAATAATAAGATTTTCATTTTAATATACAAAATTAACATTTTCATAAAAACCTCCCCTCAAAATTAATGCTGAATACGGCCATGTATACTGCAATCATAAAAAAGAACTCTTTAGAAAAAAAAAAAATAATACAAAATAAAATATTAATACTCTCTTACGTGTAATATACTAGTTTTGCACGTTTTTCATAAGTAAAATTCCCGTAAATAATATGATTATTTATGCAGAAATTATATTTTAAAACAAAAAATATTGTCGCTATTGGAATAAATAAGATTGGTGGTTAGCGAAAACGCCAATTCAAGTTTGCTAAGAAAGATGGTCGTATATTTTATATGAAATACGGCGTTTTTACTTAGCACTTACTCATAATCTATATTAATATTTTTTCATTATCTATATTTACGGCATTGTTGTTTAGGAATCTTATAATTTAATTTTTAAGTTTATAATGTGGTAAAAAAAAAAAATTGAAATAATTAATTTTGATATAAAATTCTGGACATTGACTAAAATATAATTAATAATTATTATATAAGTTGTCATTTTAGATAAAATCCGGGTAAAACCCTCTAAACGGAAATGTGGAATTATTGTTAAGTTAATTATTGTGAATATAATTAATAGCGTACTTACATAAATATCAAAATTAAAATATTTAATAGTAAATTAGTTTAAAAGAAAATTGAATTCATTTGGTCATAATAAATTATGTATTTTATATTGAAAATTACTATATTTATAGAAATAGAACTACCAAAAATTAAAAATATAAAAATGCATTTTTCTCAAAATTGTAGGATAACTTAAGGATACTTACGGCGTTCTTTTATAAGAGGGCAGTATATAGGTATACACTTACATAAAATGATATTTTAAACACTCTGTATATCTATTTTACTATAGGTAAAGAAAGTTCTATATTGTAATATTGCGTATTTTAAATTAATTTTTGTACAAGTCTTTCGTTTAATATATGTATCGGATATTAAAACGTATAATAACTTATATAGTTTCTATGACTTTCTATTGAGTTGCATAATAGTCTACTTTATTTTATTCTAAATACTATAGAATTAAATAGCACAAAAAAAAAATTTAATTTGCTCATTTCATATAAAAAAAATATCGTAAAATTAATTAAGTTTATATAGTTACCGTGTTATGTAATTATATATTTTTTTAAAAAATTTAAACTCATAAAGTAGTATAAATTAATATTCAATTTTCTTTAACTAATATTTAGGGTCATATTTAGCCCAAGTGTTATTACGAACTTTATGAATGTGGTAGGTCCACATAAAATTACTGCTTCTCCCACCCAAAAAAAAAAATTTAAAAAATATTGCTAAGTAATACAATTTTGAAATTGTATGAATTATTTGATCCCTACCTGTAAATTTTCCACTCTAGACCCAAGCCTCTCTCTAGCCTCTTAATAAATCCGTCCCTGCTAATATTATTATATATCATTTTATACTATAAGTCTATTACAATGCATAAGTCAAAACTAACAATATATATACATCTAAATTAGGGTGACCATATTAAGAAAATAAAAAAACGGGACAGTTGTTATTCCCCCCCCACAAAAAAAAAAAAAAAAAAAAAAACTCATGCATATACATTTACACATATGCACACAACTATAGAGAGTATAAGTCCAATTATTTTCTTATTACTTTACCCTTTTTGAGTATACTAACCTAAATAATTAAAGTATTTAAATCTGTCATGTATAACTTTGGTTTCAAGTTTTAAATATACAAGTAACTGTTTTATATTCGATTCATACATTGATATTTTTTTCATAAAATGTATATAATTATTTAGAAATAACGGGATTAAAACGAGACCATCTTCTAAAAACGGGATAAAAAGCGTCCTATTTGAAGTTTATCGGGACAACAGGACATTATGATCAAAAAGGGACAATTCCGTTTTAAACGGGACGTCTGGTCACCCTAATCTAAATTTAATATGTAATACCATTCATCTATCAAAAGCTTAATAAAATATATAATTTTATAAAAACCTTTAATTATAATATTACTAATAATAATTATAGCTAGTATTATTAAAGAATTCAAATTATATTATTTACGTTTACATAATATTGTGTTCAAACAATCTAAGTAAATATAACTATCCCGAACTGTATTATCAACATTCATAGGCCGTATTGTTTTATTTAAACGAATTAATATAATAATTGTTTAGGCTTCTTAAAAAGTACTTTCAAAAAAATATTTGTTTCATTTATAATTAATTATAAATATACTATTTTTTGAATTTCTTGAAATACTTTATATATTATCTTATTTGAAATTACAATTTTCATACAAATTGTCAACATACTTAAACACGAAACAATTACATATGTTCTATAAATTATTTTAATTAATTTATCAAATTTCTATAAAGTAGTTTTATTTTTATAATACAATTGTATTAAGTATACGTTTTTTCAACCTAATATTATTTTCCCTCCTTAGAAATACAATATAATAATATTGTAAAACATGGACAATTCGAGATTGCTGATCTACATATTTCAGTAACATATAATTCTTTTTATATACTACAATATTCTCGGTAAATTTATTCAGTACCTATACCAAACATAATACGATAGAAAATTACTATTTAGTGTTATTGCTATTACATGTTATTGCACGCTATGTAATATTATGGTGTAGATAACTTTCAAATAATTGTATGTGACTAGGTACTTATATTTATTTATTACATTAAGAATTCATTTCTAAAATTATTATATTAAAATGTATAACTCAACTTCTTATTGTAATACCGAAATAAGTAAGTAAAAAAAAAAAAAAAACGAATTGTATAAGCAAGTAAGGGTAGTATCAGTACTATTATTATACCACAGTAATAGTAAAATAAAAATTGGCTACTCACAGTAAACGATCATTCTCTTGATCATGAAATCCTCGTCGTGGTAAGTAGAAACAACACATCTATAGTCACCGGACAGCTCAATGGTCGGATTGATGATGTGTAAAGCTCTGCAAATTAAATGGTTAATTTTATCAAAATTAATAACGAAAACGTAATCATTTAAATCGACTTTTAGTTGGATTTAGATCAAGATTATCCTTCAGAAAGTAAAGAATATATTTTACGATTAATTAATTAATTATTAATTATTTTAAAAGAAAAATTCCTTCTCTAAACACCTTCAAAATATCAAATTAATAAAATAAGAATTTGTTAAACTAGTAGTCTTTATAACGATAGAAATGATATGTGCAGTGATAGATAAGTGGCCATTCGATATTTTCTTCTGCAAACAAGGGAAAAACTGTATTATTTTTGTAGTATTTTTGGGGATACTAATTTCATGTAAAAGAAAAATTAATAAAAATAACTAATAAAATCTTAATAAGTAACCATAGTAAAGAAAACCTTTCGAAAATCGGCTTCACAGAAAAAAATAAAATTGTATCCAGCCCAATTGTATATTTATTTTAATTGGGTAAACACAAAATATAAAAACTATAAATAATTTTTTTGGTACTTTTAAATGATTAGAATAAATTAATAAATTCGTTTATATGTGCTTTATTTAATTTTCCAAATATTCTTTTTTGTGTTAAAGACAGAACGGAAATAGACACAAGTATATAAAATAATTAAAATTAAACGTATTAATTTATCGAGTTAAAATCGTATCATTTCTTTATAATTATACTGTCGCACGTAAAAACTACATACCTGTGCATGGTCTCGTTGTCATCGGATACTTTATAGTCGAGATTGGCACGATGGCGGAATACTCCGATGCTCAAAGGTTTCTGTCCCGGAATCCATTGATAAACCGGTCTGGCACTGTTGTTGAAATACCAGGCTACCACGAGTCCGGTAGAATGTGGTCGTAGAGTGTAAAGACAATCGAGAACGACGCCCGATTTTACTCCAGCCATGACGGAACTTGGCACCCGAAGTTCGGTGAGTGTCACGCCACCTGCAACAAAGTAAGTGGTGTGGAATGTAATAATCGTCGGGAAAAAATCATATAAAAATAAATCGATGTATAAGAGATATCCCAATGTTGTTTTCGAAAAAACACCACCACAAAGAACCTCTACATAATTTCAGAATACAGATACATTATATTATATTATGTTTTTGATAAAAATGTTATTAATGAATAAACAATTATTCTGCCTCGTCATATATTCTCAACTATATTGAATTAGTCACTCCAGTCATATACTTCCATATAAATCTCAATCGCCTATTTTTTTTTCAGTCACAAAAGCTATACTAATATCTCTATTTCATCTATCCACCTCTTCTTCGGCAATCCTAACCCATGTTTACCTTCTACATTCATTGTCACAAGATTTCTCACGGCCCCTCTTCATGCGGCATGTTCAAACCTCAACCTATTGTTTCTCATTTTCTCCACAACTTATGTAACGTACCTTTATACAATTAATTATACTTATTCTATTCTCTCTATCACTCCAGATTCTATCCATCTTGGTATTCTTATCTCCTCACATTCTCTGTTCCATTTTCTCGTTCATTTCTTAACACTCCGAACCATACAACTGTGTTGTCTCACTACATCAATCTTATCATTTTTTATCGCACAAATCACCTTATGTCACACTCCAATCATCCATCTACATTTTACTATTTTTCATATACTTTTTAGGACCATTATTTGCTCTGCCATTCCTAAATACTCAAACCGTTGATTTCTATCATAATCAAACACAATTAACCCTGTTTTACTTCTACTAAACCTTAGTATTTTTTCTTTAAATTCTTTAATAATGTTATATATATATATATATATATATATATATACGTCTATATATTAAAAATATACCTAGATGTCAATATTAATTATTTTTGTATTTATTAATGCATTATAAATATTACTATTTAAAAACTTACGATTTTAATATAAAACAAACCTTATAATATTAAATATTTCTTAATATAAGAGGTTCTAATATGTCCATATAAGAATTAGAAATTCAGGATATTTAAATTTATCGTAAAAGTGAGCTATAATAACATTAAAACAATATTATCTATTTTGTGGATAATACACAACGCTTCATAGACGAATTTTGAGAATGCGGTTTTGGTCGAACAACTTTGAAGTAAAAAATAAAAATAAATGCATTTATAGCTATAACGTATAACGAATTGACAGTCATTTTTCATTTTGCGTATTTTTTATACCACCACGAACAACTACGATCGTTAAATGTATAATAACAATATTATAATATGTTATGCGTGTACGTGATTGACACGCGACACTACATCAAAATAATAATAATAATAATAATATATAAATATACCAAACGCCGATACGTCGTGTTATTGTCCACACTCCACCGGGTGAAACGTTACATTTCGTGCACAAGTCGAACGAAGACCGTTAATAATATGCCTATCACGACAGTTATCAAATTCGTATTATCAACTATAAATACGAATAAAATATATCATATGTAATCGATTGTGTATACACATTCAATATAATGATACTATATAGAGAATATTTGCGTTCTATCTCTGTCTCCTGACCAAGTAATGTATCATTATTATTTATTATTAGATAGGGCATTAAATTACTATAATAATATAATGAATTTAAAATAAACAATTCGTCCCTTCGGTTCTTGGAGAAATTAGTGGCATACAGTGCTTGATTTGGGGGGACGTGAGGAGACGGAGTACCTCTTTTTTTAAAAAAAAATTAAGCGTATCCTTTCTAATGTTTCAAAGTCCCCATAAATTAGGTCGAATTTAATCATTGCAAGGAATGCTACTTTTTCTCATAGTCTCATAGTCCCCGTTTTTTATTTTTCAATTCAAGCACTAGTGGTATATTAATTAATTAAAACATAAATGCAATGGTATTTCATTGAAAAATACGATTTTGAGCGAAAGTTCAGTCAGATATACAATATATTTTACTGATAATTTTTCTTTTTATTAGTGTTCTTTATTCATCAAATAATGTGCAACAGAAAAGTAAGTTATCGTAAAATATCTAAATACCTAATTAATTACTTCAGTAACTTCAGAACTGAATTACTTGTTGTTTTAACCATTTATTAGTAGTTTTAATATCACAAGTAGGAAAGTTAGAAGGCGTTATAAAAAAAAAAAAAATTGTTGTAGGATTGTCAAATTTTTTTAGATGAATATTTAAGAGTATGTCATAAAACACATATCAAATTTTTAACTTAAAATATTTATAAGATAAAACTTACAAAAAATTATAAGAAATATCATATTATTTTTGTCTATTA
The DNA here is from genome assembly GCA_013282895.1 of Eriosoma lanigerum. Classification (NCBI taxonomy): domain Eukaryota; kingdom Metazoa; phylum Arthropoda; class Insecta; order Hemiptera; family Aphididae; genus Eriosoma; species Eriosoma lanigerum. The sequence continues at coordinate 19,413,353 of CM023361.1, forward strand.
AAAATTTGATTTTGAAGCTAATGATAAAAAATGGGGCTGTCGATTTACAAAAAAAAAAAAATCAATCAATTTTCTTATATCAAGGAAAAACTATTGAGAAATTTAAAAAATGAATCCAGTAAACTAGTACTAATATTTAACGAAATTATCTATCGAAAGTATACCATACTCGTACTGGACTACTATTTGTACACAAAAAAATATTTGTAGAAAAAAAAAAAAAAATTGAAATACATTGCTTTGTTAAGAATCTCAAATGTGTAAATGTGACACCATATCACAGATGGAACACGATTTTATGTAATATATTATTAAAATTAAACATTTATAAATAAATTATAAATATCAAAAATAATATATTAAACATTATATTTATATGTAAATGTATAGGTAGTTATGATGTTATCGAACTTAGATGAAAACGCTTATCACATTTAAGCGATGTGCACCTATATAATATTGTGTTCAGAAAAAAATCGTTTAACTTTATCACTTTCCAAACCCATTAGAAGCCGACTCCGAAAATGACCACAATCAAAGAACAGTACTAATTTTGTACTTATTGAAGTATATAATTTGAGAAATGTATTTTGTTGTGTAGTATACTACGTGTGTTATAAATCCATACAGCAACCTTAGAAATGATTTCGTCGATGATGACATTTTTGCGTTTTCTTCAAATAAACTTATCCGTATAGCACGTGTCGGACGAAAACTATCCGTGAACAAAATTACTACACTACGTAGGGTGCACGTGCTTGGAATATAGAACGAAAAGTCTTCTGTCGATACAGCCACAATATTTATAATATAACTAATAATATATCGTATATCAAACGAACATCCGATGATCCGTGTTTTAATAAAATACACACCTAATAAATAGTACAGCGAATGCAGATACAAATATATACTCAATCACGAAAACTGATAAAATGTTGTGAAATTAGTTATTATTATTTGTTATAATATTATAATAAATGAAAACGATAAAAATGAAAATGAACGAGAATGAACTTTGAACCAATAATAATATTTTTGTATAAACTCTCCAGCGGGATCTTCGATAATAGACTGATTGGGGTCAACCCAAGGACAAAAGTTATGTTATACTTAAGATGACGTTATAACCACTAGTTTTTCAATGGAAACTTATGCTGACTGCCTATATCTGACGAGGAATATAGAAAAATTACATCAATGCGGAACTTAAACTTTGACGTTTAAGTTAAACTTACAGTATAAACATCTATTATAAAATTTGAAGAAAAGCATATTTTCGAAGGAATGTCATATTGGTTTTGTAAAATGTTGTGTGGTAAAGAAATTATAGTGTACTAAAAGTATTTTTTTAACACGCTCTAAGTTCTTTACCAGATGATATTTTACACGTGTATGATATATACATTATGGCATATAGACGTACCGGTTATAGAATTCCTTCCATAATAATTATACTTAACTTCAAATTTTCTATTAAATGTTTATACTTTAGGTTCAATCTACACGTCACAATTTAAGCTTTAGGATGATGTGATTTTGTTAGATACGTAGATAGAGACAGAACATGCGGGTATGAGAACCTTTTAAGCATAACATAACCTTTATGTTTACATCCGAGACGAACCTAACCAATCTGCTAGCGAACATTCCCAACGGAGTGCTTTGTATAATAAAATTATTATTCGTAAAGTTTTTTCTCGTCATCTTCAGTTTGACGTGCGATGCGAATTACGAGAAAATTCTCGAAACTGTCAATTGTACGAAATTCAACGAACACGCCATGAGAACGGATTGTTTGATAATTGAACATTCAATTTTGGAGTGCGTACCGGCATAAAATTATATTATTTAGGAACGTTTTATAATGGAATTAATCGAGTGTGTTTGTACATAAACCGAGACGACGGGACGTTATTTGTACGCGTAGACCGTATGGTTAAAATATTGTTTCCAAATACGTATTAAAAATATTTATTTACAAATCCTCTCGTATCACCGTGCCTGTGCATCAATCTGAAAGTACATATTCGGTAGAAACGAGCACACGATTTACGTATTTACAAACGCAGACAATTTATATATTATTTAAATTATACATCGAGATCGACGCATATCAAATCAGATTTTATTAAAAACGATTTCCTACTGTTTATTTGCATGAGATTTTTCACCGAACAGTAGTTTTCACATGTCAACTTGGATTGCACTGCATTCTTATCCAGCACTCACATTTTGCTTACAGTAAAATATTATCCTACCAGATAGGATAGAGTATATAACACACGCGTTTGTGTGTGTCTATCGTTTTATTTACCATTTAATAATGGAATACATTATAATATCCGTACGGGACTATAATATTAGGTACCTACATGAATAGCATCGTTTGAATTTAATAATAAATAGAAGAGGTAGCGAAAATACGTATTAATAAACGTAGTATCTATAAAAACGTGAAAAATAACGTACAATAGAAGTTTTTGGTTTATAAACATATTTAAAAAAAAAACCAATAAAGTGTAGGTACCATGTCCTACCACGTACCCTCGTACAAGTTAAGCACTGCTGTCATGATGTTACGTTATATTATGTTTTTGCAATCGAATGGACTGTAATATTAAATTGTGAATAAAATTTACATATTTATTTACGAAACCATCAATAATAGTTTTATACATAAAAATATATTTTATAAACAAAATATTATTGTATATAAACTATCTTCAAATATGAGAAATTAAAAAAAAAAATAAAGTAATAAAAACCAAGAAAATGGCAAACCAAATCTTTACAGATTTCATTGTTTCATATTCAGTGCTGATGACTCGTACTTTTTTGACTGATAAACAAATTCCTATAATCTTGAAAGGTCCCTATTTTTCTGATCTGGCTTTGTGTAATAATTTTTTTTTTTTAATAATAAAATCTGCCCTAAAATGACAATGAAATCAAAATATAGATGAAATCAAAGTGAATAAATGGCAACAAAATTCTAAGTCATTGCTGGGATTACTGCAATTCATCTAAAGATGAGTATTTTGAAAAAGATACATTTAAATAATATTATGTAATAATAATATATAATATAATATATTTATTAAAAATAAAATGCCGATAATTTATGAAAATACTTTGTATGTTTGCTATAAATAATACCAATTTTATGTAACAATATTATTATATCACAATTAAAACTCCTATATGATAAAGTTTTCTAGGAAATTCTAAAATGAGTGAAATATCGAAAGAATATAATAAAAATATATTACCTTCTATAGATAAAAAAGTAATAAACGAGTAAAACTTTTTTTTATTATTATATATGTGTACCCATATTATTTCAAAATGAAATCAACTTATACGATATAGTGTATTTGTTATCATTTTAATTGGATTCGAAATTGCCATTGTAAATTTATGTTTTATTTTTATGATTATGTTATACGTTTATAAAATAATAAACCATTAATGCTGAATTTGTTTAAGTGTATTTAACATTTAGTATAAGTAAAATAAATCAAGGAAACCTTGACCTTATTATTTACACATCATATTATTAACCTATTTTTGTTATTTTCTTTATAAATACATAGTGGCTTGGTTATGAGTTAATAATTGTAATATTTTATGATCGATAAAAATATATAACTAAGGGATAATTTGATAATAATATTATAATAGTCGTCATAATCATAAACAGCAACATAGAAAGATTTAATATATTATTTTGATTATCCTCTATCGACTGTTAGTGTACCTGTGCATTGTAGTACACCCAAATAAACTGAAACAATCCACTATATTACCGTAATCAATTCGATTGTGATTAAAAATTGATCTTCGATTTGAATAGCTGTCTATTTAAATATACATATTCATGTTTTTCCACTAGTTTCAATTTTAACAAAACCTTTTATAGGTGCAATAATTTGTATACGTTCAGTTTTTCTTAAATAATTTACTAAATTATTGATCCACTGTTCATATTTATAAAATTTGTTTAATTTTCATATATTATGAATAAGTGAATTATTAATTTTATATTAAATTACTTGTAATAGTTATAAAAATCGATTTTAAAATAATTAATCAAAGATAGTATTAATAGTTTTTTTAAATTGTTGTTTATAATATTTATTATTTACTGAATATATGGAAATTTGATTATTAAAAATATAATTATATATCTATTAATGATAATTAATTTATTAAAAAAAAAAATAAGTTAACTAGCAACTATATGTATTACAAAATTTTAGAATTACTTAAGTAATTTAAATAAACTGCTCTAGTTGAAAAATAAAGTTCATAAACTTGCATGAAAGAACTGGGTTATATTTATAGTATAGATAAATATATAAGATATAATTACACTTTACTTTATTGTTATTATATTATTATTGAATTTAAATAAATATACAATTTTTTCTTACCAATAAAATATCAAAATAATGTTATAGGAAAAATATGTATTATAAATTTATAACATTATTCTTTGTTTATATTCTTTTATTCTACTTCGTAAAAATTCAACTACTGTCACTCATCAACCTTAAATAACTTTTATTTAACTAAAATTTTGTAGTATATACAACCTTTAATAGCACTTTTATAGATACCTACGTGACGATCTTATATGAATTAAACTAGTAGAAATTTAATGAAACCATATATGTGTCGATATTCACATGTCTAGTAAAAACAACAATACGAACAATGAGTTCATGGCTTCTACGTTATATTTTTTCATGTTAAATGACAATAGTTTTTGTTGGTTAAATAAATAATAAAATATTTTAAAAAATGTCATTCAAAATCAGTACGATAAAAAGAATTGCGTGAAAATAATTTTATAAAATAAAGTTTTAAGATGAACAATTTTTCGAGCCACTCGTTTTTAATTACAATTTGGTTTTTTTATTATTGTGTGATTAGATTTTTTTTTCATTTTATGAAATATATTCATTATGAATTATGATATAATAATATAAATAAAAAAAAAAATTAACAATTTTCAAATTTAGTACTGTATTGATTAGAGTTAAAATGCATTGAACTATAATTAAATATTCTATTTAATGTTGTTGTATGACAGTTACAATGTTTCAAATTAATTCTAAATCCTTTTTGATTTGTTAGGTATTGATTTTTGATAAAACAACTTATCTGAAAAAATTTAATTATTGATTTAATCTTGATAATTGTCTTTATATATTATATTTTTGGATATAACTTCATCTTAAATATATGGTTAATATCCTAAAAATTAAAAAATACAAAATTATTTATTTTAAAACCATAATAATCGTAAAATGTCTATATGAGATCTGTATGTCTCATTATATCTATTTTCTTAAAATTTGTATTTAAAATTTGCGATAAAATTTCGACACAATGTTTTAGCAGCTAGTCACATTAACATATTAAATAATTTTATAATAAATTTGAATTTTGAAAAAAATACTATACCAGCTCCTATTTATTTATTCATTCCTTTAAAATAAGGTTCAAGGATATATCAATAAAATTCAAATATTGAAAATAGACAACCATTTAAAAATTATGTTAATTTGTCTCATCCAACTGAATACGCCTGAATTAGTCTCCTCATGTTTTCAGAAACACCCTATATGTAATTTTGAAATGAAAATTTTACATATCGAGTAAAATGTATATTATATTAAGATACTTCTTAGTTATGCGACTTATTAATAAATACATTTTTTACATCCTACCACAGAATATGATTTACACATAATAGTTTTTGAGAATTGTTAATAAAAAAATCGTGTATATTTCCATTCATGAGGATTTGAAGTAATTGTGCGATACCTTTATACAATAAATATGTATTTTTTATTTAATTTTACTATAATTATTATTTATTATAATATGATATTATTTTATTATTTTCTCGTTTAGAATGTAATGATCAGACAAATAATTATATTAATAAAAATTAAAAATCGTATTAAATTAAATTTGATTTTTATATTCATACATTCATCTTTCTATAACATCGTATTCACATGCATACTTATATTCAATTAATTATTTTTTAAATTATATCGGACAAAATATGGTTTGGTATAAACTGTCGATGTTAATTAAATTTTGGATTTTTTTGTTTGTATTATTTTTATTATTATATTATGTTTAGGCTTTCAAAAACCACTTTAATAATAATTTAATTTTTGTCACAAAGACACAGAAATGTTGTTATTTTTCAAGGAATATAAACTAAATATAGTTATTAATGCAGTATATTCTGTGTAAAAAAAAAAAAAAATAGCATTACAAGGTTATAATTAATTTATATGTGTTTTCTTTGATCATATAGTGAAAAAGAAAGAGTACGATAGGTATTATTAAATTATACGTAATTTTCATTTATACAGTCGTTTTTTTTCATTTACTTGGAGAATGTCAAAAGTAACAAAATATTATTTACAAACAAAATGAAATATTCTTTATATTATAGTACTCGTAAGTATATGTTTTATTTTCACTCATTTTCAATGTCATATAATTATAATATTATAGCAAAGTAGCATGCGTTTTTAATAATCTAAAATAACATAAACATTAAATGTCCAGCAGTTTACGTACATTGCGTGAAAAATTCGATCGAAAAAACAAAAACTAGTTATTAGTTAATAAGGTAGAAATATTATTTTATACTATTTAATAATAATTAGAAAATGTATTTAGGTTAATTTATTGCGTTTATGAATAACAGCTATATAAATATACCTACTAGAAATAGGGTCGATTATAAACACGCGAACTTTGACAGTATTTCACTAGAACTACCCAAATTATTCAGTGAAAAAAGTTTTTAAACTAAACTATTTCCTAGTACACGAGCTGATTGACAGTAAACAATCGCATACAAATTAATTAAATCAAGCATTTGGAGTAAGATTGAGTTTTTGTTAAATATTTATCTTGGAATATTTGGAATCGTAGTTTTGAAACATAATTTTAAACGGAACATTTCGTACGTTATACTTAATAATGATAACATGAAATGAGTAAATATTCTATAACTGAAGAGATGTAACATAAATTGAACATTTGGAGAGGTCTATCCAGTAGCAAACGTGTTTTAATTACATCCAGACATTTAGTTTTATCGTTATAAAACATTTGTATTATTATTTTGTTTTTCCGAGTATATAAATATACAGATATCTGCATTCTGAAAAAACAAACAGATATTCTAACGATACAAAACAAGCGTGAGTAAAACATTTTATTTTTTTGCATTAAAAATGTATACCAAAATGTAACCGTTATTACGCGTATTCTCGTATATGATAAGTCTGGAATTGAAAACGTTTCGAGAAAAAAGATGCCGCCTGTGTATGAATTATAGCGCGAAACAGAATAAAAATATAATCGAATATATTTGATGTGTGCACCAATATAATATACGACGATAGAAATATTATACGATATTATATATTATTTTGTTCGTATAAATTGACGTAATAAGTCTGCGTGTCATTCACACTCTATTTGAAATAATATGATGTTGTTATTTTTTTTTTTTTTTACATTTGAAATGTAATATTTTGTTTCGTCGTAAATATATCAATACAAAATGCTTAAAAGTCTTTGTTAAAACGTGATGTTGTTTTCTTAATATTATCATATTGTTACATTATTATAATATAATATTAATTACGTACCGAGATTACAGCATTCGAACCAGAGATCAGATTAGGTCCAAAGTATATCCGTTTACCGTCACAATAATAAGTCCTAATGTTTTTTTTTTTTTTGTTTATTAAAAAATTAATATAATTTTTAAATGGTTGTCTATTTCCAATATTTGAATTTTATCGATATATCCTTGAACCTTATCTTAAAGGAATGAATAAATAAATAGGAGCTGGTATAGTATTTTTTTCAAAATTCATGTAATGTGATACATCAATTTATATGACAAATTTACAAGAAAAATGATGGGTTTAACTAATGTTTCTATTTAATAAACATGATGGATCAAAATAATAGTTACATTGCAAAATAAAAAAAGTCAAGTGCAATTTATTTTAAAAAAAAAATGATTTAATTTTTAATTATTAAAATATGTCCAATGTAATGAACGACATTCAACAACATTTAAGCATTTATAAATATTTATCGAATTTAATGTAATTAATTTTAGTTTTAACTTTTAGATTTTATAAAACGTTGTAAGTATTATCTTTAATTCTATAAACTGCATTTATTGATTATTATAGTAACTTTTACTTAACAATTATATTTTATACTTATTACCATAAGGTGTTATTGTACTTTTATTATTATATTATTATTGATCTGACTGTATTAGACACACAAATAACAATATTCAGCTAAATATTAAAGCATTAGGCAAAAGTTTCAATATTTTGTTTAAAATGGTAACTCAAATTTTTAATCATAGATTATTTAATGTTGAATAATGCAGACATAGTTTTTATGGTAAGTTAATTATTAATTCTTATTTAATTACTATTTTTGTTATACAAAATATATCTATCTGTTATGCGTATGACGTAACAACATATAATACAAAATTTAAAATTGAATAGTTAATTAATTTTGACTAAGTTTAGATGAGAAAATGATGAACCATTTCTTCACCATAGAACATCTCAGTCTCATAATTTTCTAGCAACTTATCGTTATGTGAGAGAAACTTTAAAAACTTTTAAACAACATTGCCATCTTAAATAAATACAAATCTACATTTATAGATTAGAAATGTTATTTTTTTTTTTTAGACTTAAGACTTAAAACTTGAGAATAATAATCGTGTGACAATGTATACGTATATTAATTATTAATATTATTAGAATTATTAATGCTCAGTTTAGTACATGATGTTCCTGTACTAAGTGTTTGACAGATATTTGTAATTTTTGTAATTTCTCTATCAGTTGTGTGGAGAATATTGCATTAAAATAATGGGATTTCTTAAATAAATTACACTTGAGTTTTGTTACTTGGCAATCTAAATATTATTATAATTTATGAGGTATATGTAATAAAAACAAATTAATTATACCACCATTTTTCTTGCTAATTTTT
>CM023361.1:19422839-19565147 GCA_013282895.1 Eriosoma lanigerum
CTAATTTTTCATACAAATTAATGTATCACACCATTCACACCAATAATTAATTCAAGCAACACCAAACATCAAAACCTCAATACAAGCTCAACAATGATGTTATATTTCGTATGTATGATAATTTTAAAATAAATACTAAATAAATATTTATTTTTACATTGAAGATAACGTTCTTAGGATTTATCAATAAAGCTCTATCTTCGATAAAAGAGATAGATACAAATTTCAAAACTATCTTCATTCAGCTCACCCTACTGACTATACCTGTAATAGTCACCTTGTATTTCGGAAATACCCAGTATTTAGCTAATACTGAAAGGAAACCCCTTTAAATACGTGCGAACAATAATAAAAAAAATATTGACGATTATGAAAAAGGTATATATGTATATGTGCAAAAAAAAAAAAAAATTAAAATTAAATTAGATAAAGCATATTCTGATTTTGGCTATATTATCACACGTTCAATCGACTGATTTATATTTTTGTTCCTTAGGCAATAACTACGGTAGTTACCTACATAAATATAAAATTTTGTACACTATTTTGAAAATAATATTTTAACTAACCAGTTATCAAATATAGAAATTTAATACAAACGATTTATTATAAACTTTATTTTATATTTCAACAACATTAAAATTTATTTTGACAGTCCTATGAACCGTAAAAAAAATGTTGATCATGAATTTTCATTAAATATTACAATATTTGTTTTATGAACTAGAAAGTAATAAAAACATATAATAAAGTCGATAGACTTAAAATCAATACGAGTGATTATTATTAATTATTGATTTATGTGTTAGAAATAAAATTGATTTTACACAAAAATGCATATTTTATTGTCAAATATAATTTGAATTGTTTTTTAACAAGACCGAAAACTCGCACAGTTACGTGTTTCGCAAACCTATATTTTAAGGCGTTTCGGAGAGTTGGAAAGTACGTTTAAAAAAAAAGATCGATGCGCCTTAAAAGTTACGAAACTTGTAACCTAACCTTATCTATACAGTGTACCGCGTCCGAGAGATTTTTGTTGTGTTATTTTTTGTTTTTTTGTTTCGAAACGACCATTATAATAATATCTCGTCAGTATGTATTTCCGACCCGTTAAACACAGAATATTTTTCGACGAGTAATTAACGTTTTGTCACGAAGGAAAAAATACGCGTGAAATAAAACGCGTGGTTCGTTGCGGAGGGGAACGAGTGAGTGGTGAGTGTGGTTAGTGCGAGAAACGAGTAAATAACATAAATGTATCGTATTTGAACGCAATTACGTGTACTAATTTAATAAACCCGTGTACACTGAGCGTATTAATATTTTCGTATTATTTTCGGTGTAACGCGCAAAAATTAGAGAGGAGTATGCGGGGAAAAAAAAAAGAATGAAACAAATTACGAGAAAAAGAAAACGAGTTCTGGCTGGACTGTAGGGGAAAGGAGTGGAGGGGAGCCATCCTCCCTCTCCGAATAATAAATAAATAACGTTACCGAACCGTCTACAAAACGGTGCGGTTGACGCAAAAAACAAGCGCAGAATCGTATAGAAACTACCGAGACGCGTCTAATACGCGCGGTGCGTTCTTTTCGCGAGCGCAATATCTAAAGTTCGAAGAGAATAAGATATTTTCGGTCGGGTTTCACGCGGACAGCGGTGGCGGATACTTTCGTCGGTATGTCGCATAGAAAAATATATATCATACATTTCAATAAAGATTCGCTGTGTTGTACCGTGTATAGACTATAGACGACAATGAAACGAACGAATATTACTACTAGACTTTTGCACATGACATCGGAAAGTCAAGGCGAATATTGTCAATCTAACCGCTGTTACGGTAGTTATGGTTATCATCGCACGACCGTAATATAAATCATACGGAACGGTACCAGTTATATCCGCGTCGTGGTATAAGAAAGCGGAAATCACCTCAATTTTCTCGTCCGTTTCTTTATATTACCTATGGAACGAGTAATGTAGACAGAATGTCACACGAAGAGAATATTCAGCCGCGTGTAAACGATAACGATGAGGCTTATTGCGTCAAGAATTCAAACTAGTTGAATGATGTGTGTATATAGTACTGATGATAGACCAAATGGGTCTCGAAAAAATTAAATATTACAATCCAACATTTTTTACAGAAATGTACAATTAATATCGATCAGCACTTTTATTATACTAAAGGACTTTAAAACAAAAAAATAATATTTATTTGATCAATTAAATCGTATTTAATGTAATTCAAACAAATTGGCATTTTCCCCAGGTATGAAATATTGTCATTTATACTTTTATTTTCAATTATCCCAAACATACCCTTATAAATTTAGGCTAATAAAAATTTGTAGTAATTGTACATATTAAATAACTGAAAGCTATAACAAGAAGATTTTATTTGACACTTAAATGAGTTCAGTATAACATAAATGTAGTTAGAATTAGTTAGTTTAATTTACCCTAAAAGTATGGGGCAAATATACATTTTTGGACAATTGTAAAATAAATTATAACTTTTACTCGTAAATTAATCAAAAGTTGTTAGTTTTTACAATTAATTGAAACATATTAATAATTAATATGTATAGTTAAATAATTTTTATGTACAACAGAAATAAGAAGTATTAAAAAACTTTTAAATAATTTAAAAACATTCAAATCAAATTTTAATTTACCCCACTTGGCCCTATATTGCTTTTAGCTTCTATGAAAATTCAACAATTTTCTATACAAATGTATTTTTAACACTTTTTGTTTCTGTATAAAATATAATTACAAAAATTTGGTTTTATAAAATGATAAAATCGTTAGAGAATCAATTTTTTTTTTTTTAAATAAAAACGGGAACGTCAATTTCGGATGTTTCTCCTTCGTCCCTTCGTAGAAATTTGTGGTTTATTATAATTATTAAGATTTAAATGCAATAATATTGTATTATAAAATACGATTCTGAGTGTCAATTTATTACAATAATTATACCGATAATCCATTCCAAAATTTTACCTTGAGTGTAAATTATTTAATTACATATGTGAATATGCAAAATAAATTTCAAATTCCTACGAATAAAATTCAATTAGTTATCACGAAATATAAATCAAAAATAATGTAAATCATAATTTATCCGATTTTTTGCCATTTTTGATAGTTTTTCTTCTCTTGGGGAAACATTTTGAGAAATTTGAAAAATGAGCTCAATAAAGTACCAAGATAATACAATTTTTTAAAGAAAACATATCCTATTTGTGGTAATCGGACCATTATTTCTACCCAAAAAAATGTTTTCATACATAAAAAAAAGTAAATAAAAAAACATCTTAATAAAAACAATACATTCCTCGCTCCGCTCAGAATCTAAAAACGTCAGGTTTTCAAGTACATTATAGAATAATGAATATGGAATAATAACTACCAAATGACGTCTATATACGTTTAACTATAGCTCTATAGCTGTTTCTATTCACCTGTTGTTAGTAAAAGGTCCGTAACAAACAACTGTATAATATATAATATTAATTGAATTTATCATACCCAACAACTCGTGTCTATGTACATAAATTATAAGTCGCCATGCAATGGAGACCACATCCGTTTTGGTCGAAAATTTGAAACAATGCAGAATATTATTAATGAAAATAAGGACCCACAATGTGGTAAGTTCTATTCCATGCCTTGTACAATATTATTAATTATTAAGAAAAGGAAAACGTTTTTTTTTATATATATATATATATAATGCTTAATAATATAATTTTTTGCATAATATTTGTATTTAAGAAATAAATTAAATATATATTATATTTAGCCTTTTGAACGACTGTAATACGAATTGTATATAATTTAGTCTTGCTGTCTGTTACATACCAAACTTTGTACTTGGTAATTAGACGTTTAAATTTAAATATATCTAATTTACATGAAATATGTATGTTAAATTTTAAAAATTTAACTAAAATATCGTACAAATTATAATAATTGAAAATTACTTTTATAGAAAATATATATATATTATCAAGACATCACATGTTTGTAACTTTTATGGTTTTAACAAACAAAAATAATAATTCAAAAATTATGTTTTAAAAGTATAAGTGAAAAATTAGGCTGAAATATTTAATTCTTATATATAAAGTCAACGATATTTTTTTTTCTACGCAGTAAAATTAGGTGGTAATTAAGAAAACAAAATAATAGAGTAAAACATAATATTATATAATTCAAATGTTTTTATATTATTTGCATAAAAAGTTTTAAATATATATTTAATTTTAATAATAAAATACAACACAAATAAATTAATATTAACTCATTATTTACCAACACGAAAACAAAGAATAAGTCAAAAATCAAGTTTATTCAGTACCTACTTATAAATTTAAGTTTAATGATTTTTTATACAATTATGTCCATTATTTATACTATGTCAAAATAAATCGTCATCGCTATTGCCGTGACATTTTTGTCCTCGATATGTTGGGAGTTTGTCTGGTATACCTAACATATACCTTTATCTTATACCTTGTAGTGTTATTATTATTATAAAATGCATGCATTATTAAAATAATTAACCTTGTACGAGCTCTATGACCGATGTCATCTATTTTTTCCCATAATTTTCACTAGGTGGAGAGGATTCGCTAAAACGGTACATAATAACAACAGCGCCTTGAGTACAAAAATAACGGCAAAAAAAAGGGGGAGTCAAATTTGTATGTAATTCAAAGTGCTACCACTCCAAAATCCTCCCACCGGAACTCCGTGAGCTACTGCTGTCGTGACCTCCGACCACTGCACCGTAACGACTTTTACTATACACTATATTATTATTATTATAACGCCAAAATTCGTACGAGAATAGTCATCACTTCGCAAATATACTTTATTTTCATCGGTTTATTTTATATATATTTATCACAAACTATAGCGGCCCAATTTATACAATAAGTGAAAAAATAATGGAAAACTGCTAAAACATAACAGTTAAGTACAACTCTCCCACCTGTTTTTGCGTCTAAACTGTTAAATTTCCAAATCAAATATAGTCGAATGGTATAATTAGTTGAGTCTAAATCTAAAAATACACAAATTCAAACGAAATATTGTGTGTGTGTGTGTGTGTGTGTGTTTGTTTACTTTCGATATTTCGTCGCAATATCAACTAGAATTTGAGAACGTTTATATCGATAAACGTTATGTTGACTGTTTTTTTTATCGGCATTTAATTTTAACAATTACCAATCAACAGTATTATATTGTAATGCTTATGACTTTTGAGCATTTTTTTAATTTACTGGAGATTACTGTTTTGAGCACGTACGTTTTTACGCACATTGAAATTACTCCCGGATACTTTTGAATTTCGCACTCGATTAATTTGTATTTGTGTACAAATAGTAGATATTGATACTGAAAAAATGCTTAAAAAAAAAATAATTATAATAATAAAATAAGCAAATAATAACAACATCGCCGCGCTCGCTAACCAAATAATAATAACGAAAGTGGTCGTTTAAAAAAACAACAATAATAATTATAACTAAAAAAAAATGATCATAACAATGAGAAATTTCCGCCGCCTGTTGTGTAATAAAAAGATAAAGTAATTCTATATAATATATATTCTAATAAAAGTTATTTTTTTACCCCCGAGATGAAGTATAATGTCAAACATCATACCGCGACCATAGGCAACAGATGTAAGATATAATATTATAATTAGCTGTATATTATTATTAAAAAATTGTATAAATATAACATAATATTTTATTATTAAAAAACTACATCAACATTGCGTATTATATTATATATATATATATATATATATACAGAGTGTTTATAAAATATACATTTAATCCGTTTTGGATTTAGAAACTGAAGCATTTGTATCTATTTATTTTTTGTTTGTAAAATTGTTCGTTCATCTCGGCAGAGATCAACATCTTAGCAAAATATTAGTGCTAAATACTCATCGTTTTATAAAAAGTGTATACATTATATTATATTATTAGAAATATAAAAATAGACAAATATTAGCTGCGCTATACGTACTAATTCGTTTGTTTTTAATGTTATTTAATTTTTTTTTTATAGTTTATTTAGTTTGATAACTAATATAATTTGTAATATAACCATCCAAAATAACCATTATTATTATTCATATAGAGAAAACAATATTATTTTAAAAATATGAAAAATCGTTAAAATTATTATACAACATATTTATACATATTTAAATTTATAAAATGGTTAATTTGACTTTTACTGCTACATTTTTCCATTTTATAAGATAAAAGTGTTTAAAAATACTATTTTTTAAGCAAACAAAATATTAAATTGTTTTCTTTTTAGAAAATATTCAATATTTATTTAGTTATGGACTTTATGAGATCACTCAAAGCCACCCTGTATACAATATTAAGGGTGATTGCAAAAGTTTTGTTAACCAATATTCTCATTGTATATCAATATTAACTTTAGGAGCTATATTATAATAATATTGAAACCCGCGAGGGATTTATAATAATATAGGATAACCAGATAATCAGATGCTGGAATTTTATGAATGCAGATGTTTAAAGCGATCGTATTAAGAGGGATTGGAAATTTATTTGCGTCAAATTGATTTCAAATACCAACATTTTACCATACAAATTATCCTGTTATTTTATAACGTTTATTTTATTTCATTATTTATTATTTATGTTTTTATTTTATTAAAAATTTTATATTTATCTACAATCAATGATTAATACAAATATATTAATTGCATTTCATAAGTTAATGTTATTCCAAGGCAATCATTATATAATATTTGTATGGTATATATTGTGTAAATTATACTGCATTTGACCAATTTCTAATATTATTATTCTGATAAGAATAAAAAATAATCTAAAAAAACATATTATTCAAAGTACCTAATTTCTAGTCATGTTTTCGAAAAAAATATATTATAATTCTTACTCAATTGCGTCTAATTTTTCATACATCAAAAACTTATTTCGACAACTGATTATGTTATACGTATTATATTATTGTTCGTAAATAATATATTCAGCAATAATATATGTTTCTTAGGTACATATTAATTATTGTTGTAATATTCTATGAAATATTCCCTTAAACAATGTTATTATCTAATGACTAATTGTTTAGTCATTAATAACCTAAGATTATTATTAATCCACGCATGGTGTATACGATAATTAAACTCATTTCAACGAATAAACATAATAATATAGTACCTAATACAGACTCATAACCTAACCTATAATTTATTTTATATTTTACATCATAATATCGATGGAAATTTATAACAATAATCACGAATAATTTATTGACAAATTAAAAGTGTGATATGTTTTATAGTATAATAAACACAAGATTCAAATTAACACCATAAATTATATCCATAATATTTTCAAGAAAATATAATTAAAAAATTGATGTCATGTTCATTTGTTATCTAGAAAAAAAAAGTATTATCACATATTATAATATATGTAAATACATAATTAGGTTAGGTAATCTACCTATATAGGTACAAATCAAATAATATCTAGATTTTATCTAGATCAATTTATTTGAAAACAAAAACAAGGAATAAAACAATATTATCTTTTTCTTAAATATAATTTACCTAATTAAAATCAATGAATAAAATAAATATTTAAATATAAAAATGTAGTCATTAATGTTTGCTAGAAAATGTTAAAAATATGAAGTTATTAATAAAAAAATTAAAAAATACTCAAATAAATATATAATGTACCTACCTACAAAAAATAATATTTTTGATTTTTGAAAAATTAAAAAGATAAATTACGGCTTATCATAGGCTTAACATTATAATAATTAAAGATAATTCAATTATTTTATAGTCAGATATCACTGTCTCTACAACAAGTTCAAGAATTGAACAATATGATATGTTGCATTTGTTATCCAATGATGAAATCGCTAAAATAATATAGATATAAAAAAAAAAGTATTTATTGCAAATAATAATAGTAATTTCTAAATGTATCGAAAAATAAAATGTAAGATAATAAATATAACATTATTTCGGTAATGTTCCATTATTGCCATAATCAAACTTTTTGTATAGTTGTAGTTGTCATTCAGACATCATATACCTTATACCTAGGTATATGGTATACCTTAAATAATAATGACTCGGTAGCAGTATCAATATTATATTATAACTTCTCTGATCGGACTAATCACGTTTGCTGCAAAAGCGAAGGCGGCAATGGGGCGGTATCGTTTACAATTTCTATCCGTCGTCGGATCGTCAAACACACGTCATCAGAACGGAAACTTTTGCCATTCGCCCGAGACACGTCTGCTGTGGTAATAATATGTTTCACGCAGACTTGATAATGTATATTAGTATATCTTGTTTCTCGGTCTTTACCCTAAGCGCAGTAGACGGTAAATGTCTAAAAGGATATTATACCGGCACCATGGTTTAACAATAAACAATAACAGTGTTAGGAAAACGTAATCAAACCTAGCCTAACATAAACGATCTAAATTGTATGTTAAGATTCCTATATATAATCATGCTGAGAAACTACCTTTTTGCATCGACGTAGTTTAATAATATTAATAAAAATAATATAATATGTTATAGATATCTAAAATAAAATTCACCACCGTATTTACGCAATAAACCATACTAAATACTTGTTTATAATACACGGAACATAATGTAATTGAATAATTGAAACATACCTATTAACAATTTGAGATCAGCGAATGTGTTTCTTGGAAAAAGGGCTCAATAACGGAATTATATTTAAAATGTGGTAACATTGTGTTTACATGAACTAAAATTTACCATGGTCACGATATGTGGTTACGAATTTATTACTCATATTACAGATCAATATTTTATTAGGTTTTTAGGTCTTGAATCTGTATTTTATATTTTTTTTCTGGTTAGTCGTATAATGTGATAGATTGGCACATAGAGAAAAATAGATTTTTCTGTAGGCCCTCATCTAATATTATGTCGTTGGCTACCTTAGAACCATACAATTTGTTTGTACTCTTATAATAAAATAAATCACCATGTAGATTATAATTATTAAAAATCATTATTGTTTAATTTTTTTAATTTAAATTTTTTTTTTTAACAATAATATAATACCACGAAAATTTCACAATTAATTTATAAATCTTAAATATTCAATATCATATTATATAAATAAATAATATAAATTATAATTGTTAACTCCTGGAATACCGAACTATTAGATCCGTAAACACTACACAGTTTTTTCGCGATCGGAATAGGTAACCGATAAGGTGTTAGATACAAGTTAAAAATCTAATTTACTTTTTCGGTCACTCAAGTAAATTGTGAGCGTGTTCTTTTTCAAATTTAAAATATGTCAAATCATATTTGAGATTTAAAAAGTACTTTATCACAAGACCACTTAGAAAGTTCTATGTTCATAAGTAGGACTAGGAAAATGATGCATTTAAAACTTACCATAAATGTATTAAAAATTATCAATAATGCTACAAAAAATTATTTAAAAACTAAAAAATGTTCCTGAAAAATGATTTTAAAATTTAATAATTTTAGCTGAATAAAATGTTTTATATTAAAAAATAATATATTAATACAAAATATTTGTTTAAAATCATATTCAGAAACATAATTTCATAAAAAATCTCTAAAAACAATATCGTTCTTAAATAATAAATTAAGCCATTAGTAGTAAAAATATTCTCACCATATTCAGGCACAAATGCGCGTTAACGATATTTATATTTAGGCGTTTTCAACTTTTTAAATTATGAAATAATAAACACACAACACATTAATAATGATCAGCTAATAACATATAGGAGAGCTTTGTGATTCTTATCACCCCATGTGCCAAATACGGACTTCCAGTATTGGTGGTAATTAGGAGGCTTAACGTCCTAAATTATTAATTCGTCACTGTAGGTATTAAAAACATATTATAAGTATAAACAAATATCGTATAGTACTTCTTTGAGTACTTATAATATAAGTTACCAGGCGCAGCCCCCCTCCCGAAATTTTAAGAAAATTTATAAATTTGTTTTATAGTCTATGCAAGTCACTACAAAAGTCTTTAATTGTATTTTAGTGGTTTTAAATTGTCATCTTTATTTTGCTTGTTTTTCTTATTGTTTATGAATAATACTTTAAACTAAAACTAAGTGAGTTTCGCGTCATGAGGCTACAAAGATTTTTAAAATAATTTTGCATCCAATAGTTTCTGCTTTAGGGCAAATGGAAAAGTATTCCAAAAATAAAGTCAATAAAATGAGTACATAGTCTTTTTAATTATATCTGCAATTTAAATTTTTTGGTAGCTATTTATAGTCCAAATAAATTATTAAGTTTTACTTACAATTTATCTGAGTATTAACAAACTAAGAAAATAGATTTAATATATGCATTTGAAAGTATATCCAGTGTCTCTAAGAAACTATATAGGAATCAAAACATAAAAAAACCTTAGATCAACATGCTAAACTTACAGAAGACCTTAGTTAAACCACTTCAATGTAAAAATTGATCAGCCCCTTCCCCTCCTGAAGAAAAATCTTAGTTAGGCCACTAACTTAGGTATGTCAAAAAAAACATTAAAATTAGAATGTATATAGCACACCCAATATGCGCATATGCCAGATAAGTATACATGCAGCGAAATAATAGAAAGTGTAAAATAAGCAAAACATTTAAAAAATGAGAAAAAAAATCATTTTTATACTATAAAAGGTATTGAAAACGTTCACTACAAATCCCATAGAAAAATAAATACACCTGGAATATTGATGTTTTGTGTAAGATATTATCCAATTTTATAGAAATAAAATATACTATTATTAATAGTATTTTACGTGAAATGTTTGAAAACACAAGCATGTCACAATATACGTCTAATCGTGGAACCTTCGTTTAATCTTCGATGAGATATTCGATCCCATAGAGAACGCACAAAAAGTTTTCGAGATTATCTTCGTCTCTGCGGATTTCCACGGTTTCGTTTAGACTTCAAAACTCGACTTTGTTACTTTTATAATCCACGACTGAAGAAGATGGTTAAAGCTCGTTATTAAAATATATTAATTAATACGTTAAAATAGTTATAATACGAATAGTGGTTTTTTCGCTATTTTGTTTTTTTCTATTGCGTAAAAAATACCCTCGGTCATTCAAAATCACCACTTCTTTGTTTATCGCTATTTTCCAGAATCGTGCAATCTGTCAAGAGATTACAGCGATTACGTTGTTTTGTTACTTTTCCGTGTGTTTGTATTTTTATTGTTTTTATTATTTTTTTTTCGCGTTTGCAGTAAAACACAATCGTGGTGACGCGACGTTTCGGCGATGTTCGGTTTCGTTGACTATAAAAACTCGATCACGTTTTCAACTATTTCGAACGTCCGTCGGTTTAATCTTTCGGTTAAATCTTCTTTCGTCATTCAGACAATAGTCTTATAACAATAATATATTATCCGTAACAAACATGATTAATACACCAAAATGTTCACCGAAAGTGTCATTATATGATAATATAATTATTATATTTCCCATACAGGTTCTCATGTTATACAATTAATATGTCTTTATAGAAATATTTTTCGTTTATTAAAATAAACAGATATCATAATAATTATGTAATGCTTCAATTGATTAAAATTAAGTTTTTTGACGAAAATTGTAAGTAATATATAACTATTGTCCAGAATTCATATGATTCACAAACAAATATTTAGTTATTTCGGGACCATTCATTCCTTGTACTTACATAATTCGATTCATGAAACATATATTATAAAAATATGAAATCATGTATTTCAAAATAATATCTTAAAAAAACTTAACATTGATATTTTATTGTGTTTAGAATATGCAGTCAATAAAAGTATGATTACAACCAAAGACGACGCCTCATATTATAAAATGATTAAAATATGTCTCATCTAATAGATTTTTTTTAAAATTCAATATAATAACATTGTTTAGAATATAACTTTAGATTTTAAAACAAATATACATTTAAGGGTAAAAATAATTATAAAATAGAGTGTACTGTTTAGTTATTGAATATTAAAATTAAATATAATGTTTATATAATGTTTGAATTATAAGAATACTAGATTTTGAATTTTAAAAATACAATTTATTTTTAATATTAAATTCATAATGTATGACAATAGTTTGTATTTTCATAAAATACGGGTTTAAAATCACGATAATATAATTTCTATGTTTAGAAAAATATTGTCTAACTAAATACCATTTAATATTTTTTGTAGATATTCAAAATACTCACTATATGTTATAATTATTTATTTGATTGTGTTAAATACCAAATTTTAAATTTTACCCAAATGATATGAATTTGTTTTTACATTAATATTGCGATCAAAAAAATATTTTAATGGCATTTTTGTTATTTTTTTAGAGTATTTAAATCTAGGCCCTAAATATGAACACTCAGAAATTATTTAAATAATTACTTTTATTTATTATTATTTATTTTTACTTATTCCTTACGTTCACCGTCTGTGAAAACAAGAACACAATAATGTTATATAAATATTGTAGAACATGAAAAAAGAGACAGAATTTCTAATAAAATAGGATTGATATTTCCTGAAATTAAATTAAATGTGAGTATCATTTCCCACTAATACATATCGTATATATTTTGTCGTTATGGGAATTCGGAATCAATAACAAAGTATAATCATTGTTGTCTTTGTTTAAAAATACAATAATATGTTGTGATTAATATTTTCAACTCAACCGCAATGGATTAAATATTATTTGTGTCTTTACATTTGTCACAAAATTGTAAAACATTATCGAGTTATTTATCTTCGCCGATTGTTAATACATTTTCTTCTTAATTGAGAATCTATTATTAAACTTTTATAATAAATATATTTTATCATTTATATATTTATATGAAAAAGAGATCAAATAACAATTATAATCATAATATTTTGATATTTTCTAAAACCTAACGGTTAAACATTCCATAAAATAAATAAACTGATTACAATGATATTATATAAAATTAAAAATAAACTTACAGTTAGCATTGATATCATTGATCAGTACGAAATATTGATATTTTCAACAAAGTCAAATGAATTATTTCGTACAACATTCAAATACTATAATACACGCGCGCGGTCATGATTTCAATAAAATATTTCTTTTAACGGAAACAATGTGTATACCGTATAGCCTTTAAATTTTATTATAACTGATATTCAATGTTGTATATTTATATTGTTTTCATTGTTATTTATTGGTACGAGACACGGTTTCCGTTCCATTATATGACCGCGAATAAGAACATTTTCCCGTCTCGGTATGTATAGCTAATAATTCTTCGACGAAGGTCGTGATAAAAAAAAAAAATACCAAAACAAAACTCGCAAACGTATGTTTTAACTGTACATAAAATATTTCGTGCTCCGGTTAAAATGAAAGCGCGTATAAAACCGCAATACAGAGAAAATAAATATTTTCAAATAATTATATTATATGCCGAAAGTTTTGTTTGGTTGTTTGGTACCTATTACCTACGTTTTATATTGTCGAATATACGTTTTCAACACGTCATCGTCACCTGGGTTGGTGACATTATATAAGTAATAAGGCCAAAAAAAAAAAAACGCCGCTGACGAAACGAGCGAAACAAACTTGCACGCATTGTAATTATAATCAAAAACTCGCAAGTTTTTTATATTAACGTAATTATTATTTCGATCCATCGACATTTTGGTGCTCAAACAATAAGATTGACTGACCGACACGTGGTCAAATATATGTGATGTAAAAGCCATTTTAAATGTATATTTATCTGCAATCATAATATATCATATTACATTTAGTGTTTTTTTTAAATAAATAAAATGTCATCGTTGTTATAAACGTATATAATTTGTATAGCTGGTTAAATTATTAAAAACTAAAACAAAAAAAACTTTAAATTAAACATACACGTTTTCGACGAAAACAATATTTACGATACTTTAAATTTGCATAAAATATAATTTAAAAATATTAATTAAAAATACTATACTTATATACTTTCGTGTATATAATTTAGTTTTAACGTCAAATTTAATGTAGCCGAGTATGTTCTACGTATTTTGTTTATAATAATTTCGATAATTAGAACACGTGAACATTATAAATTATATTATGTTGTTGTCGTTTGTCGAGATATTAAATAGGTTAGGTTATTGTTTGTGTCGTTTATAGTTATTAGCACTCGTGTCATAAAACAATTACCAACTTTATTTATAAATTAATAGGTAACTTATACCATGATATTAAATATTATAAAAAAATCTACTAGTCAGTAATTATTATATAAATATATTATTAGAAGAAAATGAAATTAAACAATTTTAACTTTGTCTGTATGTTCGTTAATAAAACTGTATCTAAACGAGCATTCAATACCTACTCATTATTGTCGGTGTCCAAAAGTATTCTTAACTTTCATTAGTGTTGTTCCTTATATCTAATTTTAATGTATACGTACGATATAAATTATTGAAACAGTTTAATCAACTAATAAATCAACAATTAAACTTCATTTAATGTATTTATATTAATCTTTAATCTTGATTTTAAATCTAATATACCCTCCGCTCTTTGAGGACAATATAATTATTACTATGAAATCTTGCGAGACAATTCTTCGGAATTATATCCGATGTAGCCTAAACATCTCGTGCGTTAATATTCTGATCCCTCCGTTTATATATTTTATGTATTAGTTGTTTAATCTAATTAATCTTTTATTTGGACTTTTAGACATCTCTTATACCGACGTGCCCTCTGGAGTATGCACTCCGTCTTAATCTTGTTAATTTTTAATCCTCGGCTCATTAATGCTACTTCCTACACTTTTGATTGTCTACTTATTATGTATGAATCTAAGTATATCAATATTATACAGAAATTACTCGCTGTAAACTAAATTATTCCATATCGTCACACGTGGCGATCATCATGCCATTTTTTTAAAATTCATTATAATATAATCAATCTGTTATGAATTATATGATACAATTTTAGATTCTGAGCGAAGCTCCCTGACATGGAAGCCACATTCTGCCACCATATATTTTATACTTATTATTAAATAATATGTTTATTATATATTTTATTTTATAGTTTTTTACTTATATTTTAGATTCTGAGCGAAGTAAAGAATGTATTGGTTTTACAAAGATTTTTTTTTTTTTTATGTATAAAGACTATTTTATAGGTAGAAATAATGGTCCGATTACCACAAGTAGTGTATGCTTTCAGTAGAAAATCGCGTCTAGTTGGTATTTTATTTAGCTCATTTTTCGAATTTCTTAAAGTTTTTCCTAGGGAGAGAAAAAATTACCAAAAAATGGAGGAAAATCGACAAAATTATGGTTTTTGGTATTTAAATTTTTTTAATTTCATGATAACTAATTAAGTTTTGATCGTAGGGAATTGAAAATTCTTTTGAGTATTTACTTAGGTGACCTCCACCACATTAAAAAAAGTTAGAAACGAATGGTTGATTTTCTGACTAAGTATAGAGTTCTGATTTAATTTTTTTTACCAAACAATTTATTCTTTATACTGATAGATAATCATAAAATAAGTACCATGGACGCTCCTGTGTTAAACACTTTATATTTTTCATTGGACTTTGTATATGATGTTCGCAATGTGTTGCAATATGTAAATAAAGTGCAGTTTAAAACTTTCTTTGAGTAACAAAAATATTTAAATTATAATATAAAAGCGTCAACGTTTGCTTTTCCGACTTTATGACACCATTAAGATGTGTTGATTAATATAGTTATGAAATAAGTTCCTACTACAATCCAGTTACATGCAACCTGAACTCATTAAACTATATAAAATTCGTATGCTACATTTGATAAAAGTAGTATACAATATAATACTATTAAATAAAATAAAATAAAAGTGGGAAAGGCCGATTGTGACTTTCCTCCTTTGTCCCTTCGGTCCACGGAGAAATTAGTGTAGAGAGAGAAATTATTAAGATTTGAGTGCAATGATATTGCATTGGAAAATACGATTCTGAGCGAATCTCAATATATTGCATTATATTATACTGATAATCCATCCCAAAATTTACCATGAATGTAAATTGCATATGTAAATATGCAAAATAAATTTCAAATCCCAATGATCAACATTCAAGGAGTTATCATTTCATGATAAAAATTGTCAGTCACGATTTTCAAAATATTTTATAAATAGAATAATAGTATATGAGTAGTAGGCTTCTATAAAAATTTCATACCTTTAAACCAAAAACTGCAGGTAATATTAAACTTTTTTGGAAAAAATTCAAAGCTCAATATTTAGCAAAAAACAAACGAATTCGTTTCAAAATTTTACTAAACGTAAATATTACCTATATAAGTAGGTACTCAAAAAAATTTTATGTCCAAAACTACGATTAAAACTCAATTAATAATAAATTACGGAAACCGTAATTTTACCAATTTTCCGCTTCTCAAGAAAAAACTTTTAAGAAATTCGAAAAATGAGTTACCTAAAGTACCAACTAGTACGGAAAGGGTACCCTAGTTGTGGTAATCGGACCATTATTTCTATCCCAAAAAATTTTTTTCACACATAAGAAAAAAAAATAAAAAGCCTATAAAAAAAAAATTGTCATTCGCGATTTTCAAGATATTTTGTGAAAGATTAAGTGGTATATTTTTAGGGTTCTGCAAAATTTTCAAATATATAAACCTAAAATTGTAGGTAATATTGATTTTTTTTGTAAAAAAGTTCATAGATGTATATTAGGCCAAATAATCAACTAATCAGTTCCAAAATTTTACCACACTTGTATATTACCTATGTTAGTACTCAAAATAATTTTCAAGTTCCTACGATCAAAACTCAATTAGTTATCACAAATGAAAAAATTACAAATTACAAAAATCGAAATTTTGCTGTTTTTTTGCCATTTTTTGGTAGTTTTTTTTCTCCTAGGAAAAAACTTTTAAGAAATTCGAAAAATGAGCTAAATAAAGTATCAACTAAACACGATTTTCTACCGAAAACTTACCCTACTTGTGGTAATTGGACAATTATTTCTACTCGAAAAAATGTTTTTATACATAAAAAAAAAACATCTTTGTAGGAACAATACATTCCTCGCTCTGCTTAGAATCTAAAATAAATTTTATGGTATCTAGTAATTATATGTCATTATTTATTGTGTTATAGCAGTGTTTTATTCAACAATATTTCTTAATACATATACTGTACTCGTTTATTTAATTATTCGTACATTTGGAACACGGACTGGAAAAATTTAATTTTTGTAAGGTAGTCATGCTTGTAGCAGTAATAACATAATAATTTAACATTGAATTATTTATAATCCTACATCACTTTGCATCTAATTTTGTCATATGAAAACAGTTTCTCTTGTGGATAAGTTAAGAAATTGAATTTATGTAAATTATATCCTCATATTTAAAAAAAATATATAATAAAATTGGCCCTAGTAGTTTGTTGTCAGTAGTATTGTAGTGCATAGTATACCTAAATACATTCTATAAACTAATGAATCAAAAATTATAATAATATTTCTCTGTACCAAACATGTTTGTGCGAAAGTGCATTCGTGTTTACATTTACACTTCATGCCAGGAGAAGTAGACTAAAACCCGATATAGAGTTTTATTATCAGCAATATTATGTTTTTTTATAATAATGGAAAAACAAAAATTGCAATATTGTAGTATAATTTTTAATAGGTAAAACTATTAACCCGTGCTTATACAAAATTATGTAAGAAATAAAGTTGTAATACATAATATGTATTATTAAGAACCTATATCAATATTAATATTTAAAACAATATAATATTTTGTATTCGTATATGTAGGTACTGCTGAGGTATTTTATTTATTTTTTTTAATGATAACACATACATAAATTAGTAAGTAAAACTATAGAATAAGTAGACGTAATTTTAAATTAAAAATGCAATATATTTACATAAATAAATTACCTACTCCGGTTGTATTTTTTTTTTTAGAAAATA
The DNA here is from genome assembly GCA_013282895.1 of Eriosoma lanigerum. Lineage (NCBI taxonomy): Eukaryota > Metazoa > Arthropoda > Insecta > Hemiptera > Aphididae > Eriosoma > Eriosoma lanigerum. The sequence goes on from CM023361.1 coordinate 19,440,953, forward strand.
ATCGAAAAAACCACAATTTTAAACTGTGGTTTTGAGAATAATTGTATCCAGGGAGTCTTTTAACAGATAAGAAGTTGTTAAATAAAAACGTCAGAAGGGTTGAATAAGTAAAGTAAAGTTTTATATGACGATAAGGGAAATAAATTTTTCAGTTGTCAGTACCCACTTTTGGCTTATACAGCACATCGGAATTGTTTATAATATAAACATTACGATGTTTGAGATTTATTTAAAATATCCTGCTGTCGTCGTACGATTATAATAATATTATTATATTGTAATATATACGCATTTCTGTGAACCTGTAAATATTGTCGTTTACTATGTGACACTTAACAGCAGTTGTTTGAAAAGTTATAACCTAATTTTCAGGGTATATTGCGATGCGGGAAATTAAAATGTTTACCGTTTATATAAAGTATATTTAGAGACATGCTCGACGAACGACCCGACTACTACTATTATAATATATGGGTTTACCTTTCAAATAAATCCTAGGTAACATAAATCTAAGGGGTCTAAATAGCTTTTTCGCATGTACCGACACAACAAAGATTTGAATAATTTATGTTTATTTAAGAGGTTGTATACGTTGACGAAATTAAAAAATTAATATCAAGTACCTACCTAGGAAATAGTGTATAGTTATCGAATACACTACGAGACAAAATATATATATATATATTATAATATATTATGAACAAGTTCATATTTCATAATTACCTATTTCGTTGAAATATGTAAATTTATATTTTTTTCCGCAAGAAACCGTCTAAACAAAAAACGCATTACCTAACGCATTGTGTGGCTGTTTTTATAAACTTTATAAAATTGCAATTGTATGCATATAAATTATAATGCTTTCATAAGCATACTTTTTAATCGTAATAAATAATAATTATAATATATTTTATTACATTATAAAAGTATGTCTGGTTTGAAAACATTAATATACGAGTGTTCAAAACCATAGCGTATACATCAGTAACATTCAGAAGAATAAAGTAAGATTAGAATAGGTACCTAAATTTGTTCATATTGTATATTTACATAATATTTTTTTATACACAAAAATGAGACATTTTTTAAAATTATCTATACAAAACACAAATACTTGTTTCATAATTAGTATTTTAAGCCTTAACCATCTAATTAAAGGTTTTAGGTTCTTTTCTATAATTTTCACCGTAATATCAAATATTCGACAACATTCACACTTATTAGTGAATGTAATCTTTATAGTTTATGAAAAAGAAATTCTCTGACAAATTGATATAAAGTACAAATAATATTATAATATAATGCCATTTATACAATAATGAATTAAAATATTGTAAGAAAGTAAAATAATGATTCAAAAATATATTTTAACAAATACACATTAAAATATTGCTAAAAAAACAAATGCGATGACTTATTTTAATAATACGAATAATAATTTAAAAATTTTACTCTACTTAAGACCCAGTTCTTACACTTAGATTTTAACTGAGTTACATTGAACATCGTACTTTATTATTATGATTATTTTATTCAATTTTTATTGTTGGAATTTCCTAAAAAGTTACTTTATAAAATGTGAATTAATTTAGATAATAATGAAAGAAACATTATAAAAATTTTAATTATTTTAGTAAATAGTCGCAAAATAGCTTCTTTATAGATACATATAATTAAAACAACAATATAATATTATTATTATTTAAATTAAGTATTTAGAAATAAATGCAAATTATTCATTTTTTAAACAGCTAATAGATAGGAATCTTTATCATTTGAATATATTTTAACATAACATTAAATTTATTCTTTAACTATAAAACTTGCCATACAATATTTAATTAAATTCTTAATATAGTGTATAGTTTATATTATTAAATACACTCAATTTGGTAGACTAATATATTGTTAAATTTTTATTGTGCTATCCCTAATTTGTTTAATTCTGACCAGTCCCTAATAATAAAATAGTTAATTAATTTTATCTCGAAATGGACAAAAAGCCATTGAGTTTTCACATGGTATTCGTTTTGATGGTATTTTTAAGTTTAGTTTTATCGAAAAATGTTTCTCAAAGTCCCGGACAAATCGATATACTGGTTTGCAAAAGCTATATGTTTCCTTGTCATGACTTTTGAACATCACAAACGATGTCAATTCTCCCCACCAACGTTGACTAAGTCGATTCAAACTGATAGTAAAAGGACCTTTTGTAGTGTATACAAAAGAAATCGTTAGTTAATCAATTTAACTTGTTTTTTCTTCTAGTCTTTACTATATTTTATATTCACGGTATCACTATAACTTTTGGTCATTGTTATGTGCATAATTAAATATTTTTACAAATATATAACCTATGAATATCAAAATTATAATAGCATTATAATTTTCAAAGTTTTTTCTTTTAAATATGTTTTAGCACATTATTGTTAATAATCTTTTTAGATACAATATAATAATTATACCAATAGATGTTAGATGAAGTTTTTTTTTCTAGAATTTTAAACAAACAAATTTAATTTGGTATTATTTTCTATGTCATTCCGCTAAAGATAAATTTTAAAAAATGTTATCTTTTTCTAATATTATGATTATATCGAAATCGATTCAAACAAAAAATGAATCCATATATATATATATATATATACATTTCAATGATATTTATCTAGACAATAAGCACGAGTTGCAATTACACGTATATTACAGTTGTTGCACACTGAGAAAATATACTGAAATGTTATTTTCCACCAAATGTGCTAACGTTAATTTCACTAAAATCGTGCAAAGAACTTTCGGATATCACGTTTTATAGCTAAAGGCTATCGGCGTGATTTCACGATGAATCGAAACTCACGTTAAACCTAATCTACTGAAATTGTTGAGGGACAGTTAATTCGATTTCAAAGTTGCCAGAAATTCTTAAAGTCTAAAATTCGATTATGTAAGTCAACCCGACACAGGCGCAATCTAGACAGATAATAGGATTTATAACAAATACACACACATCGTATGGAATATAATATATATAGTTTTTTTTTTTTCTATATTACAATGATGAACAATAATTGTTAAGGTTTTAAAATTAATTTTTAACCTTTATTAAAAAAAAATTAAATTTTACAAAATAATAAAGGATAATCGTAAATGAGTTTAATTTTAATTATGATATTTATTTTCGTTTATCTACGAAAATATGTTTAAGCCAAATTTATTTGTAGGTAAATTAAGTATAGGTAAACTTATACTTAAAGCTTAACAAAATATTCCTAATTGTGTGTGGTCATTTGGGAATTGGATAGAAAAAACAACTTTTGTTATTTTAAAATGTTGATATAACCTGAAGTTCTAATTATTAGTGTAATGACATAAATCAATAGTTCAAAGAAAAACTATATACCTAGTTTTAATTTTTATGGGAATAACAATATATAAACTAATAGCATGTCATAATAGACATTATTATAATATGTCTCTGACAAATATAGTAACTTGGGAATAACAAAATTTATATTATATTTTTATAAATTTAATACTAACTAAAATTTTTTTTTCTAATTATTTTTACAAACCAAATAGACAAAATGGTAATATTAATCTTTAAATGAAAGTTTGTAATACAATTTCACAATACCTAATAATTGTTTTATAAATGTTTTATGTATTAAAAAAAAAAAAATATGCATATCTTTAAAAATTTCTGATTTGTAGCATCGAGATGAATACAAATTGTTTTGAAACTATTAACGTTATCCAATGTTATATAATTTTCCAGATCTATCAGGGTCGCAATAAAGGTGTACCTAATAAATATCATCAAAACGGATTTTATATTATTATATATGCATAGATTTAATAATCACACAGCGATATCAGCCGTAAACAGCTGGATACATATTATAATTTAACCTAATTATTGATTTAATTTGTATTCATCACGATCCAAAGTTTAGATATGCTCAGACTCGAGCGTGCATTGTTCGCAGAAAACTAAATTAATCTAAATTTAAAACTTCACGAAGATAGGCGAATCTATGCGTAAAAACAACGTAAAACGCACGTGCCTCGAATATACATGAGAAAATCCCGTCGTGGCCGATCACGGTGCTTTATATTAAATAAAATAATAATACAGGGATATTATGCTGAAACATATGTTCAGCTATACGAAGATTCCTTTCCGCTTTAGTGATATTATTTTATACTTACATATAAATTATTATAGTGTTATACAGGGTGTCTCTGATAAATAAAACTAATGGAAACAGAAATACATTGGTAAATACATCGCCATATATTCGTAATTCGATATCGTTTTTTTTACGTTATTACAAATATAAGAAAAATAAATAAATAAATAAGAATAAATTTGATTTTAAAAAAAAAAGACTAATTAATTATATTGTTTGAACTTTTATTCAATACGATCATTTAAAATTAATTTGTAAATATCATTAGAATTCAATGGAAATTGTATTAACGGTAAGGTATAGTACCAAAGAAAGAGATTTTATATGGGGATGGGTCATAATTACAAATTTAATTTTAAAAATTTTATAATTATAATAGTATAACATACAACAAATTACAACAATATTCCATTTTTTATTCTTTATGGTCTCGATAATATACATAACATTTATAACAGATATTTCGAAATATAGCAGTAATGTACATATTTTCCGTGGTGTTAAACTCACATGTTTTGAGTTTAAGTGTTAAACACTCTATATCCCTGTACCTACATTGGTAGATTATATAGATTATATAATCAACTGTCCACAAATTACTAATTACTAACGGAAATCCTTTGCTATTTTCATCATTTCCATAATGAAATTTACAAGATGATCATCAACCTCAAAATAGTTTTCAAAATATCTATACCAATAACTATTAAATAAAAATATAAAATTTTAACTAAAAACATTAAATACAAAAAAAAACTGTAATTTTACCACATAGATGAATAAATACTATTATGAAATATTTAAAAATAACCTGGAGGATTTGTCGAAGTTTGACTCGTCAGATCATTCAGACTATTCTTTATAACACTATATTTTCACTCAATGCATTACTACAATGCAGTCTCGTATCAGAATCATCTACGTTTTTTACATATACAATTTAACTACTGATGCACAGGACTTCGGCTTTTAATGAAATTAAAATACAACACACTATGACACGTCAAATCCATCGCTACGGACGGCGTATAACATATTGAAATTTAAACGATATTGCATTTCAATAATAACAATACTTATGAATCTGTATAAAATATTGTATTGAAAACAAAACAAATATCTCGACGATGAGAGAAATATTGTAATAAAAAAAAAAAACTAGGTATTGGCGTTGTACAAACTATTACGAATATTAGATTTTGTCACACTCATTTTACAATTCAACCGATTAATCGATAAGTACTTTCAATCTATTTTCATTTTCATTTTTTTTTTTTTTTTTTTTGTAATTTCTGAAACCATAATTTTAATGCAGTGATTCGTTTTTAGAGGATAACCCCCGGGTTACATTTTCTATAAGTATAATAACGTTACCTCGTAAAAGTACGTGTAAATTAAATAACAATTTTGTTTTCATAATAACTTGTTAATATTATTATCTTAAATTTTCATATCATAATGTCAATAAATAAATAAATTAAATAACAATTTATAAAATCAATTGTAAATTATGAAAATAAACATCAATCATATTTTAATAATGTGCTTTCTGTTGTGTTATTCAGTTGCAAAATTAAAAATTACAACTTTCAAAAAAAAAAAAAAAAAAAATGAATTAAAATATATCAACTTCAATAATTTCCATTATTTTTATTACACAAAATTTCAATTCCGGTTAAAAACTTTTATTTTATGTAATCATATACATTTGTTTTTTTTTATGTGCCTCTTCTTAGTATTCAAGTATAATACTATAAAAAAGTATCATGTTTTTTGAACACCAATATTTATATATATATATATATTTTCTTAAAAATTCATTTTCATAATTTGGAGTGTTTTTTAATGTTATTACTAAATGTTTTCTTTTTTCAAATGTTTGTAAAAATTATATTTACAATATTTAATAAAAATAATAATTATTATTTTGTATATTTTATTAAACAATTTTTTTTTTTTAATGCATATAAATACAGGATTACCTATCACAAATACATATAACAAAAAACAATGCGATGTCGTGCGAGTATTATGCCATTCTAAATATTTTTGTAGCATGCCATTGGTCACTCTGTATATAAAACATTTAAAAATTTCTACTCATAATATTAATAACGGTGAAAAATGTCAGCTTTATGCTAATTTAACGAACAATATTATTATTATTTGTTTTAAATATTCCAAACAAATATTTATACATTATATAGATTAAATAAAATTCATTTAAAGTGACATTAATCATTTAATTAAAAACATTTGATTTAAATTAAAATTTTTAATACCTATATAATAATTCATGTAAGTAGCATTCATTGATATATTATTGCTACTGAGATTTTGCTTCTACTATAACCTACTACAGTAGCAAGTTTATTTTACTTAATATTTATAATAATATATGTATGTAAAGAAATTATTATTATTATTATGTATTAATTATTATTATCATTATCGATCAATTTAACATTATTGTGCTTATCAATCTCAAACAGATATATACAATATTACCATAAATTATATGTATTAGTATAAAAAAAAAAATTGTATTGTTAACAATATGAATAAGAATAAAGAAAGAATAGACTTTAAATTGTCGTTTAATTCTAAATATAAACACAATTTGTCTATTTCTTATATGTATATATGTACTTTTATAATAACTGTACGTATTGTTTTTAAATACAATTTATTGTTAGTCCATTGATAATGATAATTTGGACTTTTGAATTTTGTTTTTACATTTCTATACGCAAACCATCAGGATTGTAAAACACTGCTGGGAACGCTTCCTATCCGGACACTTCAGGAGTCTATGACCAGATATCTCCATAAACGTCGAAAACTGATTTCCGATATTATATGACGAAACAATTAAACTTTCAAACAAACAAAATATTTAACGGTATATAAAAGTACAGTGCAGTGTTTGTGTATTTTATTATCACACACTTGTATAAAATTACCATTTTTTTATTATCATAGATAAATAATTATGAAAATAAAACAATCTAAGATGTATTGATCGATTTTTTTCAATTTTATATGTTCAATATTTGATAACAATTGTGTTTTTATTATATTTTCAATCGATACAATTACGATAATGGAGGGAATAGATTTGTTTTTATTTGAACATGTGTAAAATGAACTGTGAAATATTATTTGAATCTTTATTTTTTATATATTTCCATTATGATATTATTACTATAAATTATAATCAGAAAAAAACCGTCAGTGGTATTGTCCTCGTAATCTAAGAATATAAAACGTCAAAAAACTACTCAGCTGGTTAATTCACTTGTTGAAAAAACGACATTAAATATCACGTTAGTAAAATAATTGATTTAAATAAAGTTTAATTTGTACTATTATTTGTTTTATTTACTATATTTTTCAAAATTTTGAAAAAAGCCCATTTAATTGCCAGAATTTTAGTTTGTTTAAATTATTTATATGTAGTATTCTAAATACATTATTTACATTACATATGTACTATTCATATTTACTTTAATATTGTAATTATTTAAAATAATAATAATAATCATAATGAGTAATTTGTAATATCTATAGTTTATCACTGATACATAGAGATGTAGATTAAGTATCGTGCAGAGTTACAGACATATATTTATGGATGGACTAGAATTAAAAAGTACCATCTCAATATTATTTTGAAATTGTTCAGAAAAAATAGATTTTAAAAATGTTTATATTATATTATATATTAATTTTCAATCTTAAAACGTGCATCGAAAATTTTCCGTTAACAATATATAAAAAGTCGATTTTATAATGAATTGTATTTAGAACTTTTTCATTATCGAACATGAAGATTTTATTATAATGTAGTTGTATTACTAGTCAGTAAACGTGTAATTTTGGCTAACTTGAGACATTTTGGCATACCTAAATAACAAAAAGATTATATTAATAAATACCTTATTTTTTTTTATTATTTTTTTTTTTTTGTAACGCAAAGCGGCTTATGATATAATATATAGTCTAGACTAAATATTTTATCGTTTTCGTTCGGTCCGACATCTGCGATATTCTGTGTGATCGACCTAACTTCTCTTCGACAGCCGACGCCGCTGTAGTCCGTATAAAGTATTTATATGCACAATAAATCTTCTTTTACGAGATAAGTGCATTATCATCATAACAATGAAAGGGGGAAAAACTTGGTAGAAAATTCACTTGTTTGCTTGCCGCGCAGCCTCGGAGAACGCTGGAGAGTTAATATTAAAATACAATATATATATATGTATATTATTATGTATACAGCATGATCAGAGTCGCATTTAGCTTTTAAAATCAATCACTCTAATCAATAATTAAAAAAAATATAAATTCAAGAAAACTTCACAATTCTAGTTACGGCTATATAAGATATCATTTATTTTGAATTTATAGTAGTGAAAAAGGAATAAAGAATGCATTTTTAGAATTTGTCGTAGCAATTTTATATTGGTTTCTAATAATCGTCCGCCCTGAAGCATTTTATCCATTTCCCCCTTCCCTTAAACTCGTCTCTGAGGGTGACAGAATTCCATGTTATTAAAGGGAATATCATTTATGTTTTATAATAACGTTATTTTTGTTAGTTTCGTAAGAAAATATTTTGCAAATCGCAAGAGTAAGACAGTAAGCGTTTTTATGTTACAATATTGCCGTTGCCCGATCGCACGTCTCCACGACGATATCCAAACCCATCGCGTGCTCTGAAAACCGAACCGTCTAGTGTTTGTTTTCCGAATAATATCGCGTCGAGTGTTTACATTCGTCTACCTGGTTAGCGGTTATAGATACCTAGTTATATCGTACACTCGTGTTGCTACGCGCCTACGAATATAATATTGTTATCTGATGGAGTCCTTAAAAGTTTCGACTCCAGCGAGAAATGTGCTGCTGTTACCCATAATGTATTCCCAGAACTTTTTGTTTGCTATAATATTATTTCCATATCCTAAGTGGTTTCAACGCAAACATGGCACACGTAAACATCATACTAATACACCGTGCTCGGCATTAGACCTAAATTCTATCTACACCGACATTGCGAATTTGATCCTTTACATTTTCTATGACGATGCGACACAATACGCATATTATACGTTTATTATAATATCTCGCATTAACTACAATAATGTACTTCGGGATTAGTCGGAGTACTGGCGTATATAAAACGGTCGTCTCTAGAAATAAATCATTCTCGGATCCACCGGTTCGCACGAATATTTCCCGTTTGCCGTACGAGATAGATAACACGCGAATCCGTTGTCGCATCACTCGCGACGATCGAAAGAATAATACTTTGTCATATACGTTACAGGCTGACTAAACCAAAGGATTTCCGTGATGTTTGAACGTCAGACATTATAGTTGTTCGGGTCGTTTACATAAAATCAGTTTCATTTATTCAATTTTATGTGCGAAATAAATTATACGCGTTCGTAATAACACCGGCATTTAGCATAAATTTCGCTGTGGCTCTCTAACAAGTACCGATCTCAGCGGGTGTGTGTACGATAAGGATAACATTTGCACACCTGTGAATATTTATAGTATTAGGTACATTACCTACTGTGAATTGCACTGCGAATGGATATACCGTTGGATGAAATATTAATAAACACTCCCGTAACGGCAGTTAACAAAACATTTACCGATAAGGTTATTATTATTTCATATTATCAATAAAATTTGAAAACGTAAATGGAATTTACATAAGTCAAATAATGTACTTTGAGTATACGTAGGTTTTAAGATGTTTACTATATAGGTACAATAAAATATTTTGTGTTTACTCGGTTTTCATAATAATATACGCATTATATCATTTATGAAAACGATATTTCTCAACAATAAAACACTATGTTATATTGTAAATACGTTACATTTCGTTTTTAATACGTTAACCAACAACTATTAGTCGTTTTTTAAAATTGTATTATTTTTCATTAAACCATATTTTTTTACAGCAGTATTATTATACGAAACAACTGAAAATATAACAAAAGAACAAAATAATTCGATAGAGTAAAAGTCATCTAACAATCACAAATAATATTAATAATATAATGTATAATTTATTTTATTTAATTAAATATCATTTGGAGAAAATGATTATTGTTGAAGTGTTAGAGAACGAAAGTTTCGTTATTCAAGTGCATATAATCGTGGTTTAACGTTTATTAATGTGATTTGTTTTCAGGTCGAATCATATAGAAATTTGTATAGCTCTCTCGGACGAAAAAGTTTAAAAGTACAACATTTTTAAAACCTATTGGATTTACAAACATCCATAAAATACATTCGAAGAATATTAACGTAATTATAAATGATTGTAATAATTCACAGAAAAATAAATACATGGTATACGTTGTCTATTCGTTTTTGGCCAATAATTTGTCTTTGTATCCGACATTTTTTTTGGTAACCACTAACCATTCTATACGTGAATCTGTATTATTAGCATAATTTACAATATTTACCTGTCGTACGGTAACTGTATGGTCGGTGGCGAGAAATCCCTATTAGATTATATATTACATTGTATTTTTTGCTTCAAGTCGCCGTCGTCATTCTCTCTTTTGATGTTTAAAAACCTATCCGCGGTCCGAGAGCGCACCAAAGACATTGTCAATGATCCTTTACTGGAGACACCCCATCCTTCAAAGGGTCGGTTACGGTTCGGTATCCGCCATAGTAAATCCCCGGGGACTGGGACGCATGGAAATCTCGGGCACAGCGCTTTTTGTGGTAAACAGTATATTACACGATAGTCCTTCGCACATAACATTGTATCATATATACGGATCGATCAGAGTACGTCGTGTGACACAAAATCGGATAGTGAGAATTATAATGTTCTGTTGAGTTAATTGGAAAAAAATCTACACTCGGTACAGTCGAACGACATGTTATAATATTATAATTAAACGAAATATGATTTGTTTCAACGTTGTCCGCATTGTTATCGTTACATTTTATTCTGATCGCCCTGTATATAAAATACATATATTCGATTCGCGGGGTATTCGCACCAAAATGTTTGTCACGAGAAAATAGACGCGTCTATATAATATAATATACCGTCTTCGACGGCGGCATTAGAGTATGATATTATTATTGTCTACTTATCGCGGTAACACTCGATGCGACTAGACTGATCCAGTTGCAAATAACACATTCATCCCGGAAATCTCATTAGTCGTAACTTGTTTTTCGTATACACGAAATAATAAATCCATTATGCAATATAATATGATATAGTACGCAGGTACCATGCAAGTATTTTCGGTCCGAAAAAAAGATCGTCCGTCGACACATTAATACGAACCACGCATTATAGTACTACGTTATTTTAGTTTTTAAAATTCAATTTGATCGTATTTACCTATCACGGGTATTTTCTATTCTATTATGTACTATTCTACTCAGATTTTTCATGTCATTTCTATAACCTAAGTATATCCTTAGTTGTTTTAATGATAATAATATTTTCAGACGGTCTGATTTTCAAACAGATACGGTTTTACTTGTGAAAATGATTCAAACTGTAGTATGATACTTCATAATTTATCCGTTTTGATATTCAAATGATGTTTACTACCTAATTAAAAAGTAAAGAATTTTATCATTTTTATTATATTCTCACACATTTCTAAAGTTAGACATGATTTGTATTCTACCTTTATTTACCCAAATAATATTATTTCCATCATTTTTTTATAGCTAAATATCAAAACCTACTCATTAGAGTTTTGATATGTAAGTATAAAGAAAACAAATAGTTTACATCGCTATTGAATATATCGTTAAAAACATACCATAAAAATATAAATAGATATAATACAAATATTCAAAAAATTTTTAATTTTTAATTTTCTTTTAATAAATTAAAAGTTTTAAATGATCATGTGTATATTAACATGCTTCGTTAAATTACCCATACCCAAGTCGATTATAATTTTGCTCTGAACCTTAGCAGATATATATATGCTCGTATACAAGGCTGTACTTGGGAGGAGGGTTTAGGAATTCAAACCTTTCCGAATTTTTTTTATATTATTTTTGAAATTACAAAATATTTAAGTAAATAAATATTTTATAGTAAATGTACTTATAAATAAAACCTATTTATTACTCTACATAACACTTACCTATATATTTTATCGATGAAATTTAAACGATTGCCGGATTTTACGTCCATTGATAAAACATTAACATTTTTAAATGTCTACAATTTTTATTTTTCAAGCCCCCCCCCCCCCCCACCGAAATTTTTTTCTACGTACGTCCTTACAGTTCAATATATAAATATAAATACATATACATTATTATACTGTTGCGATTACATGTCGTTTTCAAATATTCCCACGAGTACTGGACATTTTAATCCTTTCCATTAGCAATAAAATATTATTGCTCGAATGTTTACACGACAACGATAATACGTGTTTCGATCGAAAAAATCCGAAAGATCGGATTAAGATGGCATAGTATACATTTTTTTTTCGGTGACACAGGCTGAAATTGTTGATGTATTTTTTTTCTTTTTTGATTCGACAAGAGAGGATATTTTTGGCAGATCGAATTATATTATATTTCTGTCGGGGAAATTTCAAACTGACTCGGTAATGCAAGTAATGTAAAGTGCTTTTCAATGGTACATCATCGGTTCTCTAAACGATTCGCACTATTTCCATTACACGCGACTCGATATATTGACGTTGGCGACGATTGAATTGTCGGCGCAGTCGAATAAGTCGATTCTTTTCCTTTTAAGTTTTAACAACTCAAGATCCATCACTATCATCTGTGCGATTCAATTTTCATATCGATGTATGATTATACTACGTCGTGGCGTCTAATGCCAAACTCGCGATACACCGTTGCTCCTAGTTTTAACTATTTTACAGGTATAAAATTAATTCTATTTATTTGTCCGCGTTTTTTATAGTTTTTTTTTATTTTTATTATTGTCATTTGTCGTGTAACAGTCGTGTGTTCTACGCGTACCGTTCGTAGTAATTAGTAATTACTAACCCTTTAAGGGAGTTTAATTACGTGTAAATGAGTCATTTATATTAAGGGTTTTATTTTCATTTTTCGTGAGCAGTCACGATATAAACTCGTTTATTGAACAATATGACGATTACTAATTTTATGAATTCATCGTGGATAAATAAAAATTAGTTGTAAGATAAAATTGGATTTGTTTTTAATTTTAACGTTATAAAAACGTGCCTATATAATACAATGCATAAATACGTGTCATGTTATTGTGTTTATGAAATAAAGTAAATTATACGTTATTATTTTAATTATATTGTGTATATTATTATTTTTATTTTCCCTATTACGGTTTTTTTTCTGTGAATAAAAAATAACAAAAAAAGTACCAACACTTATCATTTATTCAATAGTTTAGGAGAAGAAGCATCGCGTGGTCATTTGATCGCACAAATTCAATTGTGTGTGATCGAAGACCTTAAAGTGAAAAAAATATATTGAATCGACAAAGTTTCAAGTCCTTAATAAAGTAGGAAAAAAATATTATTTTATATGAATGAAAGTCTATTATACTTATGACTTACATTATAAAAAAAAACTAACAAGATATAAACATAAATAACACATAATAATGGAGACTCCTTCATAGCCTGTTATACGCATTTATACATATTTTCCAAGATAAAATATGCATCTATCTTTTATTTTATTTAAATGTTTAAAATGAATACAAAACCTACAATATATTATTTGATTAGATACTATGAAAAACAATTAAATATCATTAATTTTTATTATATTATTACTATGATTTTAAGAGTATACATTAATAACATGTATGTAATTATTTGAAAATAATATACAATGATAGAAAATAACGTTAACTAATGTATTTTTTGTTTACGAATTTGATTTATAAAATATGTATAATTAAATATTCTTTATTGCTATTTTATAAGTAATTTTTATACAGGAAAACCTTGAATTAAAAAATTAAAAACGGGTCGAAATTATTACTTGCAAAAAAACAAACTCTAATAATAATTCGAATAAAACTATAAATTAAAATAAACGTAGTTATAGGACGGGGAGGAATGTTACGCGGCTACTTTTCCAACTACACGTTCTGAATTGCATTATTATAATCCGGTGGGTGAAATATTTTCACAGTAAAAATTCATGTTATTATCACAATCAATTATTATAATTTAAATAGATTAGGATACAGCAGCGGTAATTAATACTTTTCTAATTCACTTGATGAAATAACGCACTACAGTGTAGTCTATTATCGTCATATTATTTATACAAGTTTCGAAACTATAAAATTGTTTTGCACTTTGGTTGTCGGCGCCTTTGTTGTTTTACAATATACGATTCGACGAACTTTGTGTAGCTATATTTGTGCTCGCGAGTAAAATTTTGCCAAATAAATTATTTACTCGTTTATATATATATATATATATAATATACAAGCATTGGTGGGTTGGGGTTAGGTAAAGCTAACTACTTCGAGCAAACAGATAAGCTCAGTTTTCAGAAACTCATCGTGGTAATAGTATATATACCTTACGGCAATAATTATTCGTTTTAAGCTATTCGTTTAAATTGCGATTTTATTGTGTACGCTCGCACACTAAAATGTATATTTTATAATATAGTACATTGTATGTTATTATATTATGTTATCGAACGACGAAAAGTTTGTATCGAAACTGTTTCGGTGCGTAAACACAACTTAAATACATAGGTTTAAGAATATAATGTATAAATATTACTATACTGAGCAAATCAGAGAAATAATACTCTTCGCTTTGATTAAATTAAGTTAGTATTGCAAAAAATATCGAACATAGTTATTGATAAAAATGATTAGCTAAGTTTTGATTTCAATTTGTTAATTTATAATTCAGTTACGTTGAATTTTAACTCTATACATTAAATTATAGACATATAATTATTTAAGTTTATAATATTATAGTATTGTAATTTACTAAAAATATATATTAAATTAAGACGTGTAAAAAAACAATTTTTAATTTTAAATATATATCTAATTATTTGCCAAATAATAATATATTATAAAGGAAAACAAATTAACTTAACTAAGTAATAGTATTATTTGTTCAAAAATCAAAAAAATATTAATATTATTCGAAAATAATTATCACCAGTTATTTCGTTCATATAATATAATAATCAATATTTTCAAACTCAAATCAATAATAAATATTGTTAACTTTGGTGTTTGTCATATTGTAAAAATCATAACGACTCGAACAGACTGTTCATAATTTAATACAATGACTGACTGGGACATGTGTCACGTCCGCAAGATGCTGCACGCATGCATCTAAACACGAAATCGACATCTGCAGCTAGCGAAACGTCGCTCACACTAAAATTTGCAATAATTAATAATACAATTAATGGTAAACAGACAGTATTGTTCGGTACATAATATTTGGCAAATACCGAATTGTTTGCTGACGTATTTTGATTGTTTTGTGTTAGAAGTAAAAATTGAATAAGAATATAAAAATATAATGTAATGCTGCAAATGTATGATAATATATGCCAATATCCAAATGCGTCAATTTATCAAATATAATTTTCAAAACAGTTCCATTTACGTTAATAAACATACTTCACCTTTTGCAAAATCGTATTCTGTCACCACGAACTTATTTATCACGATCAGGCGCATAAACGTCATTAAGATACAGAGACTATGACAAAATTTGAATACGATAGCAATTATTTAGTCAATTTATTGACGCATTGGTCAAGTTTCAGTCAGAAACGTATGTAAACTTAAAGAATTCCCCAAAATAAAAATATATAAGAGAATAAACAATATTATTAAATATTAAATTTCACAAATATAACACGATTAAGAAATAATCTATTACGTATGGCGAATAGGTATGTATATTAATATCTATAATACAAATTTATATTAATTTTTTTCAGCAATTTAACAAATTAAATGTTAATAAATCATACTATATTACATTGTTGCGTGCTTGTTTGTTTAATTTAAAAACATATTTTCTTTGGTATATTAATATTTTATATTAAATCATTGGAATTTCAAAAACCATGTGATAAAAAATATTGGGATAAATGTATTATTATATGTAGCTCTAAAATCAGCTTATATAATAATTATTATAACCTTATAAAGAAAATTTTACTCAAGTCTGCGTGATAATGAAAATTAATTATAACAATATTTTATAAAATTATGCAAGGTTTGGTAACCTGAATGGTTTATCTCATTAAGCGAGTAATTTCCAATTTATAGTACCAGTAAGTGAATATAATAACACAGGGAACGTATAATATTGCACGCAATAATTTAAACTTGGTGTATTGTGTTATATATTATAAAATCAATTTGGAGATAATATTTTATCGACGAAAGGATTCAAGGATATATTAAACGGCGATAGTATTACCTTTGTGTTATCCACATTTCAGATAATGATACTCGAGTGACTTGTTTGATCTTCAATGCATATAATAGGCTATTATCTATCTTTTAGAAATGTTACAAATAACCACTACATAAAAATAAAATACAACAAACAACAAAGGCGGAGTATAAATAATAATAATAGTAATAATAAAAACAATAGTTACTTTATTTTTATCACTTGATCACTTGTTTATGATAAATGTTGTCCCTAGCTGTTCATAAATCAGAATTTTTGTAGCTAACGATGATTTTGGTACATTACACAGTTTAGTATTAAATAATAGTTTTCAATAATAATTGGCGGTCAAATTGATTATAATAAGTATCGTTAATAGATTATTTACGAGTTGAATTTACACGTCTCAAATCGGGTACACCGTACACCACTGATATATATCACGTAACTCTAGATATAGACCATATTGAACATTAAATACCTAGTTAAAAATGTATAATTATATTTTGTTGGCATAAAAATGTGATGAACAAAACAAGTATCTATGTAAAACCAAAATATTATAAATTAAGCATATGGTATATAGATAAAAAAAAACCATAATTATATCTATCTATGGACACTAATCCGTGTACTTAAACACTTATAAAAATACTGTAAATAAGATTAACATTTAAATAGTTTAAAAATAAAATGTTTTAAAAAATGAAAATATTAGTATAGGAAATATAAATTAAGAATATGAGTTACAATAATGGGGTACAACTATATTGAATTGTTCAAATCTCAAATAAAGTAAAACAAAAATAAATATAACTTTAAAAAAAAAATACTAAACTTTGAAACAAGTTATGTAAATATTTTATGTTTATCCTACAAAATATAAATGTATAATTATCAAAGTTGTGTACCAAATAATAAGAAAAACATAAAGTTAAATCATAAATATTATCCTCATTAAATTTCACTTATATTTGGGTATAATTTTACTGCCCAACAGTCGTGGCTAATGATATTGTAGTAATCTATAAACTACTCAAATGAGGCAACATTTCATTTTTTTAGAATAATAAATCCCCATTTGTGTAATTCACCATAATATGTATAAATATATTTGAATAGTTTTATATTATTTATAGTGCTTGTGCAATTTTGTAATTTAAAATTAAACCCTAATTATTAATTTGTATATTTCGAGAAAAAATAAAAATAAGTTTTATTATTATTAATTTTTTTTCTTTGCAGTATAAAAGTTCTAAGAAAATTCTGTTATTAACTATAAAAACTTACTAACGATACTGTGTACGGAAACTTTATGGTCGGAAAACTACATTCACTTCGCAACGAGACATCATATTATAGGTATTCAAAATCGGAATATATTATATGGTTTTATTAACTTACACAATTGTCGGTTAAGGAACCACCCACATGTCAAACCGATTATTTCTTATCATTATATTATTTTAATGTTCTCCAGAGAACAAAAAAAGTAAAAGCCCTGTCGGCTACGCCCATTTTGTGGTAGAGCTCACTTAGATACAATCATTGTAGTATACACTTTTTGACGATAAAAAAAAAAAAAAGATTAAAAAAGAAGACCTTTTTAAACTTTTATTTACCTAAATATATACATGAGGTATTTAGGATTTTTCCCACCAAAGTAATATAAACCTAACATCACTTAACTTAAACAATGCACGCGGTATAGTTATCACTGACCTACATTTTATGTCATTTGCGATATCGTCGAAATTATCTTTTTACTCGAACTGATGAAACCACCCAAAAACCTAGAACGACCTGAACGACGTCAGATTTATAATCATTATGTTATGTCCGTACAAAGAGTAACGTTGAACTTGTTATCTAAAGAGATAATGACGATTTTTTTTTACATGATATGCATATAATCAAACAGTCAAAGAGCACAATTATATTATCGCTTGGTATATTAAATTTGTACGTCAACATTCAAACTTTTGTAATTTTTCATTAGTATAAATTAATTTGTTTAATCCAAAAAACAGAATAAATCAGTTTGATATAACACATTTGTTTAATATTGTACTAACTAAATGTCATATCATATTTTATGGGTATGTTCGCAAAATATATAATATTTTAATAAACTAATCGTAAAAAAAAAATTAGTACGTAGTACGTACATTACGTCCAATGTGACAGTATTATATTTATGACGTTAATGAATAACGGCATAATAATATTAGAAACATTATTGTAAACATTAACAATTATTGTAAATGAACAAATGTATTTAAGTAGGTATCTAAACGTTTATTATAGATTGTCCCTTTTTAAACAAAGCTTTCGACAAATCCCAGCCAAATAGATTTCAATTATCCCGTCTATTCTGAAAATATTATTTTATTACATTATTAATCATTCAAAGCAATTTCGATATTAAATGTATGATTTCCAAATGTTTATTTCATTATTTTACGATGTATATAAGTCCAATTATCCACTTATCATAAATATTTTGTAGGTATTGTTGTTATTGTCAAGTCTTAAAATAATATTGTTTCGAGTTCTTTTGTTGCTATTTTCGTGTGAATGAAAAAATATAGCTAAGTACGTTCATCGGCGGATTATGTTAATCCCTAACTGTATAGTGAATAATAAATCGTTATTTTTTTGTCATGACTGCGTAACCATAATGATTAATGAATAATTAATTCGAATTATATACCAATTCAATTTATAATGGCAGCAGCAATGAAGTGCTCGCTATGCAATGTATAGAAAACAGCTTAAAATGCATTTAGTAAGTACAATTTCACTTAGTTTTTGATTATCAAATTAAATTTAAAATACAACAAATAACAAAAAACTAATTTTTCTGACTTTTTATCAACTACATTCCATCTATATTATTAAATCAAGTTTTATTATTTAATTTTTAAAATTTGCTGTTTTTAAAATAATTTTTATTGTCATATAATCTAATTGATATTATATTATACGACAACTATAATTTTTTTAAGACAGTATATTTGTTATGCAAATAAAATAAATAACTATATATGTATAAAAAATATAAAAATATACTCTATAATATTTAAACAAATTTGATTATAAAAAAAACATATAAGTTCATTTCATTACAAGTAAAAAAAATTCATAATTAATTTTTCAACGGTGTTTAATATTTTTATTTTTTTTTTTATAAACTGATATAAAAAAATTGAAACATGTTTATTTTTAAAAAAAACTACATTCGTTCCAAATAGATTATAGTTAAACAATATATAAATTCTATAAAAACATGATTTAATACATATTAACCATTCTTAGAATATGAAATAATATTGCTATTAATTTTAATTAATATTATATTAATAATAGTATATTATGAATAAAAATATTAAAAAAATAGTACACATACTATATACAAAAAAATCATCATACATATTAATAAATGATGAAAATAATTCATTATATTTTTGACCTTATTATACCACGCGTAATTTAAATATCAAAAAATTTATTAAATTTTACCGCAATCAAGATATTTTTAGCCCAAGGAAACATATTTACCGTAGATTCCAAATGAGTTTATCAGTGGTCAAAACATGATACTCATGAGACATTTTTGTGTTTTCTACCATACACGGTTTAGCACTTAGCGACTATACCCTTCAAAACTCGGTATTTCTCATGTCCCATTGGAACCCATTGCAACGAGTTATGTCTGTAAATAACTTTATGGATATCATTTTCATCATGTCCTTCCTGAGTAAATATTATCAACCTCATGGTACAACCTTGTTTCCTCTTAACATCACGACTGTAATTACGTTTCAGTTTAAAGTCAATATTTAGTTAATGCCTTGAAATTTAAAGCTTAAATCATATTTTACTTAAACGAAAATAACTCAAACAATACAGTTTGAGATTTAATAATACTTCAATAATATGAATTGTATAGTTATTATAATATTTATTTATAAAAGTAATGAGTATGAAATTAAAGAAATATTATTTATTATTGTATTAAAATATTACGTTTATAACAGAAACTTTACAAATTGTTTTTATTATTGTTAATATATTAACATACAAACTTGAAGGTGTTCATCTGTTCTCTTATAAATCTTTAAAATATATCTAAAAAAAAATTATGTAAAACAATAATTTGTGCCTTGTTTCTTTCTTCTTTTATACACAATTTAGTTTAGCTATGTAAAATCTGCATTTATTTATGTAAACAGATAATTAAATAAATATTCTAAATAATAAAATATGGTACATTTTGTTAAAAAGTCGTCTAGATAATATTGAAATAATAATTACGATGTATTTACTTTTACCATAAAATATCAGTCATTACAATATGACTACAATTTAAATCATTAAACTTATTTTAAAACAATTTTATGTATAAGTTGTTCATTTAAATTCATAGTTACATAAATATAATTTAAATTGGTGATTTTTTTTTTTCCGTGGATTCAAGATTCAATATTCTGAACTAACTTTTCGTTGATGGGACACCAGATTACGCAATAATAATATATACGCTGCCATATAATTGAATTCTATTTTAGAAACATAAGTTAATTTTATACAGACTATTTTAAAGTAGTTATTTTGATATGAATAGAAAAAAAAACATTGTCCAAGATTCATAAAATAATATTAAGTACATAAGTAATTGGTCATAATTATTTAGACAATGACTCGGAGTATTATTTAAAATGATAAAATATTAAAACAATATAGTACATTTTCGGACCGCTATTTTTCTCATTAGGTACTCGTAATCGTTTTGTCCAACTCGCACAACGATGTATAGTTTTAACTCTAGTCTTTTATTCTCTTCCTCTCACGTTTTCAGTATATCTCTTATACAGCCAGTTTTTCCCAAATGACTATTCCGCATTCGCATTCCACGCACATATGTCGCCACGTGGTACGAGTTACAATTTATTATATTGTATTAGGCTGTGTGTACGTATTTGTGCATCGTATAATATTATTATAATATGCCCTGCACAGGGTCACATATTTGGATACGTACGGGAAACAAACTCGCACGCATATGCATATATTATTATATTATTTGTGTGCGTGCGTGCGTGTTTGTGACCATACAGGGACTCGGGTTCCTGTTTTAAATTAACATGCATATTGGAAACGGCCACCCCGCAAAGGCCGTTTTTCCGATGTCCCGTCTAGGGTGATCCTTTGACGATCCCGTTCCCTTCACCGACGCTGTATGACGGGATGCCTCGGAGTCTTATACGAAAATGAAAGAAAAACGTATCGATTGTAAACGATTCGCGAGAGTTGTTTTTACAACGATAGAGTATTTGAAAATCAACCCCATCGATTATAATTTGGATATTATTTTACAAAATATGTTTTAACAAAATAATAAATTGTAACATATAGTGTGTGTGTATATATATATATAAAAATGTTTTATAATATTTGTTTTCGGTTTTTTAAATTACAAGCGTTAGGATTTTAAATCTTGACCCCGTGCAGTAAAATGTTTCACCGCTACTCAGTCACGATTATTGTTTTGTTGTTTTTTTTAACATAAATGTAACTAATAATATTATTAAGAATCGATCGAACACTTGTTATATTATGTTGTTTACGTTTTTGAAATACAAATTCAAATTTCGATTTCAAATTTCATGTTTGGATTGTGGGGTTATATTGCGGTAAATAATTGAATATTATTATTATGAAATAGAATTAAATCCATATTAAAATTATTCCGAACGAGAATGTAAATTCATTTACTAATTTATATAACTTTTTATAATGTGTATAATAGTTTTCTATACTTCAACAAATATAACGAATTGTATTTCTCAGATAAGAATACATAGATGAATCTTAAGTTTACCAAATGAATACATATTAAATTGAAATAAATCCTATATAATATATTGAACACGATATTTTAAATTAAAGTTTAAAAACCCTGCCACCGAACATATTCGAAATCCCACGATTATAAGTGTATACCTAACCTTAACCATTTTAATCTTGTGAATTAGCGTTATCACAATAGAAATTTAAAAACATTGTTGCTACGACGTGGCATATTATTTAAAACTTAATCGAGATGCACGCGACTATATCTTGTATTCTATACTTCGTTTTAATAATAATTGTTTTGATAAAAATATTTTTTTATTAAATACGATACGGTAATACAATATGTATATAAATTATTGTTGCAACAACAAAATGTATTTAAGTTTATCACGTTGAAAACTTAATGAAAAACACAAAAACAATAATATGTTTGTTTGCCAACTCATGTTTTTTTACTTAATAAAAAACATTAATATATTCGATGAAAATTGTCTGACAAATTTAAGTAAAATATTTTATTATAATTTTATAAAAAAAACCACTATAATTGTATATTGTAATATATATATATATATATATATATATATATATATACGTGTCGGTTAGGTATTTTATAATTAAGAAATTAAATGGCGGGCAGCATTAATTGTATTCTAATTCTATGTATGATTTTTCTATCAATTTGTATCAATTATATTATTAAAGCTATCTTCGAAATACGTTATAATAAATAATACACTAAACAATTATTGCAATAACCATGTTATCGAACATTTTAAAAAAATTGGCAAAATATTAATTTTTAATAAGAATACTTAATGTTATAGTAAAACAAATATATAAAATTATAGCAACACATTTGAATGAGCACGTTTGGTGATGTCTATAGAAATACATTAGAGTTTATTATTATCTAACAGTTCGCAAAACAAATGCAAATTGTCATAATATCAATAATTAATGAAACGCAGCTCTAGAATTTCGTATGCTTTTTATTTATTAACAAATAAACACGATTTAAGTTAGATAATGGAAAATATATGTGATATTCAGAATACCAGGAAGTACATAATACGTTGAGAACGGTAAATTTAGATTGAATTGTTTTAAATACACATTACACATTATCGCATTTAACAATTTAGCGTACAAAATGTTAATTAAAACAAGTAATGCGTTTATTACGGTGTTATAAGTACGGTGTAATATCATGCAGAATAAATAATAATGGAGATATCATTGAAAAGATGTATTGTTCCTAACATTTTTATGACGCAAAATTGAGATTAACATGTAAATTATGACTTGAACATATCAATTATAATAAAACTTAATTTTTTTCTTTAAAGTATAAAATTGTAAGACGAAAAATCTAACTACTATTTTATTATACTATGATATATGATATCGTTTCATACGTATAATGTATTTAATTAATATTAATTACATTGATTCATTATATGAAACCGCTAGCTTAAAATAAAACTTATTAGTATTTTGTGTTTTATCAAATACTTATCTAGGTAATTTGAACAAATAAAAACAAACACTCGTTTAATAAAATAACTAACAGCACGAAAGTTTTTAGTTTAGAAATCCTACATTCATTTAAAAAAGTAAAACGATAAATGACCATAGTCGTTAAAATACGATTGGGTTCGTTCAGGCCCACGACTAATGTAACATTTTATGTAACATAAATATTATAATTTGTATAAAAGGAAATCAATTTATTATATCTTGATTATAAACGATTTAAGATCCCTTATTTTTGAGGTTTAACCGAATCTGAACCTAACTAAATACATTTTGTTTTAATTCGAATCGAAGTGAATTATTTAAAAATTGTATCGAACCCAAACCGAACTATAAACAAATTTTAAGTTATATAATAAACTTAAACACATTTTTAATAAGTATAATTGTTGGTTATAATAATATGTTGTAATATATTTGCTAGTAATATACTTTTAGTGGTATAATCTACCATATTGACTTTAAAGCAAAAATAATAATTATTGAACTAAACTAGTTTGGTATGAATATTAAAAAATTTGAGTTCGATTTTCGAACCTAGTTCAGTTTGGTTCGTCAATTAAACAGTTCGTAACATCACTAATTATATTATATTTTATTTACAATATAATCAATTTATTATAAGAAATATCGTACATCATATTTGCACATACCATAACTAGCAAATTTAATAAAAGAAATGCGATTTCCATAAATTTGTCGAATTTTAATGATTTGTATAAAAAAACACAAACTATTTTAAATTACTACTAAATATCTGCTACAGTAAAAACAGAGTAAAATATAGTAACAAAAGGAAATAAGGGGACACAAGTATAAAATAGTGCGTGGTTCTTAATATTTTATAATATTATAAAATTAATTAAGAGAACATTACGTTTATAAAGTAAAAAAGAATATTATTATAATAAGTTATGTAAAATTATATTGCATGCGCACAGCGGTGTAGCAATATTAACTATACAATGCGCCGTACTCAATACATTATTTTTATTTATATACAATTGTATAATATTTTTTAAAATTATATTTGTGTAATTTTCATTATTATTTTAATACTCATAGTGTTTTTAACACTTATATATATAATTATTAAAAATTGTTAGGAAAAAAAGTTGAAAAAAGTTTTATTTTGTAATTGCAACAAATTAATAAATTGTATAATACATAGTGAATTACTTAATTATTTTAATTATTAATTCAGCAAAATTATTCAATACAAATTGGTTTTACTTGTAAACAGAAATTACAACATTGAAATATTTTTAATATCTTTTAAGGAATTTGTATTTTTATAACTAAGTATTATAACACATATAAATATTTATTTACTTAAATAACATGCAGTTTTATAACCACAAATCATATAATAATTATTAGCAAACGCGAAATCAGGAACAACAAATGTTTACCCGCGTGGCAAAGCCAAATTTATGACAGCTGTCTGCCTTTGTGGTATTATAAATTATTGACAAATCTGAATTTAATTTATTTTTAATCAATCATTATAGTCAAACACTGATGTCGAAACAGTTTCGCTGTTTCATGGAATACAAAATATTATATATATATATTATTTAATTTAAAAATGTATAAAAATTACACATCTTATGGTCGAAATATATGACTAACAGAAACCATAACAACTCCCAATTCAAATATAAAATCGTTAATAATTCATCTAAAAACATTGTTTATAAATTGTCTGATCATAATATTACATTAAAAAATTTGAGTTTAACAATAATAAAAATAAATATTACTATTAATGGGATAATTTATTTTTCTTATAATTTTTCTTATTTTGAAAAATGGTTTAGTAATGATAAAACGTAACATAATTTTGTATAAAAAAAAATTAAATAACACAAATAGACCAAAAATTTAATCGATTAATCAAAAGAGAACATACAATGATTTAAAACAATTTAAAACTAGTAATCGAGTTCATAAAAAAACATAATCATTAAAATTATTTTTAAATTAAACTAAATATCGCATTTATTAATAAATTATTTATAACTTTAATACAAAAGAAAGTACCTATTTATTTAAAACACACATCATTTATTGACATTTATAAAAGTATTTTTATATTTTCGAGAAATATATAATTAATAAACCAATCATGTTTTATAATTTGGTAAATGAATAATGACAATAATTTATTACAAATTAATACAAATTCAATATTTATTTAGAAATATTAAAAATAATAATAATATAGATTTAATTACCTACTCGTACTATAAAAACTGATAAATAAAACGTGTTATTTAGGAAATAAATTAGCTTGTAAAGTATATAAGTAGCATATTGTAATTTACAATTTTAAAACACATTTACTGTTCTGAAAGATAGTTTTCGGAAACGAAATAAATTAATATTTAATTAAATACTAATAACTTTCTCCCTCTACTTGTAAATAAAACAAATCGTTAATTGTTACTAAATATTATGATAAATATTGACTAAATATTCACTTCAAATGATTAAAATAATTGTTAAGAACTTCATAAATTAATTCAATAATTATATATGGTTCTATAAGATAAATGAATTTACTTTAATTGGAGTTTTATTAATTATCAAACACAATTGCACCTTATTATAAATTTGTATGCAATTATAGTTTGATCAGACACAAAAATATAAGTTGGAAATAGATTTAAAAAATAAAATGAATCATTTGATAAACAAATGAACTAATCACATTAAATGTTTGTCAAACATGTTCAGTTAAAACAAAATCAAAATTAATCATTTTTATACTCAAAAAGTTGATAATACTAAATTATCAAATTGAATAAAAACTATTATTCTCCGAATTATTTGTATTAAAAAAATAATAATTTTTATGGTTTTTAGAAGGTTAATCTTTATTTGACAAAACTAATTGCTTTTTAAATTCTTAAAGATGCAATATATGTTTCAGTTTTACAAAGGTGTATACTTTTTTTTCTTATGTTTGTAAGCACTTTTGTGTCACAAATAATGGTCCGATTACCTCAAATAGGATATGATATCGATAGAGAATATCATATAATTGTTACTTTATTTGGCTCACTTTTCGAATTTCTAAATAGTTTTGCTTAAATATAAGAAATACTACCAACAAATAGTTAAAACATTTTGAAATTTACAGAAAATGTTATTTTGACAAAGTTTATTTAATATATTTTATGATAATTAATATTTCTGTTTTATATAACTTGATAATTAAAGATAATTATTAGAAAGATATATTATCATTATATTGTATAACTGACTAAGTTTCACTCAGATTTTTTTTTTAAATGCAATATTATTCAGATCTTAATTATTATAATATAAAATTTTACCACAAACTTTTTCGAGAACCGAAGGGACAAGGGACATTCAAAGTCAAATATCCGGATTATTTAAACTTATTTGTAAGTACACAATTAGTTTGAAAATTTTTTTTTTTTCTTTTGAATAGTTGGCGAACCCGTATTTTTGTATAACATGTTGTAAAATACCAATGTAAGTTCTGGCAATTAGTATGGTATTGTTTAAATAAATTTCTTTTTTACACACTTATAAATTATAATTTAAAAATTAATATATTTTTATACAATACATTTAATTAATTATAAAAAAACATTGATTTTGTTTGTTAAAGAATTTAACTATAATTTAATAAACTACATTATGTAATTATTGTTTTTACTTTTATAAAATTAATAATGTCTGATGTTGATCTGTGGATTAATTATGAGAAATGTGATTTTAAATTCATCAATGCTTCTGTTTTAAATATTTTTGTTTTTATCCCTAATAAAATAGAAAACATTTTGTAAATACAATATGTTTATGTGTTTACTAAAGAAGCCATTATTATCATAAATTATTGTTATCTGTATTTTATATTTTTATTTAAAAAATTAAATAATATATTATCTAACGTGAATAATAGATTCGTAATTTTAAACCAATCTATATTCTTAATATAATTGTAGAATTTGTAGAAATGTTATTATTTTATTAAATATCCTATTGCTTTATCGTGATTATTCAAATACATTTACTTAGATATTTATTGTAAATGTTATTCTTAATTATGTACTTAATGAAAATCAAAACAAATATAATACAAAAGAAATATACATATTTTATTATTTTTTTTTTTTATCATTGTTTATCCAAATAAATATTTTTTTTTTTTAAATATACATTTATATTATATTTCCAGATTATATAAAGATAATTAATATTATATAAAAAAAATGCATTTCACAAATGTTTAATCGTCAATATCATTATCATTATCATATAATTTGAAACTAATAATAAACTTAAAAAGTATATAATTGATACTATCAAAGTAGATTAATTATTATTAATACATTTTTCACGATGACATATTATGAAAATAGAATACAAAATGATTTGGATATATTATATACTAAACTAATGGGTTCAAAAAGAATAATAATTAAATGAAACTACATAAAACAAATATAAAAAATTATGTTATCATTTATAATTTTTTTTTGAAGCTAACCAGGGAATTTGTTAAAACTTATGGTCGTAAGTTGTGTGTAACCATTTCTTCGCCAGTAAAATTCACTTTCTCTAATAGCATAAAATGAAACATGAGACAAAAATATCTTATTTCAAAAATATATAAGACACAAGATAAGTTCAGGGCGGTAAAGATTTCATACAAGTTTTGATATAAAATATATACTTACCTAATTTAATATTAAATAATTTTCAAATATGATAATATCATTGCGAGCAGATAACTAAAAAAAATAACAAATTCCTTTTATGCTTTATTACGAACCCCTTGATAATTCATTAAACATAGTAATACAGAGTAATAAATTCAGATAAAAGAGATAATAATGACCTGTAGAATTATTATCATAATAAATTATGTGAATGTTAAAAAAATTAAAAGAAAAACTAATATAATTAATAATGAGAAGTCAAATTCACATAATAAATAAAATTGATATAATGGCTTTTTGTTATGTGGGTATTGAAATATTTTAAATTAAAAATTTCATAACCTTTTTATTTTTTGATTAAATGATAAGAATTGTTATATATTTTCTAAGATTAATAACTTTTTAGGGCGATAACCACAGTGGTTAAAGAATGATAATTTTGAAATTTCGTAAATAAATACATAAAATATTATTTTTGTTTCGACGATACCCGCCAATATTACTCGTTGGTGTTAAATAAGATTATATTTTGAAAATTTTTCAATACCATTACATTACAATCTGTATATAAAATGATTTAAAATTTAAAAACAACCTGCTTTAAAATTTATTTATAATTTTATAGTTCATCGAACAATGTAAAATTGACTATTACTAGTATAAATATAGTCCTGTTATATATATATATAATATCGTGTAAAGGTAAAAATACGTATAAAATTAGTGTAAAAACTAGACTAGTATTTATTGTTTTCACTATTAATTAAATATTGCAGAACGTTATAATTTACCACTTTATATTTATTAATTTGCCAATAAAAACATCGAAAATAGGTTTAATAATTTTGTTTTGGACCTAACTTAATCGGTCATGTTTTAATCCAGTCTAACACATACATTGTAGCGAATATCCAAATGTCAGTAATCGGTATAAATTATAAGTATGCTTCAGAACTTTTAACACTTAAAAACTCGTCATAATACGCGTACGAAATTCATTAAAATATTCTCTTGAAATCAGAAAATATGTATCAAAAACCATTTGCATAAATACATGAAAAATTCCATTGAATATTTTTTAATTTATTCCTTTATATATGTAAACAAAACCTGTTTTTTGATTACTGAATATTTTGGGTGACAATACTATAATATTATCTTATGAGAAACATTAGAATAGGTATTAAAAATAAATAACGAGCACATAAATTATCATTGTGTGCTACAGGTACAATATTTATAAAATTGTTATCAATTTATTTTGAATTTTTAAATGAATAATATTCATATGAAATTAATACAATGTACAAAACAATCTTTAGTTTGAAATTCGGTCCTTTGATTTATGAAAACACCATTAAAATATTGTACACTTTGAAGACTTTTAGTTTAATATAAAAGTATATAAAAAATTCTAACATTTCTCTACGGCAATATTATTGCAATGAATTGTTGCTATTGTTATTCTTATTTTTTTCACGTATTTTTATACGTAAGGTTTTTAAATCATTATTTAATTTTATGTTTTTTTTTTTTTTTAAATTTAAAGTAAAATACAAATGTTAATTATATAACGCATTAGGTATATCTATATCGATAAGTCATCGTGGCACGCCGTCACTGGTGTGGTCTGTGTTACCGTCCGGAAAACGGAAACTCAACGAGGTAGCTAAGTATAAATCAAAAAACGAGTCCACGAGAAACCGACCCGATACAGTCGACACGTAATTTTATAACATACAGGCTGATCAGATTACTGTGTAACAAAAATTTAATGAAAATAACATTGAAAACGTATGCATGGGTAATGTAGGTAACTGTAGTTTTTGTAACGAAATTCTGATCGCCCTGTATGCAGTAGATTGGTGCGTGAGGTCATTTCGGAAATCAGCTATTACGCGCTCGGAATGAAAACGCAGACGGTTGTGTTTAAATATAAATATATACATGTGTATAGTAACTATACCTTCGGGTCAGTAGTCAAATTATACAGGGTAATCACACTGAATGTGATATTGTAAATGAAAAAAAACCCGAAATAACATCCAGAACGTACGTTTACTATGTACCACAAAATTCTGATCACCAGGCATATACCAAATGTAATAATATATTATATTATATAAACTATACTAGTCGACACCGTTATTCAAATGGGTAACGAGAGACACATTTTTCATTCACTCTCGGGAACTATTTACTGTACGCGTATATTCGAAAAATAGTCGTTGAAAATCTACGTAAAGTGCAAAATACACACTAACGAACTTCTGTGGTCCAATAATAAATGATGATATTACTATATTAAATACACCTACGAGTTATGTAATTTTGTATATATTTATATACAGAGTGTATCACGAGGATTATAATATTACAGATATATATATATAATAAACAGCACTCAAAACATAGTTTAATTGTAAGTAGCAATATTAGTTTTAGTTGGAAAATAACTGAATTTAATATTGAGATTAAATTATTTTTTATACTAATCGTAGGAAATCCGTTACACGCGGCCTGGAATACTAAATTTTGGATTAAATTTGGTTTAATCTACCAAAATATGTTTACCTTGTAAGTTTGTCTACGTAATATCATTCAATATTAATTATACCATTTTTTATGTAGGTATATAAAAAATATCTATAGAACTCAAGTAAGTAGAGTACAAAATTAACTATCTCAGACAATTTGTATAAAAAAAAAAAAATACTTGAACTATATTAGTATTTTATAAATAATATTATGTTGCATAATAATATATTAAAATTTTACTATTTTTTCGACGTTTGAATTTTATTTAATAGTTATACTGAGTATACAAAGTGAACGATAAAATATCAATTTAAATATACGTAATTATGTAATAACAAATTAATATTTATAAATTAATAATATTTCCAATAGATTATCATATAACATAAAGTTTGTTTATTCATTGCATATTAATAATTGAATATAACAAAACCTTCATTTGATAAAATTTTATTTTTATAAAACGCTTACGATATTTTCAAGAATTTGATATTTGATCGGAACAAATCGACAAGTTTGTATATAGATTGTTTTGTACGAAATGTTTGCAATAGTCTTGGAAGTTCAAGGAAACTAAACGATCGGCTTTGCTTGATTTCAATTCCAAGTGACTTAGACGAATGTGGCTTTACGAGTTTGCCAAATTCAATTGAATTTTTTCGTAAACGTCAGTGTTTTTCGATAGACACGTGTTAGTGTAATAAATCGATAACCGAAAATGGTTTACATGTTTTGACGACGGCCAGTCGATAATTTCACTTGCCACTGAAATGGATATAAATCTATCTCTATTCTCTGAAATACGTTCTTAGATCTGGTAAATTCAATAAATTATTATTCATATGCCGGGTGTTAATATAATGCAGTATAAAGCAGCTCCGTATATAATTTCAATAATTTTATTAGTCTGTTTTTCCCATATTATTATTTTTTATATAAATATAAGAAGAAGAAAAATATTTGGAGATTTGTCTAATAGTCGCCATAGGTACAATCTATAATATTCGATACTAGGATTTAAATCGACTATTTTCATCCACGACGATTAATGAAATATTCGTAAACCAAATAGGCATAATAAATAACATGAACGTACATTCACACATTTTCCATTGAAGGGTTATCATCTTGATGAAGTCAGTCGTACACCGAGTTTGGTTGTCCGGTTCGCGATTATAATGGTATCATTATTATCATATTTTTTACTTTTAATGACAATGACATTCTATTTTATATCACGAGTTTTTTTTTCTCGCGTGTGACAAGATTTTCACCGCATAAACCACAACATTATTATATTATATAATAATAATATCATTAAATTGTCTGTCTTTCACGATGAAACGATAATACGTCGTAGGTATATCTTATAGTATAAGCAAATAAAAACGATATTTCACAATAGATAATATACTTCGCTCGTACCCATATTATAATATTTATAATGCATTATTCCGTGATAAATTGTTACTACCTTTGTGCATTGTGATGTGTTCATAGGGTGTAACTATATGGTATTATAATACCCATTGCGGTAGTGTACTTTACCTCCGGAGGTCAAACCGATAATATTTAATGTTTCGACGTGATTGTGAACGTTACGACCCGTGTCCTCGGGGCGATCGTCTTGGTTTCCGTAAACAAATATAACATACCTAGTTATTGTTATGTTTAAAAAATATATCGATTGACGGTGATCAAACATCGTTTCAATCGATTATTCTATGGGAACAAAAAAAAAAAAGTATTGCTGTCCCTAAAATATTCAAATAGTTATTTTTGTTACGTATTTTTATACTTTATTAAAAAATTTAAATAAAAACTATACATTTTATTTAATTTTAATAATTCGCAAATTTTTATAGCACTAATTTTATGTAACCATACAAATGGTTTAAAAAAAAATTATAATTTCTATTATTTAATAATTGTTTTTTATTTTATTTCAATTGGATAATAAGCAACGAAAATAGAAAATTCACTTATTAAATATATATAACAAATTTTTAGCAAATTGATAACTACCATAAAAAAATTTCAATATCATATTACCTTTATTTTAGTGTTTATTTTATCACTGTTATAATAATGCCATTACGTTGCTAAATGAAAACGTTTTAAAAGTAATTTGTCATTTTACAAGTTACACGCGTGGATGAATATTATATTTCAATGTATTAATAATAATCGCATAAGATCGTGTGAAATATGAACACTTATTGAAAATGACGCGTATGGCGACATAGTGTAAAATAACTACTTGATATACTTAAGTGTACATTATAGTGTAATAATAATTATTAAGTCGTCATTTGTATGGATCCCATACAATACGCATCATTACGAACAAGATGCCAGCCGCTATAATAATACTATGGCCGCTCTGAGTTTCAAATATTTCGTGTTATTACTTAAGAGTTGAATAAGTTATTACCATTATTAGTCAAAGACGA
Source organism: Eriosoma lanigerum (assembly GCA_013282895.1). Classification (NCBI taxonomy): domain Eukaryota; kingdom Metazoa; phylum Arthropoda; class Insecta; order Hemiptera; family Aphididae; genus Eriosoma; species Eriosoma lanigerum. Next base: position 19,474,678 of record CM023361.1, read on the forward strand.
TCAACTGTTTTTGCAGTCGCTTTATTATATGGAACATTATTTTACGCCGGACAAACGCGTCGTAAGTTGTTCGACGACCCTAATACCGCGGGACAAATGATTTTAAGCCGTCTATATCTGCCGGAGAAATAATTATTCAAACGTTATATATTATTATATCCTTATCTCCGAAAGGGTTTATATTATATCCAGCGTCGTTTGCGGACGGTGAAGGTACAAAGGGTAAAAGAGATATCAAAGCTATTTATTATCATTGAATTTCACTCTCTAGTTCTTTATCTGTCTCTCTCACTTTCACAGTTTCTCTAACTTTGTCCACCTTAGCTATAAAATATATAAAACGGTTGTACGTGAAAATTGTTTGCCAACGTCAATATATACGTATAAACGTTAATACTTTGGTCGTGGGGCGAACGTTTTACTCTCGTCCCTTGTTGCGCACGTCTGCGGCGCGGTACAGGATGATCACATCCAACCTAACGCGCGATGCTGGATTAACAATGTAGACAACACTGATAACACGCGTTATCGCTATCGTTTTTGCCGTAACACAATACAACACGATATCGCGTTGATCGTACCCTGTACGAGAGCGTAGAAGCAAATAAATATATTATCTCCGCGCGGAATAGTCTGGCGCGACCGTTAATTTACTGCAGCGCGTTTCCCCGCCGAACTGTATACGGACGTGTAAAACGACGCCCTTCTAAAAGAGGGTGTGAAACAAACATCAACGAACGGTTAGGCTTTTTCAATTGTTCGCGTACACTTACGAAGAACGTGTGTCGACGAATTTCGGTTTTTCTCGTATCCGCGCATTACAATATTATGTCTATATAATGACGTTAGTCGTACCGTACGTGTGTGTACGGCGCATGTTGTTGTTGTCAATCGAAACGAATATAATTTTGCTGCGCTGTGTGTGTCTTTCGCTTTCTTCGATATTCCTCTCGTCATTAACATCAAAGCCGCGCCACGCTCCCACGTGACGTCCCTTTGTACCCTTTGTCAACACTGTAACCCGTTCGTTCGGTCCCTGAATCGAGCGCGTAAAGTGTAAACACACAGCGCTGCTTTTTTTTTCCTACTAGTTCGTATAATGATTTCTGTTTAAAAATAAAAACACATTATTTCACTAGTTCGTCTTTGTAACAAAACACACACACACACACACACAGCTCAAATTATATTTTCTACCCCGATTATAGTTTTCATATTTTCCACGTTTACCACCACTCTTTCACGTCCCTAGTAGTTCACATCAAATATATTATGTTATATGAAATATAATTATATTCGGGCCCCGAAGAATAACAACTGCCATCTATAACAACGACGCGAAAAATTTACGTTAATTTAAAGGTGTCCCGAAAGTCCCATATTTCAAAGTGTAACAATAATTATTAAATATCGTATGACGGCATTATACGTGGAAAAATATCAAATATCCTTGCGTTTGAGCAAAATTTACACAGTCTGTTTCTTCCCCGTTTTTAATTAAAAATAATCAGAAACGACGCATTCGCGTTTAATCGTTTTGTAAATATATTCTTATTGAAACGATTGCGAACGCATATAATTTTTTATGGTGTTCCCCCGTTCGAACAGGTCACTATGAAAACAAATTGACGCATTTCAAAAAAAAAAAAAAAAAAAAAAAACACGCATAATATATTATTATAAAATGAAGTCTTCCGAACGAAAACCTTCTTATTCCGCGACCCGTCTCGTTGATATATTATTAAAAGTTTACGATCGTAATATATCCTGGTACGTGAACGTTATTTCTGAAGTGAATAAAATAATACGTCTAGTAAACAAAAAATACCCAATAAAACATATTATTTTTACGATACGTGAGCGAAAAAATCTACAGTTATATCGTGTAATATTATTGCGATTGTGTATTCGTTTTACTAAAATCGTGTAGTATCTCTCGCGACCGGTTAACCGATCGTATTCGTTATGATTTTCCGGAATCGAAGGTCGGAAAATAAGTTTGTTTCGCGGTCGTTAAACATATAACGAATGAACTCGCGTAGTCGATACCGTAATAATATTACATATTATTAAACGTATATAAATATAGCCACGAGGCATTCCAACGATATAGTTTAGGTCGATCATTGATACATTATATATTTTAAAAACGATTTCTACGATTAAAAATGTTATCGACTAAAAAATAATTTCCAATATATTTTATAAGTTAAATAATAATTAACGTAAACTATAATCTTTCATTATTATAGGTAATAAAACTATAATAAAACATATAATTAACTTACACGAAAGTAATAATTTATCTACAATTTAGAAATGCATATCTTGGCTAAGATAAATTATTATCATATTATTCTGCGATTTTAACTAATTTATGATTCATAATATCATAATATATTATTATACTTAAATCAAATAATTTTGGGAAAAACAGTCTAAAAACTTGTAATAACATTTTATGGATATCCTCGTATTGATACGATAACATTATGACGTGGTCATGGTATTAATGTTTAATGCATTTTTATAGTGAAATATGTTTTATGTAGTTGTTTAAATAATTTATATAGGTACGAGATATTGTAGCTATATAATATTATTATTATAAATTTAAAAGTTCATACTAGTTGAAATTTTCACAAACTAAATAACCTGCAAATACAAATAATTTACAGTAATCCTACGATAGTTTATATCTATCATAATCTTAAAAAAAAAATAATAATAGTAATACCTATTTCGTGCGTTTGGATTGCCATTTTCATATTTTAATTCTCCTAGAACAAAATGTAGGTACGTACGCTTTTGGCACGCGAAGTTAAAAAGGATTCCGACCCCTACACTAGACAATAACACTGTAACAGTAATAATATTTACTTTTGGCGGAACTGTATAGGATATACAAAGTTAAATAATTTAAACTAAAACAGTTTACAGGAATATTATAATTAAAAAACCCCATCAATTTTTGAAAAGTTTTTTTGATTCGTGAAAATATCAATTGATTCATTCAATGTGAATTATAATAGTTTATTTTGTGAGCCATTTTAAGTCCGACTGATAAAAATATAACCATAATATTGTAATTAGTAATCGTCTTCAATTCGATTATTAAATACCTATAAGATAGGTATATCCAATGGAAGTGTAGGAGGTATGCCGATGCTGATGTAACCTACACGCTCAAGAATAATTAAGAAAATACCTACAAAATATTTTTTATAGTAGTAATATTTAGTAAAACTAAATAAAATGAAAAACAGGAAAAGGTACTTAAATAGTTTTCTAAATTATTATCATATGTTTTACATTTTTAAGATTTCATTTGTAGTTTTAATTTTTTATTTTTTATTCTATAAGGCCAACTATCTTTAATCTATGTTTTTCATTTTTTCTTTAATAAAACTTTTTAACCTTTATGGTCTTATACTTCTTATTCTTATTAAATTTCAACACAGGATATAAATAATAATTTATACGATACCTACAGTGTCACACACAGGTGGGGAGGTAAGGGGTCACAACAGGATGGATTACTGAAATGTCTTCCTTCATTAAACTTTTTTCAGCCAAATTTTACATTCAAAAAGAATTTGTATTTATTGAATTATATTTTTGTAATAACCCCCCCCCCACAACAAAAAAAAAATCCTATATATACAACTGAATACACAAATAATTATGATAAATTTAAAAATACACACAAATTACGAGCATGCAGTATATATAGTATGAAAAATAGTTTCCATATACGTGGCGAATCCTTCAAAACATACTTAAATTAAATATATTGTTATAATTAATAGTAATATGTATTACTACTACTAGGTATAATGTACCTAGTTTACTAGTTATAAAAATGCGCCGTCGCATCGCCTGCGTCGCTTGATAGTGTGTTTTTATTGGTTCTCGCGAAAATATTCGATCATGATGACATACGTACTGCTGTTATAGTACATTATATATTCTAAGAAGTCGTATATAAATGTTAATATAGAAATTGTGCACTTAAAGTTAAAGGTTAATAAACAAATAATTTTAGGTACGCCATAATTTACTATATTAACTTCAATATAAAGCATAATAAAATACGTTTATTTTGTCGTTCTAAAGAATAATTAAATCATGTATAAAGTTAAATTATATAACGAATAATAGAGATACCTATAAGCGTATATTACTGTGTTGCGTATTATGTACACTTGATATAATAGCACACAAATAGTATACGAAAAAATAACATACATGTAAATATTATTATCAACGAACACACATTCACAGTAAATAAATATTATACAGAAGACATTGAACCGTGACTAAATTTTGTAGTTGTTGACAAAGTAAAAGCTGATTGGCATAACCTAGTGAAAATAATCAAGATAGTTCGTTTGTGGAAATAATGCAGTAAAATATATTATGTAAACGAGTGGCTTTTCCCTTGAATTACACATAGATTAAATCAATTATGTTATCATTCGATATTTTTGTAATCGAATTATTCAAATTAATTCAATGACTACTCTATAATTGTCACATTATGTTATTTCAATGAACGGGCACGTTTATTGTCTATCGCAACAATCTACGCTTATCATTTACTACTATTACAATAAAAACCAACGAAAGTTATTTAATAGCTGATAATTTTCTTTTTAATTTAAAATTGCGAAATTCGCGATTTCAATTTGCAATTGTTAATTTTGAATGATAATATGTATATTTTTAAAGAGATTTTAGCGTCTCCATTATAAATATGACTGGTAATGTATATATATACCTTTCGCATATCTCCATACATCTCAACAAACCCTATACTCGTATATGCACTGAATATACAATTTTATTATAATAAAATGTTATATTATATATGGAATAAATGCTTTATCCTCATCATGCTACCTACACTACCTATTAATATTATATTTATCGATATCGCAATACGATATCAGGAAAATTTAAATTATATCGATAATTACAAATATATCGTTGACACTTTGCTAACACTATCAATTATATTAACAATAGATTAGTATATTTTCTGTTTAATATAATTTTTATATTTATTTATTTGGTTTAATTTTTATATCGGAACTTTGCAGAAAATCTCTTTGAAACTTATTGTTTAACTATGTTTTATTCGGGGATTTTTTATGTTTTTTTTCTTTACAACTACACTGCACCTTCGATATAACGCGAGGGTTTTGGAGATTTTTTATTCTTTTTAAAGTTTGAACGTAAAAAAAAAACAACAATAACAGTAATAACAACAACAAACAAACAAACAAGTTTTATACTTAGCAGAAACGGAGTAAAAAGACGCTACGCCTAGCGTCGTAGCGTTTCGTCCGAGGTGGTAATGTTAACCGCCACTAGTCGTTTCGGCATAATTTATATGCAGTCGTTAAAAATATAAACTTCATATACGTAACTCGCTATTTTATAATATTATGTTTTATAAAAATGATAATAATTATTACATTATGCATAATTATAACGTTATACATAGGTACAGCCATGATTCTCAACCAGTAGGTCTCACATCGTCTCGATCCAATTTTGGATCCATAAACAATTAGTTTAGGATAAACTAAACTCGTAGTGGCCATCACATATTATATAAAACCTATTACTTGTACATTTGTGAATTGTTAAAATGGTCAACATTGTGTACATTTCGCGAAAACAAAGTGAAACAATTTTTTGTGGTCATCACGTGGAAAAAGTGAGCAACACTGTTATTATATAGATATTGTATATCTGGCCTTTTAAAATCCGATTTTGGAAAATTATTTGTTTATTGTATCATAATTCTGTAGAGTCGGAGTTTTTGTTGGTTTGTAGCTAACTTGTAGAAATGTTTGTAGCTTCATCTTAAATAAAAATTAATAATTATAACAATTTCAAAATGTTAATTGTTTAAGCCAGAGGTCAGTCCATGTATCTTATACTTTAGATTTAGAAAAGTTGGTCAAAATACATTTCATTAATGGGCAATTGCTAACAAATATTATTTTAAAATGTTAAAATTAAATGAATTAAATGGAAATAATTCGTATAATAAATTCAATACAAATTTGCATCGATATAAATTATAAGCAATCGCTTTCAAAAAATCTGTTTTGTTCTCATAATTTTCATATTTATTTATAATAATAAATTGATTTAAATCATGTACCTTTTTGTTTTTTAATTACTGGAGATCGTTATATGTGTTTTTCGTACCTTTTCAATTAAAATTCAGTCCGTGCAACGATTCATACATTCAAGTACCTATTTGTAAATATATAAGCAGCTGGCAGACGACAGTTATAACATTTAAGTAATCCTACAGTTATTCGTAAAATATAAATAATTAATATTAATTGATTAATGTATATGAAGTTAGTTGTATATTATATTATTTGTTCGATGAAAAAATTAAAAATTTTTTTATTATAAAATCTAACTTCATTTCATCAATTATTATGATTAATATGACTATTTGTCCAAAAGTTTTAGAATTTCGATGACTTGTGATTTTTGACAAATATTTAGTAACTAATGATAAATTTTACGGAAACTATCTATTTTAAATATAAACATTTACAAAATATAATGATAGTAGTAATTGTGGTACATTTAACTCTTTGTATAATATAGGTTTATTTGAACGAATAATAACTTTGTAGAATTTAGTACAGAATTTGTTATAATAATAATATAAAAATAAATAATTTATAGTTTTATTACACATAAAACATAGACAAAACGAGCGTCGTGAGAAACAAGTGCAAACGCACATACGCAGCCACGCTTGCAAAGGGGTCTTATATAATATTATATTATTATTATATGACGCTACGACGAAGTAGGCTCACGCGCACACTATCGTATAAATAAACAATTCTTAATTAAAAACAACCCTTTTAATAGCGGCTTAAAATGAAAAACATAATTTTACACCGAGGTTAACCTACGACCGTTAACCTGTCACACGACTACTTAATTACCGCCGCAACCGCAGAGCAAATTATATAAAATTTTAACTCGAGTTCAATTACCGATTTTAGGGCGCGGTTTAAACCAATATCGGTTTATTTATAGATATCGTATATTATAATCTGAATGTACATACTCTCGTATCACGCACATATTGTAGTGTACTTAACTTGAATGAACCAGAAAGGGTGAAGGGTAGGTACTCTTGTGACCTTATAACAGCGCGACCAAATCGCAAAAGCATAACATTGTTTTCATTGTATACTCAAAGTATTAATTTAACGAAGAAAAAAGTCCAAAATAATTAATTTTGGTTAACTATTTCATTGGTTTATTATTCTTTTTTATAAATATTTCACTGTACTTTTTAATTAAGTCGTATATAATATAATATATTCTACACTTGGTGAATATGTACAATAATAATAATAATATTTCTATAAGTTACAATTAAAAATATGAATTATAAATAAAAGATACCATTTTAAAAAGTAAGTATGGACTTATTGACCAAAATCACATCAGTAAAGTATAATACATATATCCGCAATATTATTGTCGTTCCATTGGATTTAAATTACTTTTTCAATGCTGAATGTAAGTTAGTTTTAATATAGTCTGTTATATGTTTTATATATGTTTGCACTTTTGTTAGTATAATCGAATAAAATATTCAATTTTAATTGTTTTGTTTTTTTTTAATATTATATTTAGTAAACATATTGAATTGCAATTAGTGGATATATAGACTCAAAATCCGATGTTATATTATATTGTAATGGTAATCCAACAAAATGTTTTTTTTTTTTTTTAAACGTCATAATTTAAAAATTTTATCACGTATGTACCTAGAAAATCTACATCAATACTCAAACAAAATGTTAAGTCCCAACACACATTATATTTTTAATATTTCCAAAAAATAGAAATAAATAATGTTAAAAATAAACGAAAAAGTACCAACGACATGAATTTTTCTACCACGAAAATTCCTTTTTGAATGAAGCGCTGAGACCATTATTATCTATTGAACAAAGAAGTTTCTCATTCGTAGAAAAAAAAAAAACAAAAAAACCAATAGTTTCTTAACGAAGTAAAACCAAATTAAATTTTCATTTAGAAATATTTCAAAATTACAATCTGTAAGCCTCTTAAAAAAATTAAGTATATAAAAACAATTATATACTTTATTTTTTAATTGATAAAAACTAATCTATTTTTTTTTCATTTTCTCTATACGTTTATACGAATCGATAGTTATTGATAAATAATATGTTATAAATTAATTAATGTAATTATTTAAAACCTCTACAACAGCCCAAAATATTCTGTTATACAAATTAATACTTCCATAGATGGGTTATAACATAATATATTATGTTAAACTATAGAAAATATTTGTGTCAAAATTTCATAAAAATTCATTATATTTTATTAAGAATGTTATATTAATGATAACAGAGATAATAAATATTTTGAATATTTTAATACACAATGTTTATAAAAAAAAAGCGGGAAGATCGATTCCGGACGTTCCTCCTTCGTTCCTTCGATCAATAAAGAAATTAGTGTTTTATTATAATTAAGATTTGAATTATTTAGAATTCGAAAACACGATTCTGAGCGAAACACAGTTAGATATACAATATATTGTATAGATAATCCGTTCCAAAATTTTACCACGTGTGTAGACAACAAAGGTGAATATTAAAAAAATGTCCAGTCAAAAATTGTTCACATTCAAAATTGTTATAGATATTATGAACGATATTAAATATCTAAAATCAATTGTGTCAAAATTACGATTTCCGTAAATTTTGCCATTTTTCTGTCATTTTTTGGTAATTTTTATTTTCCCAAGAAAAAACGCTAGAGAAATTCAAAAAATAAGCTAAATAATGCACCATGTACATACAATTTTCAATCGAAAACATATCTTACAGGTGATAATCGGACCATTATTTCTAATCCAAAAAGAGTTTTCAGATTTTTGAAAACAAAAAAAATTGAAGATCAATGTGAAATTTTTGTTTGAATGCGTCAGCGACAAAATGAAATTGACTTACGATTTTCAAAATTTTTACATAGTTATTTAAAAGCGTAACATAAAACACATATCAAATTTTTAGCATTCCAAAATATTTTCTCAAATGTAGAAGACTTTTTTGAATACTCAAAATAAATTTCAAGTTACTACGTTCAAAACTTAAATAGTTATTACGAAATATATCAAATCAAAATAACAAAATCCGTAAGTTTTCCGTTATATTTTGGTAATTCTTCTCTTCTCAAAGAAAAACTTTTGAGAAATTCGAATGAGCTAAATAAAGTACCAACTAGATGCAATTTGATAATGAAAAGATACACTATTCGTGGTAATCGGACCTTCATATCTACCCGAAAAAATGTTTTCAGTCATCAAAAAAATTTTTTAAAAAAACATCGTTGTAAAACCAACGTATTCCTCGTTTCACTAAACATCTAAAAGTTAGGTTATTGTATTTTTTTTTTGTATTTAATAATATGTATTAAGCATTGTCTATTCGAACAATGTACGTCGAATAAAAGTGTATAATAGATACTACACTATACTATAGCACGCAGTCGGTATATAATAATGATAAAAATAATAATAACAATAATAAAAAAACAACTTATCCTGTAAATTCATACTTTTTCAGACGTGCCCAACGTTTCGAATGAAAGTATACAAAAAAAACGCTTTATTTTCCTGTTGGTATTTTATAAACGACCGGCTTTTATTTCGTCGTCTATACAGGAATATTTGCTACGCGCAATGGATATAATATATTTCCAAAGGCCACGGGTATCGAATAGAGACCGCTGACTCGTTTTTCTCAAAGACTCATTCTGATTTATAGGACGGTTTGCCTCCCTTTTACTACATGCTGGAGAAACGAACACAGCACCGAGCTTTTCACTGGGCAACAATAAAGTGTTGCTATTTATGTACCCCTCGGCACAATAACTGTTGGATTTCGTATTAAATTGATCTGGAAAACTGTGGCCGACTTTTTTTTTTCTTTTTTTTATTATCTCGAAATTATGTAAAACAGTTTTATGATTTTTGTATACTTTCGAACGGACATTGTTGGTGCGCAGTACCTAATACCTATTTACTACTACTGTTCGTATAATTATTAAACATTTTTTTTTTTTCGTCTGCGTAAGATACTTTAAATCCGAACATTTAGAAGATAGTCACGTAACCATGTTTGTGTCCCGTGTTCTGTGCACGCCGCACGGTAAACATTGACCATAACTGCAACGACCGTTTCTAGATAAATAATTGATGTAGTTACTTACCAGTTACCGGGTGTCTTCTACTCGGTTCGTGTGTATTATATAATTTTCGAATTCGAAAGTAGCCGTTCGCGCTCGTAAACAGCTGGGGAAAAATATCTCTTTCGAATGTGTTTACCACATTTTTCGAATCATTCGCCGTCGCCGCCTCACGAATGAGAACATTAAACATGACCAAACACGATCCGGTCGCGTGATACAAACGAGAGGAGATCGACTTTATTTCGGATATTAATTGTTATAAAAACAAATTATACAAATTATACGATCGTTTACGTAATTTGTACAAAAAAAAAAAAACTCGTATTGTTTTTTTTTTATACTCTAGTATACTTTAGAAACGCAATGATAATATAAAAAATATTAGGGTCTCTATACAAAAAATAAAAAATACTAATAATAACTCCTCCTCGTGGCCCCGAGGGGAGATGTGATAATGTCGTACGACGTCTGCAGATATTCGCATAGCGAAAATGCATTGTAATAGGTATATTTCATGTTCGGATGTCCCCCGGGCACGGAGATAATTGAAATTTAGCCGTCTCCGTCCGACGACCCGGACGACCATAAAAAATACAACCTAAAACGGCACAATATCGAAAGTTTTGTAAAAAAAAAAAAATACAAAAACAAAAACAAAAAACATAAATTTATACGGTATAAGTATGTAATAAAAATCTCAAGACCTGCTATCGCGGTTTATTATATTTCGATGTTTTCGTACGGCCGTCACGCCGGTTGCGATGCGTTTCGCGGAAGTTTCGCAGCCAAAAACCGATGCCGACGAAACGATTTCCAAACGACTAGCTGGAACGCGAGCGCGGGCGGGCGAAAAAGCATGGTTTTTTCCCTCCCCCTCTCCAACATTCCCGGTGACTCTATCATCGGGACACGTGACCAAAATCCGTGATACGAAAATGCGTAATATGACATTTATCTAGGCAATCGTTGTTTTGGCAAAGGGACATTGCCACGACAAACGTGATTTGGCGCGTTCAATTATTAATACTTGAGCATTGTGTACCCCCGTTATATTATTTGATTCTAGTATATGTGTGTACAAAACCAATGATACAATATTTGTCCTGAAAATATATCGTTATTGCTATTTTCCCATGATCCATTAATACAATTTATATTATAAAAAATATCTTTTTCTAAGACTGTCTGTGGCCTATAGGCCTGTCGGTGGCTAAACGCGTTGGTTTTGCATTTTAAACGATAAAATTATCAATTCATTCTTGGGAAATTATGATTATTTTCCAGAACTATAGAATCACGAATGACAGTAAACAAAAACTATATGAACTTAATCTAACATTTTATTAACTTTACGTTCAAGGTATAATAATAGTATCTTATCCATTTTTTATTTTCTATATGTATTACTTTAAAATGTGTATAATTTATAATATTCAACAATTATTCTAAACAATGATTATGATAACATACTATCTTATGCAGATGGTCAAGTTTCGGAGCTGCTAAAAACAAATTATTGTTTAAATTTAACCGGATTAATTAAATTCAAGACTATCAAAATGTAATTTACAATTACCAACTTGTTCACGAAATCATTTTAATGGACTATTTTATGATAAATAAAAAAATGGAATACATATCAATCAAATTATAACATAATAGTATAATATGTTATCGATACTTGTCTGATGACATACCTATTAAAGGTATAATTAATTAACCTATAAATTTTATATATTATCCGGATAGTTACAATTCAACAATACATCAGATATCAGAGTATAAAGGATAAATGTCACGAACTTTAGTTGTATAAAACCATGTTTTTTTTCTACGGTTAGCGAAATCACGTCACAATATATCATATAATAGTACGGTCTTTAGTAAAAAAATTACATTCTGAAGATTGCCTAATGCGAAGTAAACCGTTCACCGCTATGATCCCCGTGGTATAGATATTTTGTTTCTATGACTTCGCTCAGAATTTATATATGAGCCGGGGACTTTTCGTAATTCGACAATATCCCTAGAAAAACTGTAGTTTGTTCCGGTAAAATTGGCACCGTAATCTCCCTCACGATATTTTTATCATCGGTCAACACGAATTATGTTCGTATAAGGTTATAATATTTCATAATATTTATTAGGTGATATCAACATTTCGCGAAAGTTCCATAAATATTTCATTTCGTGGAAAAATAAAATTATTATTATTATTATTAATAAACTTAAAAATATTTAATGTTTTCTATTATTAAAAAAAATCTATTCATCCTTTTCAGAATGTTTGTATAACTAAACATTATATTTTTATCCATTTTAGTGGTTCTAAAAAAATATGATTGGATTTATTTATATATTTATTTATTGATCATTGATATCCATAAAGGTATTTCTAATTACATTTTAGATTAAAAAAGTAATAAATTCACATGAACATCAAATGTTGAATAAGAATTAGTATATATATATATATTGTATTACATTTTAAGAAATTTTAATTTTTCACGTGAAATATATTTTTCCATAATCCTAATTATTTGCGCTAAACGTACCTTTTTTTCTAGAATTTGTTTTTTGAATGTATATTAATTATAATATGAACTGAATTCAGGAAAAAAATATTTAAAAATACTAAACACTTATAAATATTAAAATGAAATTACCTACAAGTAGGTACAACAAGGTTGGTACTTTTCAGTTTTTACAAATTACGACGTACAAAATATTATAAAACAAATAATAATAATACGCACAAATTAAAGATGTACGGTTCACCCAGAATACGTATAAAGTTTTTAATACATTATATTTTACCTGCATATTATTTTTTCTTTGAGTTGACCTATTTATATTAAATATTTTTAACATAGTACATTTTTATTAGGTAATTAGGGAAATTAGGAAATAAAAATATAATTTTAAAATAAAATATTTTTAATAATTTTAAACATTTTATTTGTCTTGTAAATATATATTAACAATATTATAATTATAATATTTATTAGGTCATATTTAAAATAGGAAAGTGTCTTTCACTCCAAATAGCCTTTTATACGTCAAAATAGTAGGTATGTATCCTACATGGTTCATTATCGCAAACTAATAATAATATAAACATGCACATTTAGGTCTTGCCATTTCTGCTAAACATATCCATATTTTACATATTATATTTAATCGAAATTCGACTGTTCAAATATATTAAGTTATATCGAAATTTCAAAAGATCATCCTTTCGAGATATTATCAGAAGTTATATGATAAATAAGTGATATAAAAAAAAATTGGAAATTCCATTCTTGACGTCCCTCCTTCGTCCCTTCGATCCTCAAAAAAATTAGTTGTTTATTATAATTAAGATTTGAATGCAATGATATTGCATTAGCAAATGAAATTTTGAGCGAAACTCAATATAATACAATAATAATACCTCTCAAAATTTTACCATGTATTTAAATTGTCAGTTACGACTTTCAAAATATTTTGTAAATAGATTGAGTATTATAAAGCTTCTATAATATGTACCAACCATTAAACCCAAAATTCCAGGTAATATTAAACATTTTTAGACAAAATTTCAAAGCTCTATACTTAGTCAGAAAATCAACCAATCTTTTCTAAAATTTTACCAAGAATATAAACTACCTATGATTATATTAAAAAAAAATGTTCAAGTTTCTACGATCAAAACTTAATTAGTTATTATAAAATAAAATAATAAAAATAACGAAAACTGTAATTTCCGTTTGCCGCAAAATGGCCGATTTTCGCCATTTTTTTTGGTAATTTTTCTTCTTTCAAGATATAACTTTTGATAATTTATAAAAATAAGTTAAATAAAGTACCAGCTAGATGAAATTTTCAGCGAAAATATTCCCTGTTTATGGTAATTGGACCATTATTTCTACCCAAAAAAGTGTCTTCAGACATGAAAAAAATATATATATATACTTGTATTGAATACAAATATATATATATACTTGTATTGAATACAAGTAATCAATACATTACTAGCTTCACTCAGAATCTAAAACACACACATAAACGAATTCTAAAATTTAACAGTTGTCGACAAGTATAACGCGAAGTATTAAACTATATTATAATAGCATCGAATATTCTAAATAGGTGCACAAAGTTTCCGGAAACATAATATTTCACGGAATACTATTACAGCTAACTTATTTCGTTTCCGCTTATAACACAACTATAATAATAATTATTTTCCTAATCTAACGGTGAACACATTTATGTAACATAATATTATATACCATTTGCTTCAACTACAAGTGTTTAAACGTCCAAAACGCTTCTGTGATAATTAAGTTCGCGTATGAGTACCTATTTAAATTTGAAAACTTTGTTTGGAAAATTATACTATCTAACTGACTGATTAAAAATAAAGTGTACCTATTACATAGTTTAAATCTACTTATATATACTTATAAAATTATATTATATAGGAACAAAATGGTTTGGAAAATATAAAGGTGAAGCTTTGTGATCATTATCAAAATTGCGAAAATATGAAAGGTACCACCCACAAATTATCAAGAAGCGTAATATGAATTTAAATTATATAATTGTAAACTCAAAGTTACGATTTCTCCCTCATAATACTAATACAATGTAATACCTATTAAAATTTATAATACAATATAATTTCAATTTAAGTAAAAACTTTTTGTACAATATAATATTATACATTAATAATTCCTAAATTTAAATTTAAATCTGTATTTTGAATGAAATAAAAAAGAAACTATTATTTTTTTTAAATAAATGTCAATAATATTATGTAACAAATATAATGTCATAAACATTTCGTTTAATAAAAAATAGTTTACTTATAAAATTATTTTTATTAGAAATTCAAACCCTGAGAATGATTATTTTTATTGGGTGCTTTACGACAACTAAAATATAATTTATTCAAAATTAAAATATCTTAAATAAAGTACAATTTTTCTTTTCTACAATAATAATACTACTTTGTTTGTTTGTTTGTTAATATAAATAACAAAATATATTACACTTAAATTAAAAATATAATTATAATCAACTAATATTATGCATTAAAAAATTTTAATTTCTACATTTTACATGCAGAATATGTTTAATTATTAGGGATATAGAAAAAAAATTCAAATAATGAGAAATAATGCCGTTCATTATTGTTATGTTTAATTAAGCAACGATATATATACGTAAAAGTTGTAATACACGAATGTGCTTTAGGTAGATATTTGTAGTAGGATCTTTTTTTTTTTTTGTCCATACATTTTTTATCTATTAAGAGTTATAAACTTTGAAGAGTAAACATACGTAAATTAATTAAACTTAAATAAAAATGCTAAAGTAAATCAATTATATAACGAATACAACAATCGTAAATATGTTTAATATTTTATAAACTTCAAACGAATAAACTAAAAACGTTTTTTTCTCGTATAATTATATAGTATTAGACATAACATATACAGTATTATTACGTAACACATTTAATTATATTAGACCATTATATTTTAAAAATATAAATATAATAAAAGTCACAATGTTGCATTAAAATTTAATCCTCGCTGGACTAAAACTATAAAATAACAACGATGAGGTTACCTGCTATAAATCTATAATAACTATTATATTATATTCGGTCAAATTAAAAATACAACTTTTAATCAATGTTACGACCATTAGTAATATAATATGTAGGACGTAGGTATTATATAATAGAAAACGCTAGATGAAATTTTGAAAACTTTCAATTCACGTTCATTTTAAATGATAATATTAACGACGAACCTATTGACTTTATGCCAAATCAGAGAAATATTAATATTTAAGATAAATATTATAGTATATTATTTAATATAATATATTTTATTTAATTAAAAATATTTAAATCGTATTGAAATAGTATCTAACTTAATAAATTATAAATAAGTATATTAGTTATAAAAGTATTCCAAAAAAATTTAAGGTACATTATGAATAAATTACAATTATTAAAACAAACTAAAACATAATAATTAACAAATCATTATTACAATTATAACTTATCTAGTTTAGGTTACTATATTTACCAATATTAAACTATCTATTCATTTAAATAGGCAATGTTCGACACTATATCATAAAGTATACTATATTATTTACAAACTATATGCTAATCACTTATATGTATAACATGTAATTTGTTTACAAAAATTATTATAAAATGTTTTTCTATCTACTCCGTCCAATTTAGATAGTTTATTTAATGGAATAGACGAAAATTCTTCTAATAAAAATGATACTATTTACTTATATTTTAAATGATCCAACCATGCAATATTTATTAATAATTTTTTAAACAAATCTTTCACTAATAGATACATTCACGGTATCTAGAATTCGAAAATATATTTTTTTTAAATGAGTTAAAGTTCTCACTTCATCATTAAATAACTCTTTTTTTATAGATATTATTTTTGGTCCAAAATTATCTTAAGTTCATTGAAGTTCATCGATAAAGACAGTATTAAGTTTTTAAAAATACAATTTATACTTATTATAAAGTTTGGTATAATATTCCTCATGTTTGCATACTATGTGAACCTATGTTAAGTTATCTCGATTTTTCCAAATATTTTTATATTCGTAATATTATCTATATATAAATGTATATGATATGAAAATATTATACAACAACAGTATTTCTATGAAAATATATAAAATTATAAACTGTTAATTGTAGAATCAGTAATGACTTTTATCATACAATTTCAATTTCAATATTTTAAATGTTATTATTTTATTAATTTATAGTTTGCACGTATGTCATAAAATACACAGTTTTCCTTATTACGATAAAATTAGATACTTAATTTTTTTTTCCATTTTGGCGTTGGGCTCCTCATATAAAAATAATATCAAAGGGCCCCCGATGATCGCCGAGTAGCCGGGCGATCCAGATCGACACTGATATACGTATTATATTATAATAATTGACAATATTATTGAATTTTATAGTTTTTTTTGATAAAAAATATTTCAGAGATATAATTTAGTATAACATTTATAATTAATTTAATAAGTATGAGGGACAGTCGTTTGTTTCTTTTTAATATTTTTTTTTTTACATTAGTTTTAATTTTGACTTTATTTTAGGTTTTACTATATACTCTTTTTAAGTAAAATAAAAATAATGTTAAACACAATTTATTTGATTAAAAAGACCTTATTATAAACTGCCATCAAGAGACATTTTTTAACCCTGGAATTCATTATAAAAAACATTGTTTATAAAAGGAATGTAATACCAGGGTTTTGGAGAAAAGAATTGATGTAACTTTAAGGTTAATAATTAATTTTTTTTTTAACATTTAATTATTAACACAAATTCTCCAAAAAATGTATTATTGGTTTGTTTTTCCATCGAACATAATAATAATAATAATACTGTAGACTTGTAATAATTATCAGATAATATTCAAAAATTCAAAATTTGTGTTCAAAATAAATAATTGTTTTAATAAAAATACATATAATTTAATTAACATATAAATATGACAGCATTATAATGCACTATAATTTTGAGAAATGAATAATTGTAATTATATATTACTTTTTTTGTTGGGGTTTAAAAAACCTAATCACATTTGAATAATACAATTCGATTTAATTTGAAACTTTTAAATAATATGTATGTAAACATAAAACTTTAAAGCATTATATGCAATTTATGTAAAACGATATTGTCATGAAAATATGCATCATAACATTTTATTGGGTACGTGTTTATTAAATATAAACCTTTTGCATAATATATAATTATACATTTTGCAAGATGTTTAAAGTAAACAAATGAATTAATTGCACTGCAAATGTTAACTAAACAATAACAACGATTATTATTAAATTTATTAACATTTCCATTGATATATTCAATAAGAAACTAGTGCATAAAATACTATTCGTATTTCGACAATTCGTCGTACATCAATTATATTATATGATTTTAGAATTTTGAGTAAACCACAGAGATTTACTAATAATAACAGTCTAAATATTAATATAATGGTTGACGTAAACAGATCATTGGCCTTTAGATAGTAAAGAACAATTAAAATTTACATTTAAGAACGATGATGGTAAAATGTTCATTATATTATCTATCTTATATACATATTATAATTGTGTTATGAACGGATTATAATATCAAGCAATGTTATTATATACAAAGTGACCTATTTTTTTTTTTTTTAATTCATTATACGTATAGAAAATAGAGGTATAATAAGTAATAAAAATTTAGTGTGTAGACAACTACGTTAACATAACTTTAAAACTACCCATTTTTGTTGAAAATAAAAATATATCACCTATGTGTAAGTATATATTTTTTATTATGATTTTAGGAAATATAACTTGTATGTACTATTAAATAATAATACAATTTGATTATGAAATTAATATAGATAATTATATTTACGTAGGTATATAAACCTTTTTTTTTTTTTTTATGCTACTATTACATATATACGTAATTGTAGTATAAAATATTAGTTCATAAAAAATTAAAAATTTAGTCCGTGTTTTCAAGATGTAAGTATAATTTTTTTTTTATACTTATGCTTTAAACTGCAAATATATAGATAATAGTAACATAAATAAAATTCAAGTTTATACACTAACGTAAACATAATGATTATCTAAAATATAATATAAAGTATATTATTAATAAAAATAATTTGTACCAATGAAAGTCTTTAATACCATGCCGAATCATAAACATTGAAATATAATAATGAATACAATATTATATTATATATAAGGCATTAAGTGACTTATGATTTTCAAATGATAGATCTAATTTTAAGTGTGATTATATTCATATAGATAAGAAGCCATGGGGTTTATTACGTTATTATTTGTACAAAATTTAAACAATAACAGCAGGTAACCAAAATTCTAATTTAAATTTTACTACTCAAACTGAGTAATTAATATTTCATGTCGGATGATATTAATTTATAGAGCTACCATAATATTATTTTAAGATAAATGGTTGTCAGACACACATTTTGTAAGACTTATTTAAGAAATTATTTTAATTGTTTCAACCGCATGGTACCATATTTTGGTTGGAAACTATTTGAGTGATGCTGTGGTTAAACATCTTGAATTAATATTTTTAACAAAAAAATGTCCAAAGCGTCTTGTAAAAAATACAATTTATATTGAAAAAAAAATCCTAGATTCATTTGTTCGAAACATATTCTGACTAGTGGAATTGTACCATACACTATTATAATATTTTTCAGATTTATACTTTTAAATTGTTTTATTACAATTTAAGTAATAAACATATTTCACAAGTACTATAACATGAAAATAGTATTGAAAATAAAATATTTTTATATACAATAATTATAATTCGTAATTAATTCATAGTAGAAACAAAATAAAGTTTAAAAATCCAACAATTTTTAGCGCAATTTATTTTATTATAACTTTATCCAAAAAAGTTTTATTCATTTTTTTATGTTTCATTCTTATTATTTATAAGTTTGTGCTATAAAAGTAAGTTTAATTATTTTTTTTATTTTCAATAAAAGAGTTTTTGTCACTATAAATCAATTTGCTTATTTTAAATTAATAATATATAAATATTCTGTACGACTTTTCAAGCTATTACAAACTACAATGTCAAGAATCGCGTGATGATATTTTTAAAAGTATTGTGTAATTGTATTACCATTTAATTAGTACCTAGTTGAAATATAATGAAATAAAATATATTTTAATTATTATTGCTCTAATGAATTTGTCTAGAGGTACGTTTACCAAGTCCACTTAAGATCCCCTGAAAGCATTTACCTACTCACTATTTTATTATATTTTAAAGATAATTATTGTGGAATGTGTTTAGAATAATCTGGTGAACTTCAGTGAATACATTATATAGTAAAATATCAAGTCAACAACCACTAAACTTAAAAAAAAAGTTGTTTTGTATTGTATTTCCAAATGTCAAACAAATTATAGCACAGAATAACCAAGAAACAAAAAAAAACTTCGTTTTATTATATAAAACAATAAAATGCATTGTTTGCTTAAATGCAGAATAGCGATATTTAGTAGTCTAATATTGATAGCCTTTAAACAGAACCTAAGAAATTATATCGTAATTTGTTTATACATAATAGCGTCAAAATGTTAATACCAAATTATTCTTATTATTAAAATATGTATACCTATTTTATTATGGTCGTGTTATAATAATTATTAATTTTTAATAATAAATTATAATCAATAAAGTAAGTAATGATTTATTTCAAAAAAAGAGTTTAAAAAAAAGGGGGGGAAGGTTGATTCCGGACAGTCCCCCTTCGTCCCCTCGGTTCTTGGAGAAATTAGTGGTTTATTATATAATTAAGATTTAAATTCAATAATATTACAATGGAAAATACGATTCTAAGCAAAACTCGTTCAAAATTTTATCACGTGTGAAAGGTAAACTACTTATTAGTGTCCCTACGAAATAAACTGAATAAGTTATCACAAAATATTTTAAATAAAATTAACGGAAATCATAATTTACCGATTTCCAACATTTTTTGGTACTTTTCATATCCCAAGGGGACACTATTGAGAAATTCGAAAAATGAGCTAAATAAAGTACCAAGAAGATTAAATTTTCTATCATTTATTTTAACATCTTTGTAAACCAAACATTCCTATCTTCGCTCAGAATCTAAAACAATAATGAATAATTTAAAAATATGTTATGAATTTTGACACAAAACTATAATATATACTTAATATAGTAATAATCATTTTAATTTATAGTTAAGGAAGTAAAACCCGTCTATGCTACATACCTTCAACGTAAAAATTTGCATATATTAATAATTTTATTAACATTGAGGAAACTTTCTACATAAATGCGTAATGTTATATTATTTACTTGTGAGCTAAAGTGATTTATTATTATTTCGTCTAAATGCGTATAGAGTTGCTTCAATTAAAACATTGGATGAAATATTTTTACGTATCATTATTTCTCACGTCGAATACTATAATATTTTTGAAATAATAATAATTGTTCAACCATTATACCTAGTGAAATTCATTAAACTTTTAAAAATAACTACAGTATTATCAGGTGTCTATATGCAAATACAGAAAAATTTCTAGAAAAAAATATTCGTTTTTTCTATTACTCAATAATATACAAATACATTTTTTTAATTCAAAGAGTCGGTTGGTCGAGTGATTTTAATTTACAGTATTAAAACATGAAAAATGCATTTGAAGGATAAGATCTCGTTTATTTTATATACACATAATTATATGCAAAGATGCCGCTGGACTTCAATAGAAACGAACTCCCCTGGGAACATTCTGTCGGATGAAAACATATTATTATAATGTATACATAATATTTTCTTGCGGAGACTACCCCTCCTTAATCATACACAATACGGTTTCAAATGGTCGAGGCCCCAAAGTTAATTTGCCATCAACTACCCGACGCGACCTTAAACCCGGTTACCCGACCATGCTGCTGCCGTTCAGCCATCGACAAAAACCACAGTAAACGTGCGATGACTCGCTAGTGCCACCACGATATTCGTGTGTATGAATATTTATCTGTTTTAAGCGAAATAAACAGAAAGAAAAGGAAAAAAAAAACGTTGTTCGCAAAACTCCGACAACAGCGTAAAAGCGACAAAAAAAAAATAAATAATAATAATTCAAGGAAAAAAATAATACGACTACGCGTACACTGGAGCTGGGCCATCGAAATTGGGTTGATAGTGTTTGGAAATTACGTTTTTCGTTATTTTATCGAACGATTTTTTTT
Organism: Eriosoma lanigerum; assembly: GCA_013282895.1. Taxonomy (NCBI): domain Eukaryota; kingdom Metazoa; phylum Arthropoda; class Insecta; order Hemiptera; family Aphididae; genus Eriosoma; species Eriosoma lanigerum. The sequence goes on from CM023361.1 coordinate 19,496,819, forward strand.
TTGTCTCGACGTTTACATTATTTACACCCATAGAATATGTAGGTCATGATTAATATTTCTCAAACCAATGCACTGTGTTATATTGTATTTAAGACAAGATTTATAAACAAACCAAAATTGTTATACTATTTACTAACTCATTATGGTAGATTATAAATTATTATTTGTAGACAGGACGATTCACCAAGCTGGCTCCTCACACTTAAAAACCTTTTATTTGTATTTATACATATATATATATAAGAAAAAAGTTTAATTCGAGTATACTCAAATATCTTAGAATTTTATATCACTCGACGGGGCGATAATATAATATTTTCTTTAAGGTGAAATTTCATTTTATAATTGAAGGATTCGGTGGATAAAGGTGTTAACATACATTTTTTTCAAATGCATTTTTCGCATAAATAAACGTATTATAGTATTATGAAAAAGTTATAGTATATTATAGAGTATTTCTAGACAAATATTTTACTTCTTATACGTTATTTGTTATATTGAATATCAAAACAGATCCATAATTATTTAGAATTTAGATACAAAAATAACGTTTTTGAATAATATCAGAAATGTTAGTTAACACCTTTATCCATTGACCTTTTCAATTTATATTCTAAGGACAATTATAGGTTATAATCTCTGATTGTATATTATAAGTACCTACATTGCCAATTATCGAATTTTTTTACTTGAGTATGAATTTATTTCTTAAAAAAAAAATTTAATTATTAAACAAGAATTATTTTAAAATAAATAAAGTAAAATTATTAATGTTTTATATAATCAAATATTTTATTTTTTGAGAAATAGTTAATTTATTTTCCATCAATATATTTTATAGATGATTGAAAATTATAAATAATGTCTATTTTTCTTTTATAGCAATTATCCAACTATTCTATTATGTACATAAATTAACATACATATAATATATTTACTTATTAGAATATTTTGGATACTTACACCAACCATTCCTGAAATAGTTTTGATTAATTCTTTATGGGAAAAAACGTAATAGTTGTTTAAGTCCCCATAGGAAATACCATAACAGTGAAAATAGGTACCTATAAGTAGATTATAGGTATACCCACATATTTTATTTTTTTTATAAAATGTGAAATTTTAAGTCTTAAAATTAATGTTAGTTAGCTCTACATAATACCCGAATCGTGTGTATGTATTTTTAAAACAAAACACTTTAAATAATGAAAATAAACATACCTATTATTATCTCAGTTTGGTGAATACTTAAACAACTCCAAAAGAACAGTCTTTGTTTTTTTGTCTCTTGCGACGGAACGTCATGAGTCTATTATTCTTATTTGATAATGTTGAACTTCACCGACTTTGGGTTAAAATTTCTAAACCGTCATTATTAATAATTCTAAGTTAATCTAATTTATATACTTTATTTAAAGAATATTAGGTTAGGATCAGCACACCCGATTTCTGAGATTAACTTGAGACTTTCAAAAATGTACTACGAACGACACAACCATCTTGTCTAGGGAGCTATGAAATATGATAAAGTATATGACCTTCTCAGAAATCAAGAAACTTTTACAATAATCACACATTAAATACACATATTGAAACTTGCTCGTTTTTCGTATAATGTGTTTTATTATTTACAATGAATAGAGTTCGATTTAAAATGTAAATGTAAATATTGTCAATAAAAAATACGTTCTTTAAGACTCTTTTTAATTAAAATGAAATCAATTCCATAAACAAATTTACTTAAATCCTCATACTTATGTTTAATAATTTAATACACAACATAAGGCCATCACAACATAAAATTATTCAGAAAATGATATTATTAATAATAATATACGCGTGTTCACTTATAAACATCACCTTTTTTTTTCTTTACATATATTTATAAAAATTTTTACTGTAAAACTTTTGCTATAAAAATGTATACATTATTTGTTTCCAAAATTCGTTTAAAATATATTGTACGTAAATTTAACTTTTTCAATATTAAACCTTGACGTTTTCATTATTGTTTTCTTCTTGTTATTGACAGTGTAAAAATTAATAATTAAATTCAACTGGTAATGTTATTGTTCAAACACAAATCATGTTCGTTGACTTTGGTAACTAAATGTAACGTTTATGTAACATAATACAGTATATACAATTGTCTTTGTGTGTATAACAATATATCCGTAGACGGTGCACAGAATTTGTTGTTATAAGAAAACGAAGAATTATTCAACCGTCGAATTTGTTCGTTGCCAAACATGGCTACATGGTTTTTCAGTTGTTAATTTTAAATTTTAATCATGTTTTACATAACGATATTATTGTATATTATTGCAGTGGAACGCATCCAACTATATACGACTATATACATTCCCATTCAAAATTCGAATAAATTAAACGATTCGTTTAATTATGCATTTAAATCACTAAATCAAAACTAAATTTCAATTAATCATTTGAATCAATCGAATCCCAAAAATTTCCACTATAAATTACAAACTGTTAATATTACTTATTTTGATAATATTATCATGAGATTAATTAATATTGTATAGCTAAATTATTATAATATGTGAAGTATAAATATTTTAGGAAAAATACGAATATAATTTAACATTATTTGAAACTTATATTTGGATAAACTTGATATTATATATCAGAATAAATGCATTTATTTATCATTACTGACTGACTACTATAACATATTCAAAATAATAGAATCTATTGATATACAAATAATATGGTAGTTATAACAACTCTCTATTATATTAAAATCACTATTTCGTTGACTATAACATTACAAAAACAAAAAATTGTTTGTAATAATTGTTGTATAAGTTTGGTCTTTTTTTGTAACGATTTTTTTTTTTTTAATTTAATAATATTTGTGTGTTTTAATCATGACTTTAATGTGAGACTGTTATCTACTGCAGTTATCTACTGATAAAAAACTTGCTCTATGGTAAAACGCATACAATTTCTGTAGTTATTTATGAGTGATTACATAATAAAAATGAAAAAAATATTTTATATCTGCAATTTTTTAAAGAATAATAATTATTAATGAAATTTTTCTCTAATACTTCATATTTGGACTTGTAAAAAAAAATTGTAATAAAATATTAAAATTGTATTTTCTTAATAAACCTAAAATTATAATGCATTAAAGATGAGTTAAAAAGTAATTAAAAAAAAAAAAATGCAATATAATAATGTTTTAACCAAAATAATTGCATATTATATCAATTTAGTTTATTTTTAAAGATGAACATTTAACAATTCATGTTATCTCCTTTTTCTACGTTATCTTACACTTCAAATGTTCCAAAATGGTGAAGTCGAACACCATAGTCCAACAACTCCTTAAATCCCGATTTCCAACCTTCTGTCCATTCACAACAACTATTTTCATATCACGCTCTATTCTATCTATCTACCTTCTTTTTTATCCTTTTTTCTTCTACATTAATTTCTATAACAACTATCACTGTCTTTGAATCAACTTTTCTTATAACATGACTAAACTTATTTTCCCTACAACTGATGCAGCTTCTACATTTCCTCCTATATGTTCACATATTACTTTATTCTATAAAGTCACTTTACCATTTTTTCAATCTCATGTCCGCTACAATAATCTTCTGTTCCATTTTCTTAGTCACTACTAATTAATCGAAATTCCAATCTATACAACATTGTTGGCCTCACTACTGCCTTATGAATTTATGATATCTAATTTTCAATCTTATCAGCACCTTATTGTCAAACAAAACGCCCTACGACTCTCTCCAATTCATCCATTCAATATTGATCCTATTTTTTTGTATCCTCCTCAGAACCTAACCATTTATTTGCTTTACTAATCCTAAGTACCTACTTGAAACAAAACTGAAAGAAACAAACACACTACATCATCACTAATCTTTATTTAATCTTAATTACAATTCATATAATATTTTATTCATAAAATTAATTATCTCAATAATCTGCTACGCTGTGTTAAACATTAATATTATTGTCGTTATAGACCTTACTATAGTTATGCTTGTAAAATTTGTAGTAATCTGCGTAAGTAAAATTATCAATATTTATATTATATCAAAAGGAGAATATCTAACAGAGTAATGATCTGCAGGTGTGTTGCGAAACGGTAACATCACATTTTTATCTACACCCTCGATCTGTTCCAAAATCAAATTACATTATGGCTACAAAGTATTATATGTACTTACGTTCGCGTAGTAGGGGCGGTGACCGTAGGAATTGATTTTCGATTTTTGCCTTGCAACCTGCAAATAAAATAAATAATAAATTAAAACCATGGATTCCTAAATTACTATAATATTATATGAATGTATATGTTTTATCTCTCTCCTGTTGCAGTTCGAAGACGATTATTACGAATTGTTTAAAAGTAAACGGTCTTGACACGTGATTTAAACGGCATTTTCACCAAAAGGATTGTGTCGGTAACCACCTACTGTCATACAAAATAGTATTGATATTATAATAAAGGTATGCTAAAATTGTCAATTATTATCTTCAGTTTCCGTTTTCTCTGAAAATTCCCTCCGGAACAATCCATTTCCGGTGGCTGCAACGAAGCTAATTATTATTATAATTCACTTTTGGTTAATGTACCGGAATAATACACTTTCGACGTAAACTTTTGATTTGTAAAGCTGCCCTTTTCTCTCTAGCAACGGTAATGAAATATCAATTATAATGTCTTGGTGCCCTCCAAAACGATAATAAATAAGTTAGATGTGAATTACAATTCTCAAAGCCGCGCACACTTAAAAAACAATTGGACTACGTTTGACTTATATCTAATGTATTGTTTACAAATTTAAGTTCAATGTTTTGTTTACAATAGGTACGTATTTATTTATATAATATAATTCAAATACGATAATGTAACCAATGACCTATTTCATTTAAACTTATTTTTAAATAAATTCATAAATAATTGAACGTAATGCAGATATAAAAATCCACTTTCATTGGTTAGCAAATAAAGTATTCACGTCAGAACGTCCTGCATATTTTTTATATCAAAATTAGTTTATAAAATAAAAACGTTAGATCCGATAAGCACTAATGCTGTACACTATTTAAATAATTAATATTTATGGAATTATTTATAACGTTCTACGAATCGTTAATTTTTTTTAAAATAAATTAATTGGTTTTCTGTTCTAATTGTATGTTTTTGTTATTATATTTTTATGGCAACTCACAAAAACTTATATTGTTACTCTTTTACTACTTGAACTTATAAAAATACGGTGTATCCAAAAATAAAATTGAAATTGTTTGTAAAATATAATATTATATTAACAATGAATTCACAGAGTGGAAAAGTCAATGCACTAAACGTAAATTGCATTATCTTATTGATGACCGATTCCCTGAGTCTTTTTAGCAGCCTAACCTTTTTATTATTTTTATTCTTTTCTTAACCGTAACTTTCATGTAATGTATATTACATCGCATCGATTTATCACTCATAATTTATTAAAGTGTCGGATACATCACACATATTGATGTAACTTGTAATCGCTATTTATTATATTCTGTACTCAAGGCTGTAACTGCGAAGAGTGGGATTCATAGGTCCAGACCTCACCACAAAATTTTTCAAAAATATACAATTAATTACCATTAAATTAAATTAATTAATATTTTTATTATGATTATTAAATGTGATAATATGAAACAAATGGTATTATACTTGTATTTTGTGTGCCAACAGACAAAAACTAATACTACAGATAATCATAATAGTTATAGTTAATAATGTATTATCCATAAAAATAAATATAGTGAATATCTATTGATATTCGTCCTTAAGATAACATCTGGTTAACTTTAAGAATTATGATATTAATTGGTTTTAACGTAGAAATTATTTTGTTTCAGAACTTGTGTTTTAGATTTTAGTTAGTTTTGTTAACATCGAAATTAAATACAAAATGAATTTACTATAAACCTTCAAAGGTATATGCAATACATAATAATATATTAGTATAATTGAAGACAAAGGGATTAATTATAAAAGGATTAAAACGGGATAATCGTCAAAAAATAAGACAATTTAGGTCCCGTTGAAAGCTTGTCGAGACAACAGGATACTATGTTACATAATGGGACATTCTGTTTTAAAAAGGACTTATGGTCACCCTTATTTAAAAGTAAAGAAAGTCTAAATATTCATTACTATTGTATGTAAATAAATTACTTATATTTTTAAATATGTGTAATTTTATTTGTAAACCAAATCAGTGGCGCAACCAAAGAGGAGGTCCCGAGTCCAGACCCCCCTTGAGTATTTCAAAAGTGAAAAATTGGGGAGGTAATTTTAATTATTGTCTAATTTTACTTCATTTTAAAAAAATTAATCTTCATTTTCAAAAGAAAAACTGAAAAGACTATGTCCTACTAGGTGAATTGAGTGTTACAACTCAATTAAAACATTTTACGAATTTCTCCCTGAAATTTTAAATTATTTAGAAGAAATAATTTTGTGGAACGATAGTGATACATCAAGTATAGCTAATCATCTTTTATTCGCTATACAAGCATCAGAATTCAACGTTGCCCTAACTATTCTTAATTATATTTTTCAATATACTCATTCGCTTTGTAAATATTTACAGACCAACAATATTGATCTATCAGAAACATCTATGATAACATCTTTCATATCTATCTATGAAACACATAAGTTTAGTAAAAAACTAATTAATATCTATAAGAGAAAACATTATTCTTGAATTTAATAAACTTTTTAATGATCTTAATATAAGATTAAATGATTTTGAAATTAAAATTAAAATTCCTAGATTAGCAAAGCTTCAAAAACACCACATGAATATTTCAGCAAAAGATGCTGAAGAATATTTAAAAATAACTTTATTTATTCCATTTCTTGATTCGTTCATTCAACAACTCAATGATTGTTTTATTAATCATAAAAAACATTATAAGTGGATTCCAAATGTTAATAAAGTGTTCAACATTCAATGAAGAAAGTCTTAAAGAACTTGTTGAATTTTACAGTGATAATGTTGATTATTTTGATATTGTAAATTCAGAAGTTTTATTATGGAATCGTTATCTAGATGATAGTAACATTCAATTAAAAAATGCCATCGACGTCTTAAATAAATGCAATCCAGATTTTTCCCAAACGTTTATAAGCTCTTGCAAATACTAGTCACACTCCCTGTAACATCTTGCGAAGCTGAAAGGTCATTTTCTACACAAAAACGATTTTCACACAAACGCATCAAAACTTATTTAAGAAATTTTACATCAGATATATGATTGAATGGACTACCTACTCTTAATATTTACTATGATATAAATTTATAATCTAAAGAAATAATAAATCGTTTAGCAACTTCAAAGCGTCGTTTGGACTTTATTTTATAAATTAATATATTTTACATTTTATTATTTATTATTTATACATTAACACAAAAAAAATAAAATAAACCTATTATTAACATGATTATTCATGATAAAAATTTTTGTATTATAATTTTGGACCCCTCCAGGGATTTTTCTAGTTGCGCTACTAATACCAATAGTGATTTGGTATATAGAACAGATGGTAGAAATTCGAAAATTTTAAACTCTACTTGTTTTTTATCAGTTTAAAATCATTTATATTATATATTAAAGTGCCTTATAAGTTACATTGAGTATATGTAATGCAATGTTATAATTTACAAATATATATTTTGGTAATAAACCAATAAGTTTAGGTACGAGTGAGCACAGTACAATTGATATTAATATCAATGATAAAGTACAATTAATTACAATTGGTATTAATAACCTCGTATTTTAACAACAAAAATATATATATTTTGTTAATTAATTAATTATTCAACCTATATACTAATTTAGGAATGTGTTCTAAATAATTATTCAGTAAAGATAAATATTTATTTATGTTAAAAACTTTTTTTTCCAAAATCGTGGAGGCGTAGTACTAATATTTAATATATTATAATTTTCTAAACAAAATATTTTTATGAGAATTCAAACATTTATTATAATATATACTACATAATATCCCAAATAAAATAAAACAATTTCGTTCACAAAACATAATTATTATGAAATACAATATGAAAGAGTATATCTTATCAATATCTTATTGTACTAGGTTAAGAGATAAATGACTTAACAGTTTTGGTAACATACGTTGACAAATTTGAATATTATTATCTAATGATTTAATAATCATGATCTAAATCTTAAGCCAACTAAGAATATTACTTGATTATAAATCCACTTCAGCTATTTATAATAACAATGGATTCATAATTGTTCTCCCCGGTCGGTCACTTTTTTTCAATTTTATTAAAATTTCAATTATTATTTGAATGGTATTTTACTTAGTAAAGTATTTACTTTATTTAATAAAAATAGTGTTTGAATGAACATATAAAAAATTCACAACATAATGTAAAAAAAAACTTAAATTTCACCACTGTGAGAATTTTAAAATAACTGTGAAAATTTAACAGACATAACCTAAAACATAATTAACATTTTTCAAAAGACCTAACAATGTTAAATTTGAATGCAAAAAGAGGTGGCACAAGAATCGTCTGTGATTTATAAATTACAACAATTTAGGTTTCTTATATGAATTATATAAATGTTATTGTGAAACGTGTATTTTTAATTAGGTACGTAATTTAAAATTATACTAAAATATATTATCAATTTCGTCATTAAAAACATAGGAATTTCAAACGAATCGACAACAGAAAAAAGACATTATTTAACATTCAACGTTTTTAAACATAACATTTAATCATAATTTGTAAAATGTAAACTAACAATTGCAGGCACTTTTACAATGGAAGTATATTCTACATCACAACCAACTTCACAAATTAGTACAAACGATAAAAATTAATAATAATAATAAAAATAATAATTGGTCTACTCGTTTATTAAAAGCGTTTAAACGCATTCAATAAATAATAATTTAATTTTAATTAACACTATAATTTACTGTTAGTTCGCATTCTGTATATAATTGTGTATAACATTACTATAATATTTAAGTATAAAAATTGTATTTAGTGAATTAAATAAATTACATTTAACCTATTAAAAAAAATAAATTATATTTGTAGATAACAAAAAAATGTTCTAAAATTAATACTGATATGAGTTTATTAATTTGTAATTTATATTGCAATATTTTTAAATTATACTTCAACATCGAACATGTTTTCTTATTTATCAACATTTTTATCAGATTGCTGAAGGACTCAATCGAATCTAATCCGCACAATTGTATAATAAAAATAAAAATAAATGTAATATTGCACTACGCTAATAATAGATTTATAATAATATAGAATAAAATTAAATTTGAATTTCTCTGAGGATGTCATAAACACTGTCTATTTTATGGAGAATGACGTCAACACAGAAATTAAATTGTGTGTTTAAGTTAAACTTAGTATATGAACATCTGTTTCTTTTTAGTTTTTGGATTGTACTTATTTTTTTAATTAACTAGTTAATTAATATATAACACAACAGCTTTTAATATACAATTTCTTTTATATTTATTTTTGTATTAAAATAGTTATAGTTAATTTACAACTTGCAATCAGTGTAGATCGAGTGACCGCGCGCGTTCGCTCATAGGATCGGACTAAATACAGTAAGTGGTGACCGCAACAGCATTCGTTATCAGAATGTGTTATCCCATATAAATCATTAATCAATCAAAACATAAATATAAATAAGAAATATAATATAATCTCAAACATCATCAATTTACTCTTAATTTAAAGGAATGTATATTTCATAGGAAATCTTATATCCGTAAATTATTGTCTAGCAAAGAAGTTGCAAAGTGTTGAAAAATCTAAATAAATTAATTAATCAATACATTTTTTGCCAAATGATATTTTATAAAATGGATTTATCGTTCCCTCCAAAATATTTTTTTTTTTTTTAATTTGCTAATAGACTAATACTCTTAGATCAACCTTTAACCTAAACATTACAATTGAAGTTCTACTTCGCTTTGATTATTCTATATTCCCCTTTAAATAGACGGAGACAGATTATTTAAACATGGGAGCATAACAATTTCTTAAAAATTATTAATACTTATATTAATTTTAGATTCTGAGCGAAGCGACGAATGTATTGGTTTTACAATGATATTTTTTGTATGCCTAAAGACACATTTTAGGGTGAAATTTATGTTCCAATGGTACTATTACCACGATTAGGATATGCTTTCGGTATAACAAATTGCATCGATAATTGGTACTTAAATTCGTTAATTTTTCGAATTTATCAATAGTTTAACCTTGGATGGAAATCGTAATTTTAACGAAATTGGTATTAGATTTTCATAATAACTAATGTATTTTTGAACGTTGAGACTTAAATTTTTGAACGGATTATCATTATAGTATATTGTATAATATTGAGTTTCAACCAAAATGGTATTTCCAAATGTAATATTATTGTATTCAAATCTTAATTGTAACAAACCACTAATTAATTTGAAGATCGAAGGGAAAAAGAAGAACGTCTAAAATCGACTTACCCGCTTTTTAAAAGTCAGTAGGTATAATTATTTATATAGAACATTTTAAAATAAACTGTCTTGCTTACCTACATATACGTATAATATTTTATAATAATCATAATTAGTGAAATATTATATTATTATAAGATAAATAATTTTGTTAGTATTTAAATTCGAGCAATTCGAACAATTAATATAGTTAATTGAAAAACTATGATATGAAAATTATTTATTAATTATTATTTAACTTATATCAGAGAATTGACTATAATATGCATCATAATATTGTTCGTAATATTGTTAAATTGTATTCGATAAACTGCTGCAAGTCAGACATTTATTCTCATTTATCAATTATACAAAATTTTGAATTAAACAAATACATTATTATTACTGCTATGATAAACACTAAGGTAATTAAATAATCATTCATTTAAATTAATAAAGATGGCACCATCTATTGAAATCGTAATTTACGTAATAAAGTTTAAAATATGTAAAATAATCATAAATTATTTTAGTCATCTAAGTAAAAGGACTCTTTTTAAATCGATTAATAATCATATTCTGATTGAGTTTCAATTTGAAATAAGTTCAATTTGTATAATTTATGTGATAAAACGAATTGAAAATATTTTGTTTATCACAAAATTCGTTAATTTCATAATCGACCAAGTAGTACTTATTTGTACAACTCTGATATCAACAATATACTCACATAAATTATAATACTACAGACATATAAATTTATAAATGTATAAAAAAAAAATGTTTTATTAAATTTATGCATGTTCTAGCGATAAAAAGATACGTTTTACGTAAATATTTATATTTCATTTTTTATTCGGTCCATTTATGGTTAAGTGATATACAAATATAGGTCTTATTATGAGGATTGATCTTCTCGTGTAACTTTTATTATCCAAATTTATAATGTCTAACATAACGTTTTTTTTTTAGTAATATTATATTCCTTTATCGTTTTATTCAGCGAAATCGTAACCATGTGTGGAAATATTTAATTCGTTTAACATCACTCGTTTATTTTTCTTATTTCCATCACATGCACGGTACACGCGGTATGGTAAATATTATTTTTTCCAGCCCGTTTCACTTTATGATCATTATTGTTGAGGCGATAAATGTATTATTCGAACGGCATTAGACACTGCATCAGGCAGCCGCTTTCAGTCGAAAAAGCGAATTTCGCCGATACTTTCTGCAAACAACCAAACTTTGTGCGTTTTTTTCATATATATCTTCCACACGTGGTAAACATTTAAAAAATGTTTATTTTTTTATCTCGTTCGTAAAAAAAAAAAAAAAAAAAAAAAAAAAAAATGAAAAAATTCAACCTTTTGTCCCGCAAGGCCACCTCCCACCCTCGGTAATAAAACCGCGCGCCTCGAACACGTCCATGTTCTCTAAATCAAATTATAATCATCGTGTAATCCGCGGACCATATTTCATTTATAACTCGAAACGGATTTGCAATATGTTCGTGTTTGTGCTGATGAGCCGACCAGAGAGTCGGAAAGCGAAACACTGAGAGAGAGAAAGAGAGAGATGAGAGTGTATACAATCCGGAAGGCATAATAGTGTGATGTGAATAAAAATTATTTCAAGCACGAAAACACATAACGAAACAAAAAGTTTGTGGCTCGCGCGTGTGTGTGTGAGCGCGCGCGCGCGATCGCACTTTTGCGGTGAAATTTTGCGTGGCCTAAATTAAGAATAATTATATAATAATAATAATAATAATATTATTATTTTTATAGTTATTATTTTATGTTAATGTGTTATTATACGGTTTATAAATGCACGCGATGTTGACGGACCGATTTCCCCGTTCGCCCACAGTTAACGAGGGTCAAATTGGTGACTGATATTATACCTTTAATTATTACAACTGTCAAAATAAAAAAAAAAGTAACTAAAAAAAAAAAATAAAAACACCCGACGACCAACACGAATGTTACGCGCGTATAATGTTAGTTGGGTACTTAAAGTTTTCACCAAAAATGGAAATTATCCGAATCATTTGATGACTATATTATAATTTGTTAAACGCATTAGGTATAGAATTATTTATTGTTACTTGTATGAAATATAACGCTGATAGATAAGCATAATAACGAACGCACCCGGAACTTAATATCGAATTTATACGGTTGTTAATTATTTGTAGTGATGTGACGAACTGTTCGAAAATCGAACTTATTATTACAAATATTCGAACCGAACTTTCGTTCTGATTATGTATTCGAACTATTTAGTGTTTGTTTTTCCATTGTAAGATCATAAAGCATGGATTCACATGCACTAAATTACTTTTATGATCGCCCTGAAATTTTAAAGTAGTTACATCAAGAAGACAAAGACTGTTACCTGAATCAATGGAAAAACTTGTATTTTTGCATGATAACATTAGTTAATATAATAACACATAATAAATATTTATACATAACATAATTATTAATATTTAAATTTAAATTGTAATATTATTTTATTATATTATTAATAAATAATAAACATACTACATATAAAAATATATATATTATTATTTTTATATTTTATACATTTATAATATATATTAATATATTATATTAGTCTTTATATAGTTCGGTTCGAGTTCGGTTTGAGCTTAAATATCAGGGTTCGTCACATCACTAATTATTTGTGTTCAATTTTCTGTCCATAAAGTATGATGATTACGACCAGAGTCGGATCGGTATGTAAGTGAAATAGGCAATTGCCACGACCTATAATATTTAAAAGAAATACAATTATTTTATATGTTTTAAATAAATATAGTAACGATTTTATGACAATCTACCACCTACGTAATATAATATTTTTTTTAATTTGTTGTGACCTATGTTGTTTGTATCAACTGTTTTATTAATCTTAATTTTTCTAAAATAATAATAATGTGGTCCAAAATAAAATAAGTTTTTTTTAAAAAGTTGAAGACGAAGTATAGACATTTATTTGAATGAGTCTACTATCCTAACAAATACTATCCGGTTCTGATTACCGATTAATATCTTATCTATATTAACGATATAAATTTTTCAATTTAATGTCGAATTGACGTAATAAAAAAATAGACTGTAATTTCCATGGTATGTTTTTAATATGTCTCTAAAAATACTATAATTTTAATATAATATTATAATTTATTTGTTTAAAAAAATACACAATATATTTCGGAGAATCAAATTAGTAATATTATTGAAACTATAGTTACTAAAATACAAAAGTTTTAATAACTACTTAATAGATAGGTACGTACAAAAGATCTATTTTTCGGAAATATATTTTGTTGTAAAACTTATTATAAAGAACTAAGTTTTTTCTTCATGGAGTATATTTATTATAGTGATTCCATTGAAATTTAATTATTAACAATATATATCAAATAATAACGATTAATTTGTAATAAATATTTTCATATAAGTATTATATCAAATACTATTTCCATTTTATGTCTGATAAAATAAAATAATTTCAAATTCAATTTTCATTAAATCTATAAAAAATAAAAATGTTAGTTTCATTGAAATAAATCAATCAAGTAATTTCTTTTCTATTAATTATAATAATGAAATAATAATAAATAATTATTAATAATGTTCAATGTTCATGTTATGTAAGGTTTATTTTCACTAAATACATTATATACCTACAGATATTATAAATGTTTTTCAAGATGATTATATATTTTTGAATATAGGTAGTTACTTTTTATTATTAGTAATTTTCGTTATCAGTCTATTTTAAAATTATTATCTATATAATATACGTATGCTCTAATTGACTTTTATAAAAGTTGATAAATATTAATATTAAAGGGTTTTTAAAAAATCTGATCATAAGACATTTTAAGATTGTAAACAAAGTGAGGAATATATATTGGCTTTACAAAGTGTGTATTTTTTTCTTTGAAAGAAGTTAAACTACTAAAAGACAATGCAATAATCACGGAAACTTTAATTTTGACCAACTCGATATTAAATATTTCATGATAACTAATGCAATTTCTAACGTAGAAATATGAAAATTATTTTAAGTATTGTCATAGATATTCTATATACATAAATATAAAAAAAATTAAAGTGTTACATTGGTATGTCCAAATAGAGAACTGTAAAATTTTTAAAAAAATTAATTATTTTTTCAATAATGTTTAATATAATTTGTTATTTTAGTTTTCAGGGTTTATGAATGGAATATAAACATACAAAATATATTACCTAAAACAATTTAAAAAATTTCGCAATTCTAATTCCAATTTTTTTTAATTAGCATTTCAAATTGGATTTTGTATGAAATAGAAGAAATATGTTATGTTTATATAGATTTTTGTATATTTTATAGAATGATTATTTTTATTTTAAATATGTAAACAAAGCTAAAAATTTGATATTTATTTATGGTATATACTCTTGAATATGCAAAAATCATAAATTCCAATCTTTTTTTTACAAACACGCTTTCAAATGTTTTGATTTCACATTTATCTTCTCCTTTGCCTTAACTTCTAACTAAATGGGGTCAGCTATTCTATTCCTACACCATTATATATTTTGATCACCTACATCTTGTCCATTCACATCAGATATCTTCATATCAATCTTAATTTCATCTCTCTTTTACCTTCATCATTAATTTCCATAATAACTCTCACTGCCTCTGAATCATCTCTCCTCATAATACGCCCAAACTATCTCTATATATCTATTTCATTTTCCCCACAATTGATGCAACTCCTAAACTTCCCCTTTTACCAATATTAATTTCTTATTTTATCCGTTCTAGTTACTCCACATATCCATCTAAACATTCTCATCTCCTCAACACTCATCTTTGTTCCATTTTATTGTTCATTGCTCAACACTCTAATCTATAAACATTATAATATAATATATAATATCTACCTTTAAATCTATTGGCATTTTTTCGTCATACATGATTTCACATTGATGCTTGTGTTTTGTGTTTTATGTTTTTAAAAAACTACTAACAATTTTAGCAGTAGATGTTATCCAATTACCATGGTATGCTTTCGGATCTTTCGGTAAAAAATTTTATGTAGTTATTAAATTATTTGGCTCATTTTTCGAATTTCTCAATTTTTTTCTCTTAGGATAAGATAGACTGCAGAAAAAAACATTATGCCAACATTACGTATAATATTCATGGAAACTGTAATTTTGACGTGCTAGAATTTAAATAGTTTATGATAAGTAGTATAATTTCAATCGTTGGGATTTAAACATTTTTAAAATATTGAAATAAATAACATACATATGAGAAATAAGATTAGAACTATAAATACATTGACTATGAAATACATTGACTTTTCGATTACATATAGAATTTTAAAATATTTCCAAAAAATTAATATTTTTTCTAAATAATATTCAATATAATATACAATTTTTGTTAAAAATTTAAAAGGAGCATAATTTTATGTTTTCAAAAATTTCTTGAATCGATAGTCCCTTAATAAGCAATTAAAATTAGAATTTTGAGTTAAATCGAAAAAAATATGATAATTTAATGGGTGAAAGCACTTTTTGAGGTAGTAAATGTTATCCAATTTTCACAAGTAGAGAATGCTTTCGTTGAAAATTGTATTTATTTGGTACTTTATTTAGGTTACTTATTAAAATTCTCAAAATTTGTTTAATGAAATAAGAAAAGCTACTAATAACGACAGAAAATGGCAAAACTTGTAAAATCTCTATTTTTGACGAACTTAAATTTGCTTATTTTATGATTAAGTAGGTACTAATTTTTTTGTTGTACATTATGTGATAAATAAATAAATTTAGAAAATAAAGATTATCAGTATATTCTATATACTAAACTGAGATTCGATCAGAATCGTCTTTCCAAATACAATACCTATTATTGTTTTTAATTCTTAATTATAATATAACAGAATAATACATTTTATCCCACTAATTTTTCCGAGAACAGAAGGAACCAACGAGAAACGCCCTGAATTGACTTCTCAGATTTCTTAACATAAATTCACGTATACTTTTAATCCATAAACAAAAATTACTTTAATAGGTATAATAAATCTCTAATTAAAATAAATAATAATAGAGTTGTGAAAATATAACTTTTTGAGTTTTAGATAAAAAAAACTTCAATAACTCTTATGACATTAAGTTTTACAGCGACTTATAACAATATTTTTTAAAAATAATAAGTTATCAAATAATGTTTTTATTTATAGACATCAAATCTGCAGTATTTTCATAAACTTATAGGTTTGTGAGTCTAATCTAGCTATTAGTTTATCATTGAATTGTATATACATTCAACTTTCTGTTATCAAAATGATAGATGTCATTAATTCGTAATATTTCAGATTTAAAACACGAATATTCGTATATGTGTTGATTTCGTTAATTAAAGGAACATAATTAGTTTAAACCCTTAAAAGTTCAGAGGAACTATTATATTTTTATATAATATTAAAAAATAATAATTAGTTTATTTATTAAAATACCTACTTATTTTCACTAAGTATAAAATGTAAATTAATACTTTAAAATGAGATTATAAAAATTCTAACTAAAATGTCCAATCTTTGTTATTAAACAATGTGTTTGAACTTGGCAAATAACTGTCTCCTTTAAAAGTACTAAGGTATTACTTTTATAAAAACAATTATACATTAATTTTTAATGTTACGTTGTTTTTATTCAATATTATTTGATCCAAAATTAATGAATTAAACTTGTTTTGAATATCAGTTTATTTACAATAATTATTGAAGTGAATGAATGTATATTTAATCAAATCCTATACAAAATGAAATATATTTATATAAATTTATTATATATATATATATATATATATATATTTAAATTAAGATGATAACATTTTTTTTTTTTTTTTGCGCTACTAAAAATATGGGAAATTTGATAATTAAGATTATATTTGATTTTTATTGTTTTTTTTTTTATTATTATTATCATAAACTTACTTCAAACTAAATAAGTTAAATTAAAATATTTATAGTGAATAAAAGTATTTTAACATGATCAACAATATAATGTTACTAAAATACAAAATTGTTACAATTAAGAATTTTTAAGTAATTTAAATACTAATTATTAATACTTCAATCATTCAATATTATATTTATTTTTAATTATATCAAAACAATGTAAAATATATTACTTAACTACCTATAAAAATGTAATTATTTAAATACAAATTATTAATAGTACCTATTACTCTAATTTACAATATGCATTTTAAATTAAATTATATTCATTTAAATGTTGATTCATTTATTTTTTCCATAATCATATTTCATTATTTAATAATACAGGTAGTTTTTGACTTAAATTTCTCAACACACAATTAATATATTATATTCATAAGAGGTTTATTATCTATAAAGAATTAATTAAGATTCTTTATTAATTGGTTTTTCCATCAATTTAACTCTGAACGTAATTGAAAGAAAAGTTCAATAATTAACAGAAAATTAAATCTTTACCACAAAGATAATTTCGTTAAAACGGTATACATAAACAAAAATAAATACGTTGAGCTTATAAGCAAAAATATGAAAATTGATCGAAATTCAATTTATTCTAGTTTATCAAAAGCATTAAACTCAATAATCGATTTTTAAAGCTAATATGTCGGGAAAAAAAATTTAACTTTCATTACCTTTTGGTTATCTCGCATTATATCATTCAAATTTATTTTACTTTTTAGTATAACATGAAAACTTACACAACAAAATATGTAATAATTCAAATTAGTAATTCCTATAAGGTATTAAAGACTATCAACTTATTTATACTATTGATAAGTAAAAATAACTGTGCAACCAATAGTATTTCTATGCGTAAGTATTATTATTTTTGATAAAACGATAATAATTATGAGGAGTAATTTGATAAAAATCAGAGTATAAAAAATAAGAAAGTATAAAATAAAATGTAATGGATACCTACCAGGTAGGTAAATATAGAAAAATTATTTATTTATATCGGTTGTATAACATATAAATACCGGACGTTAAACTATCTTTAAAAATGACAAACATAATATAATTCATAATTTAAAATTTATTGTTAAATCGCCCACATGATTATTTTATTTTAATTACTTATCGAACAAAATTAATTAGGTATAATAAAAATAAATTTGATTTTCAATATTTATCTCAAATTTAGTCAATAGTATAAAATTATTCTATTTTAATAATTTAATGCATTAAAGATTTTAAAGTTATTCAATGTAGGTATACACATACAATTATAGTTATTACATAACAAATCTTCGTAAATATGACTTTTTTACATTGTTGAGTTACATCAAAATACATAGGAAGTTTCAATTTGAGCAAAATTAGTTGTTTCAATTGTTTCATTTTTTATATATTTTAAATAAAGTACATAGTGGCGCGTGCTTCACTTTAAAGTGAGCTGTGTACCAGTACCGGAATTCAATTCTTAAAATAAATCAAACTGAAACAAATTAAACAATGTATTATATTTAATAATATTGTTCTTAAGTATATTTTATAACAAAAAAGTAGGACACTTTTCTAAATTTTTTCATATTCCAATTTATATAAATCATATTACATTAAAATATACACCATAAATGTCTAATTTCTAAATCAAATATAATATTATTAAAGGGATAAGTTTAAATATTATATATAAGTACATTCTTTCTAACGAATCTGATTCTTGAAAAATTATCTGTTAACAGACTCGTTCGGAAAGCCTAAAATTTAAAATAACTCATCAAATTACTGTATAACATACAAATATGTTTTACCGACGTTACCGTAAGATAATCGTTTTATTTTCAGTAAAATTTATTTTATTTTTATATTATTCAATTTACCACGATCGTCACGTATTTAAAAATTCAATATTTTTCACTGGCAAATGTAAAATTAATTTTCATGATCAATTTGCCTTACACATATAGAAAATATCTTGATAATATCCATATATTATATTGGTCATCAGATTTTAAACCCATTCAGACTTATAAAAACAAAAAATATACAGTTATATATTGTCTATAAAATAATTGTTTGTTTGATGATAAAAATAAATTAAATATGATGTATTTTTTTTAAGACACTAACAAATTTAGAGAAAAAAATGTACATAATATATATTATAAACATATGAAAAATAAAAATGATTTATGAGTATTAAAATTTTATTTTTAAATAATTTAATCTATAATATGTATATATTAAAATATTATAGAACACAAATTATTAGAATAAAGTAAAATTTGGTTAAAATCGTTAATACACAATTATATTTTATACTTTTTAATTTTATTTTGAGATAATTAATACTATAAATATTATATATTTTTTTTCAGTTTCTATATTTATAACTGGCTAAACAAAGTAATATGAAAATGTCTTTGTCAACCAATAAAATATACCTAGATGGTAAATAATAATAATAATAATGAAAAGCATGAAAAATACTTATTAAAATAAATTAACTAGAATTATGTCAGCATGCATAAAATAATTATTAATGGAAGTATTTATTAAAGAAATAACAAAGTGTAAATGACACAATTTTTTTGTCTTGTTATATTTATTGTATCCAGTATTCACGTATATAATGAATTGGAAAAAAGAGCTAACAAAGATATTTTTAATAGCATTTTCAACTTTTAAAGCAAAATCGTATTTTATGTAACATATCAATCCCAAGCGAGTGATAAGACTTTTTTAAGAAATCTACTGATTACTGACCATACCTAATTTTAGTCAAGACATATTCAGTAACTAAACATTTTTGATAAAAACGGTAAAAAAATTGTCCTGTATTAAGTTTTTTTTTTTAATATTATATTTAAAAATAAAAATTAATGTTTGTCCAAACAAATAATATTATAACATTAATATTCTTTGATAACTGTAATTACAAACACATTTTATATTCATTCTTTTTAAAATGATAAGTTATATCCATACAATATCACACTGTTATCAAAACTATAATGCATCTTTTACGTACTTTTAAATAATTAACATAAGTACCAAATATTATTATTGATTATATGAATATAATGTGTTGTATTTCGTGCCAGTAAAATATTCAAATGGCAAATATTTTGTTATATTTTGAAACATTCCCAATTATTTTTACTCAGTAGTTTATAGATTGGTACTCCAAACTTAAATTTGTAAAATAAAATTATTGAAATGTGTAAAGTTTACCCTCCGACTTAATGCTATCGTATTTAAACAAACAGTATTTTGCAAATAATTACAAGTTTGTTTTTAAAATTTTAGATGTTTCTACAAAGATGTTATTATTTATTTTTTATTTTATGTATGAAAACATTTTTTCAGATAGAAATAATTGTCTGATTATCACAGTGGGGTATTCTTTCGGTAGCAAATCGTGTCCTCTTGGTACTTTATTCAGCTCATTTTTCGAATTTCCAAAAAGTTTTTCCTTGAAAAGCGGAAAATCGGCAATTTTTATTATTTTTCTTTTCTGATGTATGAAAACCTTTTTTCGGGTAGAAATAATGGTCCGATTACCACAAACAGGGTACCCTTTTTATACCGAATTTCATCTAGTTGATACTTTATTTAGCTCATTTTTTGAATTTCCCAAAATTTTTTTCTAGAAAAAAGAATGATAACTCCTTGAATATTGATCGTAGGGATTTGAAATTTATTTTGCATATTTACATATGTAATATGTATAATTCGTGTTAAATTTTGAAATGAATTATCAGTATGATATATCGTATTATATTGAGATACGCTTAGAATCGTATTTTCTAATGCAATATCATTGCATTCAAATATTAATAATTATAATAAACCACTAATTGCTCCGAGAATCGAAGGGACGAAAGAAGAACGTCCACAATCGGCCTTTCCACTTTTTTATTTAGAAATCTTAGCCAAAAATATTGATAAATTATAGAATTTTTTTTTTGTTTCATATTGTTTTCCATTTTTTTCAACATTTCTGTATGGTTTTGGGTACTTTCTTAATAGATACGGGTGTTGGTATTAGTCAATATGGCATTCACTACTCAATGATTTGCATCGCTTCACAAATCGGCAAGAAATAGGTATACCGTCAATTGATAGTTTTAGAAATGGGATTAAATGATTAAGGAATGACTTGCAAATTCCGAAATTAGATTTTAAATTACTTCAAAATCGAGACTGAAATAATCTGGTACCATTTTTGATCAGATAGGACAACATGTGAGGCCCAACTAAACGATCTTTGATAACGGCTTAAAGGATTAAGGGATGATTAGCAAATTACAAAATTGGACTTGAAATTACTTGACATGCGAGATTAATCTGATGGTACTATTTTCGATTAGATTAGACAATATGGGAGAACTGCGTGAAATTAACCATACCTTTATTTTTAGCTAAAATTAGCACTTGCAAATTTTTATAACGAACTTTATTTAATTTCTTGAAAATAACTTGTAAAATATTGGAGTATGTTTAAATACGATGGCATAAAGTTAGAGGGCCAACTTCACGTAAAATATTGGGTTGATTCGTGCTATCATATTATAGACATGACTGATGACTGATGGTGTCACTATAACGGTTGATGGTTTTATGGAAATGTTTGAACTATAATATATAACTTATAACCTACCTTATCGTATAATATTATGTCAACAATTTCAGTAAAATATTTGTTGTTGGGATTTTATACCTATATATTATATACCTAGTATGGACAGAGATTAAATTATTAGATAAAATAAGTTTTCTCGAATGAAAAATAACATTTTAAGAGTTATTTTTTAACTAACCGTTTACGTTAAAATACAATTGAATAATTAGAAAACTCAATTATAACTCATAATGTTTTTAAATATTTCATCTGAAAAATTAACGACCCTCGATGTACAAATTATTAAGCAAGCACTGAAACACTGAAGGGACTGAATGTTGTGAATTTATTGAAATAACAGTACAGTATTTCCTTTTATACATTTAACATAGAGAGAGAGTAATAATAAATCGAATTTAAATATATAATTTCATAATAACAAAATACAAAATAGGTGTTATATTTAGCAATAGATTACAGTTTATTTTTGTTATAAATAATTAAAAACATAATTGAATTACCAACATACTAATTGTGACTAAATATTAGTATTAAGTAATGAATATAGAATCGTTAAGTTTATCAAATTAAATTAAACCAATCTAAATTTAATATGAATACGTTGTATACATTGACTCCTTTTGATTTATTACGTATGTTTATCATTTTTATTCAAACGTATTTTTTTTGTTTTTTCGTTTGGTGAAATTCGTTATAGTGGTATTTATTAAATTTACATAAAACAATTAATTTTATTGATTCAACAACATTTTTATCGTCTATGGCAAAGAATGACTAACTGATATATGCTTAATAATTTATTAACACAGGTATAAATTATGTAAAGTTATTGTCTATGTTTAGTAAAGGTTAGGAAAAAAAATTTTTATTAAACAACAATAATAATAATTTAAAAAAAAAATCCTTATCAATGGACCTTCAAGATTTTAATATATTTGTAGATATTATTTTTAATTGTGACTATAAAATATATCAAATTTTTACTGAATATGATACAATAAGGTAATAAAATATGCAGATTTATGAATATAAAATTAACATAAGAAAAATTGAATATCGATGATTTAAATGTTTTCAAATTTTTAATGCTTAAAACCCCGTATTAAAATTTATTAGTAGCTAGATTATAATATAAAATATATAATATTATAAAATTATAATTATTTTTTTAATTACTATTATTATTACTATTAATTAAAACTTTCTACATATTATACATCAATTAATAATTATAATTAATTCAAAAATTACAATTAATATTGAATCATCAATAATACTTAATAAATAATTAAGTTGAAATAACAAAAATACTAAATTTACTATAACATAAAAAAAATAGTAATCATTTTATTTTTATTGTTTTATCAAATGAAAGTGAATAATAAATAACATTAAACTTATGTTAAATATTAATTTTAAACTAATAAAAAAAAAATTATTGAAGGCTACAATGTATAATAGATGATAAAAAATATATAAATACGTATTATCTTAAAATTATATAGAGAGAAAAAACGATTTAGAAGAAAAGTTCTTTTTTTAAAATTATATTATGTTATATTATGTAAAGTAAAATTAACATTCGAAATAACATAATGATGATTATTGATCTACCTCTACGGTGACACTTATTTTTAATCTGACTCTGGATACTCGTAAATAAAATATTATTCTACATTACATAGGATTATATATATATATATATGTGTGTGTGTGTGTGTGCTATATGTGCATATTAATTTTAATGAATTCCGCCGGAACAAATTTACGTCTATAATGAACTATTCGCAAGAATTCTATGAATAACGTCGACCGTCATCGTCAGTGACTTGATATCATAACATCTTAGAATGAATTATCCCTAGAGGCTTTCGAACGATTTCCTCCTTTCAAATATACGTCAAATGATCTTGCAAGTACACATGAGACCCAATAAATGTATAATTATTAGTGAGAATTATAAATTATACATAATTTAACCTATCTATATCAAAATAAACCATTAGAAAGTTAAAGATAATAATAATTGGTAATAATTATGGTGGAGATGAAAATTTAGAAAAATAACCGAAATATTTTCAATAAGAAAAATAATTGTAATTTATAATAACAATAACCATTAGATTTGTAATACATAAAAATCCATTGAAAAATGTATCTAGCTAATAATTTTCTAGAAAAGTGAGATAAAAAAAATAAGCAACTTTAAAAAATACATTAAACTAAATTTATAGTACTAAAAATTAAAAGAGTAAAAGCTTACTTTGAAAAGTATAAAAATTGTATGTTAAAAATTAAAATAATTGAGTACTTATAATTTTCAAGAGAAATACAAAGTAAAATGTTCCCAATTTAGGAAACTAACTGTAAATGATCTTAAATCTAAAAGTCCACAATAAACAAAAAAATGCAAAATTATATACATATATATATATATATATATATATATATATATTTATACTCATTTTAGGAGTTTTGTACAAAAAGAATATTATATCATTTGGATCATGGAAACAAAGTTAAATTATGGCCAAAATTGTAGTCAAACGTATAAGAATATAAGAAAATCATATAAGATAATAAATACTAAATTTTAATGTTTTTTGATAAAGAATTGTTATAAATGTAAGTGTATAAAAATAATTATTGTATATTTAATATTTTTGTTTTCCACAGATAAAACATCAAAAAGCAAAACATCGTAATTTTACAAGTTACTTTATTATTTTCTTTGACAAATCTTTTCAATTATTTATCAAAGTTAAACTGTAATCCTAAATTGGATATAATATGTGTTCATCTATATTTTTTATCATTTAACTTATTACGTCAATTTATTATTATTCTTTAATGCAACACTTTTTTATTTGATTAAAGAAAGTTTTATCACAGCCCTGTTTTCTACTTTTCAAGTTAACAATTGACCTAATGTTAGACCTATAAACGATATTGATTTTCTATATATACCTATTATAGTTATACTATATTTAATTAATATATTAAATTGTTTTAAATCATAGTATCTAAATAATATTATCATAATGCCTACTTTTATAAAATATATGTCGATAAAAAAATGTATTTAATATTTTATTTCGTAATTAAATAGTAGATGATTAAAAATATAAATAGATAGTTGGTTTCCCGGTTGAATTTTTAAAAATAAAATATCATTATTTTATAATTGTTCAATGGATGGATAGTAGGTATTTGTTATTTTTAAATTAAATTAAATTAAATTAACTTTTTAATTAAAAACAAATCTTTATCGTTTTTAACAACAAAATACCTATGCATTATGTAGATTTTAAGTATTAATACCAATATATTTATTAAATTTCTTAATTTTTAAACCAAATTAAATAGGTTTAATTATTACGTATTCTAAATATTACATTATACTGACTACATAAATAATTACTACATAGAAATATAAACAATTACCTTTCGGAATACATTAAGTATATAATTTAAAATAAACATACACACAGACATATAGTAGTATTATACAGCAAAATAATTCCAAACAACATTATTATAATAATTCATATTTACTTGTCACATGAATATTTCATTCGTCGAATTCACATTTATTATTTACGAAAATTACAATTTAATTAATATTGTACAAAAACTCTCAAATACTCTGATGATTACCATTTATCAGCGTTTAAGTATTTTAACTATAGCTATAGTATATTCTTCTCGAGTATAAAATATTATTAACACGTCTGGTAAACTGAATAATTTCAGTAAACTAAAATTAAATTAAATATGATTTAAATCAATGACCTCCACAGGGTAAACTAAAGAAGCTGTTTAAGATATCTATTACATGCATGATTGATAGCAAATAATCTTGCAGTCTTTACACAAATCTAAATTAATTTCTTCGGTTTCTGTTAAACGTAATGGTAGGTTAGGTGAAACGAGAAACTCGTAAATTCTAGATCTTTTTACTTATTTTAACATTAATTTATTATTACATACCAATATTCCGAACTGACCATCTCTACAATGAACATTAAATGTATATAAGTCAATGGTGTCACATAATATTAATTACGTAGGATTTCAAAATTATTTTATTTATTATTATTTTGTTTTACATGGATTTCCGGAGTCACCTTATTATATTCGTCTCACGCAATCTATCGACATCAATTGGACGATTATTTTGAGTCGTAATCACGATTTTTCAACGAAAACAAGTTAAAATAAACAAATTTAAACGTTTTCCGTCTAGCGCACATGTTAGACACAACAGACCAGAAAATTAGCTCCGCCTGTGACCTTCCAATATTTTCTGTTTCAATAGGTAATAAATTATAAGTAATTAAAATATGATGGATCGTATTTTAAAACGTATTTCCTCAAAATAAACTTTATATTACTTTAAATAAAGTGGATTTTTAAAAAAAAAGTATTACATATATATTTATCATACCAATTAATTATAAAATAAAAATGATTTACAATTATATTAAACAATTATATATCTTCATCGATATCAACAATCAAACAATATTATGTATAAGTTAGTTTTTTATATTACGATACATAGTAATTTATAGGTATAAAAAAATATGTTTTATCTAATATTTTGAAAATAACGTTTAAATCGCAGTTATTAATCATACTTATTCAATGGGTTGAAATAATGAATGTATTAATTCAAATATTATTATAATTATTATATCTAATCTACAATAGTAGGTTTATCGAATGTCATATTAATTGTTCTTATGTTATATTTGATTAATTGAAAAAAAATAAAAAAAGCCTTACTGCCTATTTCAATATTATATAAGTCATAAAAATCGTATCAAACGTGCGTTTTATAGCGAGAGAATTACATGTTTATACAAATTAGCATACATTAATTGCGCGACTCAAAATCAAGAAATATGGGATGCAAAATACATTTCGTAATAATAATATTATTATGTTAATAAAACTCCTGTCTATTTAACAAAGAACTAATATAATAAAATGTTAAGAAAAATTGGATTAAATCGTATTTAATATCAAAATGATAAGTATTCATCAACTAATAACCAGTGGCGGTCAATCCCAAAAATGGGCCCATGTGTAAAAGTAAAAAAAGATCCCTTTCACTTTTTAATTCTAAATAATATATAGAATAAAATATAGGTTCATAAATTCAAATTTATTTTTGCTTCTTAAAATTATTTGTGATAAACATTTTAAAATATTGACATAACGATGTCGAATAATTAATAAAGAATTATACCTTGATGACCAACGAATATTACATAATCTTTTTGGTGTAATTGAAATACCTGATGACTCTGAAGATAAATGACATTGCTAACGTTTAATACTATTTGAAAAAAAATGTATAAATTTTTCTACAAATCCAAAGAAAGTTTTTACATCCTTTGATGAATTCATTACATTGTTTAGAACTAAGTTCAAGTTATGTGAAGCACTATGGATATACGTGACTAATTTAAATAAATAACGTTTAGTCACTATAAATTGTTATTTGTTTTGCAGAAGTAAAGATAACAAAATTAAATACAATATTTAAGACAATGATATATTGATTGTGAAAAGGAGAACTATGTGAAATTGTGAACAATTTTTTTACTTTTTCTTACATAATTGAATTTTTTTCCTAGGACGTTGAGTAATAACTAGCCCCGCTAACCAATAGTCCGTAGAATTTGCACAAATGGACACATGTAAGACACGCCACTGATTATAACAATCACTTTCAAATTTTGATTTAAAAAGTAAATGTCGAAATTTTTTAGATACCACTTAAGGGGAACAAATTGTATCTACTCACATAAGTATAGTTCATTTAAATTATGTTAGACCAGCAAAGCAATAATTTGATTATTTGAACAATTAATAACAGCCTGTCTTTGAATTATCTCCGATGATGATTTCGGCAATATTGAAAACGTATTATTGATACCTCTTATACGCATTTGAAAAATTTATAGTTGGATGTTATTAATAAAAAACGCATATAAAATCCCATTGAACTATCTACAATCATAACTATTCGCCTTCCCTGCCACATATTGAAAAATACTGAGCACACTATTTATTGTTGGTGTTTATGGATGTAATAACGTCATATAAGCATAATATATGTGTACTCATAATAACATTTATATTAGTGAGTTGTAAAATAAAATTGTATTTTTTTTACTTGAAATTTACATACACCCAAGTTATACTTATCATTTTTATTATTTTGGTATCAGTTCGTGTATCGATTACAATAATATTATAACCGTAATATGCTACGATGCTAAAAAACGATTTTATTTTTTTTTTGATTATTATAAATATTTTATTTTGTATAGAAGTGTAAATAAAATTTCATTATATTTATTAATATTTTAGAATTATACAGTATTTCTACAAAAGTACATTTATCTAAGCGTAGCCTTTAATAAGTTAAAGTTAATTTTAATAAAGTTATCATAAGCGCAGATCATGAAAAATTCCATAGGGGGCTTCAATAAATAATAACAAATATTTTTTTTTTTTATATGATATGATTTAATACATATATATTATAAATAATTTATTTTATACTAAATATGTAAATGAATATATTACTTAAAAGTTAAAAAGAATCAAATAAAATCGCTATACAATACAAATAGGTTATTCAATACATTTTTTTAGGGGCTTTAGCTACGAAAAAAAAATTTTAGAGGTGACTAAGTCCCCGTAAGTTCTCCTGATTTCAGCCTTTATAAGTTATATAAAAACGAGTTACTTATCTATTATTTTCAAGTATTACCTAATAACTTTTAACCAGTTAAATTATTTATAAAACACCAAGTTGTATTTCAATTATATATTTCTTTTAATATAAGTTAATTATATCAAAACTATTATGTTATAACTTTTTTTTTTAATTTGTATAAAACATAATTTTTTAAATAAGTTAAGTTTATTTTCATTTGTGTAAACTTAAATTAATTGTAATTTTTAATTTAATGAATTAAAAAAGTTAGTTAATACTGTCTAAAAATGTGTACAATCTCGCGTAAGAGAAATTATGAACAAATAATAATAATGTTTTGAAATAATACAAAAAAGGAAGCATAAACAATAATTTATTTATAAATTATATTTTGTTGGTATATTAATCTATACTTCAAATTTGATGTATTTACGCAGTAAAGATTGCATTACATAAACATATATTATAATTATTAAAAAATAATATCATATATAATAATCATGAATATTATTATAAACATACATGTTGCAAGATGTAACTTAAAGGTAACTACCTACTATGAATGCAATATAGTGCAAATTTATAATAATATCTGAGAAAAACGTCAATCAAATGGTAATATTAATATTATAAAATAATCAATCTCAAGACAAGTAGCTGATGACAACTATTTACATTAAAATAAAAGACATTACGTAAAAAATATGTAGGTATATTATTTAATAACTAGTAATACTTTTTAAAGAGACGTTTAAAGTTTCTAAAACTATAAAACTGATTTAAAAGATTTATATAGCTAACAGACACAGTAGAATACTATCGATTTCAAAGGGATTTCAGATATTATTAAATATTATGAATTTTTGGCAGCAGTGATGTAATTTGGAGATCTCTAGGAGTTACATAATTTTTTTTCTCTTATAAGAAACAGAAAACTTCTATGTTAAAAAGAAAAAGTATTGTTGAACGCTTTAATTGTACTATATTATATTATTAACTATAAATTATTTTTTAATTTATATAATTTGATGATATTATTTAAACACATACCTCAGGTTTTTTAATTTTAAGTATACATTAAATTACGCATATTTTATATTTATACTTCATATTTATTTAAAGACTGAGGTCAAAAGAGTAAAATCTCATAATCAACTGCTATAAATTTTTATAGCATATTACGTTTTAAGCTAACGTCTTATCAATTGAACGAAACACAAGTTTAATTTATTTTGAAAATTAAAAATACTTACTAAACACAACGTAATATATAGCATAGTAATTTATTGGTATAACTAGTTATGTATTAGAAATAAATAAAAAATATTTTTGTATTTTATTTGTATATAACTAAAATTAAAATTAATCACTTAAAAAGTTTAACCATTTCTCAATCTATTATTCATAATACAAATTTTAAAGAATATTTAAACATAATTTCAAAATATATCTGAAGCAGAATATAAAGTATAATTAAATTTATTATTAGAATTGTTCATTTTATTTTAGCTCACTATGGTCTACATTATTCTTTTATTATTTCATATTTTTAAAGGACTAATGATTTATTACATACATACTAAAGACGATTTGGAATGCATCTCGGTTTACTTTAGGTGGTATTTTTAATATATTAAGTGCTCATAAAAATAATTTATGAGAATAGATTTAAAAAATGTATCAGAATATGTATATTTTGTATGAACGTTTATGTTCATTACCACAAATTTTATGTATTTCGACTTTTCGAGAAAACTACGAAAACCCACGGTTTTATATTATGTTAGTATGAGAAACCTAAGTCTCATTTCATAATATAAAATATATAATATATTATTATTATGACTTAAAAGTTTTGGTATTTATATAAGTATTATTTATTTTAGTATTATAGTGAAGAAATTATAAAATTATATAAAAATTGAATTGTTTTAAAAAATAATGTGTCAATATAATATTAAATTTAATATTAAAATTCTTAGTAAAATGCGAAACTAGTTCATTAATAGCTGTATTTAAAATTAATTAATAATATGTTTGCCAACGAAATTTCGCCTTATCGTTAGCACTGCAGACTTACACAGTGAAAGAAAGGGGATAAACGGTAACGAGTCCAATACTCAATAAGTGAATCATATTAAATATATTTAAACATAACAGCTTGAACATACAAGTGGACAGTGGTGGCATTAAATATTTCATTAATGGGACAGGTATGGCTAAACAAATATTGCTCCTTCCACTTGAATTGCACAGGTAGTTGGTATTGTCAATTTTTAATAATATTCATGTATATAACCATTTAATTTTTAGTACATTAGGTACCACATTAACAATCAATATGAAATAAATAATCATTTATCAATTAATAATTAATTATAAATGAAATAATTTACAAAAAAGACATATCTCTCTAATCTCTCATTACAAAATAGACCACTATATCAGAATTCACCGCAATGGCAGGCTCACAAATATATAATAATTTAATAAATAAATATATTGTAGACACTTACTTACAAGTACGGACTCTAACAATGTATGAAGACTTGATAAATCGAGGTATCCCTTCACATGGATTTCGATGATTTACGACAGGATAGGATACGCACCAAAGCAATACTCAATTTTCGGAGGGTGGAGTTTCATTTTAGTTTTATAATAATTAATTAATAAACTAAAAACATAGTAAATACACTAAATCATTGTGTACACAAGTAACTACAAGTAGAGCAACTAGTTTTATAAATCTCAATTATTTAAAAACATGTTTATGCATTTAACACCAAACATTTGGCTGTGATGGTAATTACTTTAGGTGAAAAAGAACTAAATAAGAAGAAAATATAATTTTTTTGTGAAATAGCAAAATTTAACAGTTAAACCATATAAGTAATGTATAGGTATTTATATAGTATATACCTTATGCAATAACTGTTCGTTTACGATGATATTTCATTGCGAATATTTTATTATAATTAAACATTAATAATATATCAAAATTCATAATCGATCAAGGTGAAGATTTAGATTCTATTTTAAATATAAATTATATTTTTGTTTACGAAATTTGTATCCTTTTCGAAAATCACGATTGAAAAAAAAATATCAATTAACAATATATTAATGAAATAATAAATATTATGGTATAAAATAAATATTTTTTCTTCATACTTTTGTACGAATTATTGTTCTCTATATTTAATATTTAGTTACTTTTTTTTCATTCGAACCTAGTCAGTAGTCATGTCTAGGAATAGAGTGCAAACATTATTTATTCGAATGCATTTTATCGTGGTTAGGTAATATTTATAAATAAAAACCAAATTTAATTAACTTAACGGTAATGAACTTTTAATGCACTGACCCACATAAAATAGAAATTACGTTTACATTTTTATATATAAATACAATTTTAATAGATGTATAATATTCAATATTAATATATTAAAAACATTATTAAATTTTTTGAAATTATTGTTTAAATCAAATTTGATCCTAAATAAATAAAATGTCTTTGTATAGATAAATTACTCTTTTAAAAGCCTTTTTCGATTTTCCCATTTGCTGTATTACTGTATATTAAAAAATATTATTCTCTAAAAACTATCAAAACAAAGGTTATTTCAAATTATTGAGAATTCGACTTTATTTGTTTTTCAGAATAGTCAACATTTAAGTATATAATTACTACAGTAGCGGATATGTATATACCCCATAGAGGAAGGCAGCGAAATTATACTGTCTTCATATATGTTTCAATCATAATATTTAACATATATTGGACCTAACTAGACAGATATGTATGTAAAGATAGCGAACATAGTATCACAGTCTATGAGGGTGAGAACAGATCTCCGACAAGGGGGTGCACTGTCACCAGTGTAGCTTAACCTGGTGCGGGAAAAAAAATTCCAAAAATGAACGTTTCAGAAGAAATTGCGCTGGGACAAATAACCATAGGACTCCTAGCATACGCGGATAATATCGCTCTCCTAGGAGATAATATCGATATTTATAATATAAATTCTAGGGAAAAAACTTTAAAAGTGAGAAAGTAGGAATAACCGTTAACGATGAATAGACGGAATACTTTATTGTCAAACGAAGTAACAGAAATTATGGACTAGAACAACATACTGAGTTAGAAGGACATTTAAAATACATTTAGAAAAGTATCAAAATTTAAATATCTGGGATCGATTATTACTCAATATAATGAACTTAAGGCAGAGTTGTCGTGGAGAATATAATTAGCTAATAAGGGAATATTATACGGATTAGAAAAAGAATTAAATTCTAGGACCCTCTCTAAAAACCTAAAAATAAGAATGTATATGACATTATTACGACCTATTGTCCTATACAGGTCTGAGACGTGGGCACTGAGAAAAGCCGAAGAGCAGAGACTAGGGGTATTTGAGAAGAAAGAAAGTTTTAAGAAAAATATATGAACCGGTCTTTGATAGTCAAACAAATGAATAGAGAAACTTGCATAATTATGAATTCCAAATGCAATTTCAGGGACCTGATATAGTTCAGGAGATCACAAAAGAAGTCACATGTGGAGGGGGCATGCCTGGCGTAAGCAATAATCCTTAGTTAGGTAGCTAATAGAGAGAAAAACTATAGATAAAATACATTTAGGAAGAACCGGGTTGAGGTGAGAAGACTGTAAGAAAAAGGATATAAAAACGATAGGACCAGAAAACACATAGAGAGAAGCTTCAGGGGACAGGGACATATGGCAAGATTAGTATTTAGTGGCATGATCTTAAAGGTCGAAACCAAATAAGAAAAAAAAATAAGTAGTTATTATTTATTACCAAATATTTGTTTTCTACTATTTTGCTTATATTTAAATACAAAGTAATTTAATAAAGTCATATAAACTTGTCTTTTATTTCAGATAATACATAAGTAAATTGCTATATTTAGAGATTGAATACATACGTTAATATAATTTTAAAAACAAAAATATATTTGAATTAAAACAAATCAAAGGATATAATTTGTTATTTTACACCGATTTACTTATTAAATAATAGTAAAAGGTGCCAATGATTAATATCATGTTTAAAAAAATGGTTTTAATGTGAATTCAATTTAAGTTTTACAGTCACTTTCATAATTTGTATAATTCAATGGTATTAAATAATATCATATAATTTTGACAGTGTTTAAAATAATTTAGATTATGTTTTCCAATATAATGACAGTCGACTATTTTGTTTTCAATTATACTTTGTTTCAAACATCCATTAATGCTAAAAATCAAATAAAAATCCGTGTGTATCCTATTTTCAATCAATGAAAACAAAAGATAACGAAAAAGTCGTTACTAAATAGTAACAATAAATATTAATAAGTAAACATTATCTTCTTACATGTTCATTACCAAAATTAAACACCATGTATCTATATCTAACTTCAGATTCCAATTCCACTGATGTTAAATTTAATATTTAAGTAATTCTAAATCTGTGTAACGGAATACATCATTCATAATTTATTAACTAACAAATTCTGTAAATCATTAGTAGGTGTACTGGTATAAATGCGTACGTTGTAAGACAATATGAATCATGAATATTCAGTGTCGGCCTGGCCCAGGCTGTTAGGAGGCGATCACCTTCAATGCCCCTGGTTTTTATCTAATTTTTAATTTTTATATATTATTTCAACCCATATAATAAAAATGATTAACCAGAAATATTTACGTTTACAGATGATGATAAATAAAATATGTCTTATAAATACTCCAGGGGTACTACCTCTCATTGTAAATAATGTAAAAATGGTATTAATTGTGAAATTTTTATAATTTGAGAACTATCATATTCCAAACAAATTAATTATTTTGTAACTTTTTAAAAGTACCTAAATATATATAATATTTATTGTACTATATATGCAAGTGACTTCAGAATTTTTTAAGTGACTTTAGAATGTTTTTAAAATTAAAAATTTTAAAAACAAAACTACGTTGAAATTTTAAACAAGACTATGTGAGTTCTTTAAAAATGATAACTGTGGAAAAAGACATTGTAATTGACGAAGTGTCTAAGTTATTAAAAAGTTTACATACTTAAACAATTTTAAATAAAAATAATAACAATTGTTTCTTTAAAAAATATTAAATTGTCATTTATTTTATTCTTTTCTATATATTAAATTCTACAAAAATTTAAATTAAATATTCTAAATATTTAATATATGATTTTAAAGAGTTTATTTTTGGAGGTCCCTTTAAAAAAATTAACTCTTAGGCCCTTTAGATCCCAGCCAATTCTGTAAATATTATTGTATTCAATATATATGTTTTTAAAGAATTTTTGTTATTTTAAATTTCAACCTATATTACGTATAAGAATTAAATTTAGGATCACTCACGGGTTATTTATAGCAAAAGAAGAATAGCCAATTTGTCTTACCCGTAGAAAAAAAATGTACCTAATCAAACCTTTCGATTATCAAAATTATTTATATACACATCAAACAGTATATCATCATAAAATGCATATCAAATATTCAGCTCCGTGCATTTAAAAAAACAATATATGTATAATATAATATTTTATATATACATTGTAAATATATGACATAAGACATACAAAAATCAATATAAATTGTTATATTTTTTCAATTTCACTCAAAATAAAAATTTCAAATGCTTATTAAAAAGAAATTGGCAATATCGATATATGAAATTGTATAAAACTTAATTCAGTAATATCACATGATTTTGCTCATTTAAAATTTTCAAACCGTAAAAACAATAGTTGCAAATTTTATTGAACATTATTAAGAAAACAATTAAATGTTTGACAAACTTCAATCTTTTTAAATATATATATATATATATATATATATATATAAATATAATAGCTAAATAATTTTCTTATTTGTGAAATAAATATGGCAATACTAAAAAAATTATTACAATTTATTCTAAAATCCGTGAATTTTGCTATTTTTTCCGAAAAAGTGTCTACAATCAAAAAAAAAAGCACACATCATTGTAAAACAAATATGTTATTCACTTCACTTAGAATCTAAAATGTAAAAAGCGGGAATGTCAATTCAGGACGTTCCTTTTTCATCCCTTCGGTCCTCGGAAAAATTAGTGGTTAATTGTAATTAAAATTTGAATGCAATGATATTACATTCGAAAATACGAATCTGAACAAAATTCAATATAATAAATTAATGTATTTTACTGATAAACCATTACAATCTGTTTTTTACCGCTATCATAGTTAACTATGAGACCTATGAACAATGTTAACCTATAAGAAAATTTTAAAAAAAATTACAAGTCCCTACGTTAAAAATTATATTAGTTATCTTAAAAATCTAAAATCAATTTTTCCGTTATTTTTTGGTAATTTTTCTTCTTCCAGGGAAACACTTTTGAGACATTCGAAAAATGAGCTAAATAAAGTACCAACAAGATGCAATTTTCTACTGAAAGAATACCCAATTCGTAGTAATCAGACCATTTTTTCTACTTTAAATCGTGCTTTCAGACAAAAAAAAGAAACATCATTATAAAATTAATGCATTTATTGCTTCCTTACATCGCTCAAAGTCTAAAATATAATTTGAAAGTATTTGGTAATTTATAGTATATATCATTGTAAATATTTATTTTTATAGTCAATAGTCACAATGACCATGGCTTAATTTAAAAAAGAAAAAAAAACTATAATTATTAAAATTTAAATCAAATGTTTATTAATTATAATTGTATTTAATATACCTACTAGATGACTACAAGCAGTAAAATAAAATTATTTATGAAAAAATCATAATATTTTATAGGTATCTATTTTAATGGTAAATATTTCTACAGTGCAAATGTTAAAAATTGCACATTTTTATGTTTCAACCAACATTTTAATTATATAAAATACATTCGGATATTTTTTTTTAGTTTTATTGATACAAAGAATGATATCAAAATATTTTGATTACGAGTATACTATCTAATGAAATTATTCATTTGAATTAAAATATTACTGTATTGTTCAAAATGCAATCAATTATTGATGGAATTATAAAATAATACTCTAATACCTAAATCGAATTCTATAAAATGTATTGCATTCCTCATTCATTCCCCATTCATGATAATGAAATAAATTTTTAACAAGATATATTAATCGACGATATTGTATTTACAGATTAATCATTACAATACATTATTACACTATAAATTTATATTGTATTAAATCTCAAAAATAATTCTATAGTTTCTATGTGTAATTTATTTCATCAGTTATCCAAACTGTTAATCATTTTATAACAAAACTGAGATATTATTGTGCTTTGAAAAAAATATATTTCATAAAATAAAAACTTTCCAATTACTCTATAATCAATTTATGTCTTAATCTTTATCAATTTATATCTTAAAAAAAAAAAAAAAGCGCATATGTAAGTTATAACATATTTCTTTGTAAATGGCATTAATGTATTTTCGGTATGTAATATGATCAATTTGTACATATTTGGAAAATAAATTATTCGTGAGGGTTAATATTAAAAATATTAATATATAATCAAAAAACAATTAGGTATATTTAATGAATTGTTCTCCTACAGTATAACATCTATAATTATTATAATTTGCATTTGCAATTAACAATAATGTGCTTTTTTTTTTAATTCTCATTTAGAATGGTTTACGTCCAGGGTACGTACTATTTATATTCAAATTAAAACTACCTTTAATGTTAAATTATTAAAATCAATTTCCGATATTTGTTTTATTTAAGCAACACAATTATACAAATAATACACTTTTATAACCAAATTCTATGTTAATTAATACGATATTTTGTAAAAAAAAAAAAACAAACTACACTCTTACTATTATTAAATTTATATTAATTAAATATCGTACTCACTATATCATCACTTGATATAGATATTTAAATTAGAAATTTTTATTTTTTACTTCAGTGTTTAAGTATTATAATAATGACTGATAATGCAATATTTAATTTAAAAAATCAAGACAACGAAAATGGTTAGAAAATAATATTATGATATTGCTTGTTGAGCTTAAAAATATTTAAAGCCTACGGACGTAGAATATTTTAACTGCCTCTAATTATTGAAATACTAATAAAAATAATAATTAATAATCATTTAGAAGCCACTAGGAGTAATTTTGGTTAGTAACTTTTAAATAAAAATTTTATTTTAAAATATTTTATATAATATAAATATTTATATATAAATTATTATAATAATATACGTGCCTGTAGTATATATATTACAGGAAATATACAAATTTAATATTATTATTGTCAGAAAAATTATTATACCTACTATATAGTAAAAACTACATTTTGGATTTTAAAAACAATGTAGGTATATAATTAAAATCGAGATATATATATAATATAATTATTGAAAGTAACTTTAGGGTAACTTCAAAAGTCTAACATCCTGAAATTTTTCAAAAATATAAATTTTATTATCATTAAATTGTTATATAAAATGTAGTTGTATTATTATTAAATGTGATAATACGAAACATAATATATTATAGTTGTACTTTGTTTCAACAGACATCAACTAAAAATACATAAATATAAGACTATTGTCGATATTTTATTATACATTAAGATAAACAATAGCCCGCTCACTCGATCTTTATATGCCTGACTAACATAAGTAAGTGTACATAACATAAGTGTAAGTAACTTAACAATGTATTTTGAGATTAATTAGTTTAAGTGCAAACATATTTTTTTTAAATAGTTGTAATTTAAATTTTAGTTGATTGTGTGTTATTGTAGAGTCATATATCGCATATGTAAACGAATTATAATACAAAATTATTTTACCAAACATTTAGTGTAAAAGTATTTTTAATGTGACATATAATTTCACTATACACGTGTCAACTGTTTATTATCAAAATTAATGTTTCAACTTAGATACTAAGTAATCAGCACTTAATCAGACGTTTGTTATTTCCCTAACGGCCATATAAAACTAATTCAATTATTATTTAGTTGTAATTTTATAATATTGAAATTTAATTTATTTTGAATTATGCATATCATTGTCATTTCACCGACATACATTATATTTTTTTTTTATCCCACCAAATACTCCTACATCCAAAATGTATAATGACGAAAAAAAGAAAATATATTATTATATTACTATTTGTATGTATTCTATAATAAAAATGTCGACACGTCAAAACGTTTTCTTCTTCTTTTAATATTACGTTTGGTAATATTATCGATATTGGCGTCAACGTCATAATATTATATAGTTCTCAAGTTAAACATGTATGTTAAACATTTGTCAATTACTAAAATAACACGAATTCAAAATGTCAATAAAAAGATCTCACATCGAAAAAAGCTATAACAACATAACATACACGTTGTACGTTATGATAAAATTAAATTTATAGAATGTATTATGCAAATAAGTAGACAAAATGAGTGTAAAATTATTGTCTTATGCATAATATTATATATATATATGGGAAAAGTGTAATATATTTATTCGTAATTAGTAGGTATGATATTACCTTTTCGGATTAAAATTTAGTAAAATTAAAAAAAAAATAGTTTATAAATTGTGTTCTTCTATATTATTATTATTTAACTATTGAAATTGCTCAATATGTCGGATGGAAATGAATCGGAATGCATCAAGTCGAAAACGAACGGAATTTAGTCTGCACACTAGATACAAATTCCGTTGAAATATCTATTTTGATTTATCATTTCTTTAATATTTCTGTAACAATTCCTATACCTTAGTAATTTTTTAAAGTGACTTTTTCAATTTTATTTTAAAAATGACTATAGTGTATTACTAATTGCATTGAGGAAGAACATATAATGATTACATTAGCATCTACTGGTACTTTTGAAAAAAAAAAAAAAAAAACATACTTATCACAAAAAATTGTACGTTCATGAAATTAATAGGAAAAGACTAACAACGTAGAGTTTAATGCATTATTCGAACATTTAATAAAGGATAATAGGAATTTTTACAAAAATTTCCAATGACCTATGGGTAAGAGTAAGTAAAAGAGTAAGTTATAAGATCTATTCAAGTTTGACATACAATAACAAAATATACGTTTCCGCAAATGTACCTATACGCCTTCATAAGAACAATTTACAGTAAACTAGTGTCCACTCAACTAAACGTCACGAAAAGCTTCGGAATAGAAAAAATATATGTTTAAAATGAAATCGTGTCATTTACGTTCCGAACCGATGTGTGTCTGTGACTTTATTATATATGATATAACGTTATTATACTACTTAAAATGTGAGTTTTATAATATTATGTTATTATAAAGGTTTCCTCGTTTATATTATTAAAAAAGACACTTACAAGTAAGACTTACATTTAAAAAATAAATTTCGTTTAACGTCTTTAAAAATGTTAACATTATAAAACGTTTGTGTTTAACGTTTTCAAATAATATAACGTTACTAAATATTTTTGTTAAAGTTTAGGTATTTAATTTTTTTCGTTATTTCTAATAAATCAATAAATATTTGTTAATATTTATACACTACCACCATAAGTGAAATTTCAGAGTGGCTAAGAGTCCTTCCATTAAATTATTATCTCATACATTTTTAAAGTTAATATGTATCCAATCTCATTAACCCTCTCAATATTTAATAGCTACAATAATATCTAGTCGTGATTTTGATTCTTCCCATTTTTAACACAGTACAAAGCACAGAACTCGACAGTAAAAAAAAAAAACTAATAACGAAATAGTACCTAATAATAATACGATAATCGTCATTTACTCTTTCTCCATCTGTACTCATCAACTCGTCATCAAACAATACCTACTGAATAGTGAATACTAGTGAATACATAGACATAAATATTAAGTATAAATAACAAAATGTAATAATATAAAATAAATAAAAATAATAAACCAATTCTTGTGTGTGCGGCAGAAGGTGGAAATTTTAGTTTGATTACAACAACAAACAATATGTTATGAGTTGCCTTATATAAAAATTTATAAATAAAATAACAGATATCCAAATTGACGCTAAAAACCTCCACCAATGATGCCTTATCAATAATCATTGAATCACCCCAAAAGACGACTGCGTCAAAATCTATAATAAATTATTATTTATTTCAGTATTATTCTACCTGGCATAAGATGTATACGAATATAACCATATTTATATATATATAGTTATCTCTTTATAGTTTATATAATGCGAACTTAATTGTTATTTCTTATTTAACTAAATGTAAAATTGTATTAATAAAATACAGTTAAAAAATAATATTAAATATACAATTCACAGTTTTAACCATTTATTAAACTATGGACTAAGACATATTTAATTATAATCATAAAATTTCCAATGTAAATATATATATATATATTACCTAGGTCACATTTTCTAATTTTAATATATTACAATTTATAGACTGTAATTTTAAATTATGAGCAAAGCGAAGAATGTATTGGTTTTACAATGATGTACACTTTTTCGGATAGAAACATTGGTCCGATTACCACAAGTAGAACATGCTGTCGGTTGTAAATTGCATCTACATGGTACTTTATTTAACTCATTTTTAAAATTTCTCATAAGTTATCCTTTAGAGAAGAAAAACAACCACATCATAACCGAAAAACGATTAATTTTATTTGTCATGAATTTGTTTTTAAATATTTTGGGATAACTAATGCAGTTTTTAACGTAGGGACTTGTTACTTTTTTTGAGCATTTTCATGCATAGTTTACAAACATTGTGAAATTTTAGAATGAATTAGCAGTAATATACATAGATATTATCTGACTGTTTTTCGCTCAGAATCATATTTTCGAATGCAATATCATTACATTCAAATCTTAATTATAATAAATCATTAATTTCTCAGAATGCCAAAGGGTTGAAGGAGGCATTCCGGGAATTGATCTTCTCGCTTTTTAATAACGAATATTACAATTTGTTTCAAACTATATTTTTAAAAAACTTGAAAATTATATTGTTAACGCGTGTTATATTAATTTGTTCGTTTAATAAATAAGAACAGTGGAAAATAAATATTGTAACTGAAGCTGTTATAAAATAAGTTTTTTTTAATTTTTCTGAACGATTTAATATTATTAATTAAACATAACTAATAATAAATCATATTTAGTTAGAAATGTAAATTATATAATTTTTTCAAACGTGATATACCTAATCAACTCATTTTTTAACAATGAATTGTATAAATAATGGTAAACATAATCTAAGTTAATTAATATAAAAAATATAATTACTTTTTTTAATATTAAAAGTGTTTTCCATACAATTACATTTTGTTTTTAACTTTATGAGAATATTTTAATTTAGTTAATTAATAATATACGTATTTTTTAAATTATTTTTATTTAGATTAAAATATTATTATAATGCATAATGTACAAAAGCAAATTACCTATGTTTTTTAGACCTTAATAATTAAAGAAAAGATTTAACACATCATTATATTTTTTGTTTTGTTTTTTGTACAATTATTACCTGATAATAAGTATATTAGTAACTTATTTCTGATATATTTAAAGTATGTTTAATAATGATTTTTGCTTACTATTATAATAGTATTTTTCATATATTTTAAGAAACATATTAAATGTAAAATAATATAATAATAACCATCATTTTCGTAATGAAAAATACTCAAAAAAGTTTATAATATTGAACCCTTGCATTAAGTTGGAAAGTATGACTTTTATCCATGAAATCCTTGAAGAAAATTTTAATTATCTTATATTTATCTTTCTTCAATTTTGTAAAATTATACGGGCTCTCGACTTTTGACAAAACTAACTTTATATAGTTTACTTAATAATAATCGCTGAAATATTCCATTTAACCCACTATCCCCACCATCAAACTAACACATATAACCGTAGTGAATAATTATACTTTGTATATTCTTATATAATAGATTATATAGATCAAGATATCAAAGTACATACGATAACACAATGTTTATTACTTTTTGATTCAATCTAAATTAATTTATAATGTGAAAACTGAATGTGTAAATTTATAATAATTATTAGTTATTATTATATATTATATATTTATATTTAAAGGCCCATCAAAATATTGAGTTTTTAACCAAATTGATTATGAATATGATTCTTAAATAATCACTCAAATATTAAATATTACATAATTTTATAGAACTAATCCAATCTAACCCAATTCTTTAACATTAAATTGCATTTTATACCTACTAGTTGTTGATCGACAGATAATTAATACGAAATAGTTAATTAAAGAAAAGACCAATAATGATTAGTTTTCAGAAAAATACAATTGAAAATTTTAAAAATAAATAAATGAGGTAAATAATTTCAATGTAATCGAAACTTTTGCGTAGGTATTAAACATAGATTTGTAATACTAATATTAAAATATAATAATAATACTATAGTATTATAATTATCCTATTTGTAGTTTTGAATCTTTTAATATATTTTTTAGTCTAATTCGTTTTAATAATTTACGATTATACATAATACATATTACATAATATTTAATAAATAAACAAATTATAACAAGTTACAAATAATTTTTTACTTAAACAAGAATTTTACTTAATCAATTTGATCTCAATGATATCCAATGAATCCCATTAGTGATTTTTTATTTTTTTTGAATTTCAACACTTTTTAATATCTTCATATATCTTTTTACTTTAAAAATAATGACATTTTTACGGCAGAAATAATCATTTTGTCAGCTAGAATTTCCAAAATTGGAATCTCCAAAACTTTTTTTTTTAAGTGGCATACAAAGTCACAAGTAACTTATTTGAAGGGAATGTTTTGTATTCAATTAATTTGATTACCACTATAAAATATACGAAGAAATTCTCTGAGAAAATAACTACAATGCACTTAATTAGAAACATTAAATAAATATATATATATCAATGAAAAAATATATATATATATGAAAAATGTCATTTATTTATTGATAACAATAAGAAATAAATCACGAAAAAAAATCATATTCTACGTAAATATACTAGAAACATTCAATATTTTATTTTATTTAAACAATATAAATTTTACGGAAATTAAACTAATAATTTTCTTAAATTATTCATTAAAATGTTATTTTAAATAATA
Organism: Eriosoma lanigerum; assembly: GCA_013282895.1. Taxonomy (NCBI): domain Eukaryota; kingdom Metazoa; phylum Arthropoda; class Insecta; order Hemiptera; family Aphididae; genus Eriosoma; species Eriosoma lanigerum. The sequence goes on from CM023361.1 coordinate 19,540,979, forward strand.
TTATATTATATGAGATGGTTCGAATACTGTACAATTAATTAACTTTAACGAATAATTTCACATTGATAATATTAATATTAATTTTAAGAGACTATAGAGAACCCTTGACACAAAGATAAATGTTATTAACTTAAACCATTGAAACTAGATAAAAGCTTTTCTGGTATCTAAACCTAAATATTGTCACTATGCATGTTGATTGATCGGTGTCTCAGGTGCCAATAAATAACAACGAGTAGGTACTCGTTCGAGGTGGTCAATAGTAAATTCGATAAAACTACTTACTTTTACTTATAAAAAAATCATCTACTAAAATAATAATAATAAATACTGAACAAACTAAGTATGTAGTTTGTTTAAGTAATATTTAAATAATTTACGCAGGTAGTACTATATTTATATGATCCGTATTTAAATACCTAGTTATTTATTATATTCATGATTTTAATTAAAAATGTTTATAATTTATACACACTTGTTTAAGATTTATTTATAAGAAGAAAAAAAAAAATATATATATATATATATTATCAAAAACTGAATAACAATTAACAATTTCTAAATTCTCATTAAAACAAAAATTTTAATATAACTATTTATATAACTTTTATATAAGGATTTAATTAATACAAATTAAATTTTCATCAATAAAATTAGGCGTTTTATTAAAATAAAGTCATTTTTACAACTTTTATCTGTTTTGTGTTAACTAAAATTCATCAGCATACAAAATTCGAAATTGATTTTATAAAAAATATTTCACCAATCACATTGAAGCCACATTCGAGTGGTTTTTATATTACCCATCAGTTCACTCGACCATAAACCATCGTTTTTCTCCACGAAATACATGGTCAACATAAATATATTGATCTACTTATAAATCACTTTAAATTTATTGCTAGTTTAGATTAGATTTATACGATATCTAGTATATATGATATTTAGAAAAAATATTTTTCAAGTAGGTACTTAGTAACCATCATCGTATAAAAAGTATGTAGGTACTAACCACTAGATACCAAATTACCGATTTTGAATTTGGAAATAAATATTAATTGCATTTAAAAAAAAGTTAAGTATTTTAACTATATATATATATATATGTTGATATTTAATGCGTATAAATTAATATATAATAGTTAAACAGTGTTCTGTAAAATTATACATTGTCGTCGTATACCATAAATTATGGTATACGTCAACTATATAATATTAATGACGTTATTGATAAAATATAATAGATAGAACAAAAAGAAATTATATTCTCTAAATATTAGGTAGGTACTGAAAGTGCACTTTTTTACTTGGGTGAATAATAAAACATTTAACCTTAGGTGTCTTTTTATTTCAGAACATCATTAATATTTTGTTAAACACTTTTTTTATTGTCAACAACAATTATTACCTATATTATTGTCAAAACTAGCAGGTAGTTTCTCACTTTAAAGTTAGGATTTCATTATTCATTATTACTTTTTTTCTAATAAATTACAATTTAAATGTTAATAAATATAATATATATATATAATATAATGTAGTTTTATACTTATATATATATAAGTATTATTCTATAATAAAACTATATAATTCACATCAACAAATACGATTTTATTTTTCACAATAATTAGAAGCAAATAAATATTTAAAGTCTAACTAAACTATGTTTATAAAATAATTGTAGTCTCGATAATATATTTAAATCCCAATAAATGTCTCCAATTCAAAGATTTCATTTCATTGGAATTTATTTTCTATAATTTCATAATGAACAAATTAAAGTATAATACTGTATTAAATACTCAGACTCAAACATTAAAAAATACAATTTATTATACTATACATATATTACAAAAATGACATACTTACCTAAAATTATTTTTTTACATTTTTTATACACGTACCTACCATATCAGTTCATATAAGTTACTTCATAAGTCATAATATCTATATACTCAATATCTAATAATAACTGCCAAATTGTATATATATCAAGATATATAAACTAAAAAATAAATTATGAAGCCGTAAGAAAAGTTTTTGGCGTATGCCAAAAATTTTCCAAAGTGTATAATTATATTCTTAGTGTCAACAAATTTGAAATATATCAAGGTCGTAGATTGTAATTGTCATGTTTTTTACAGAATTGTTTTCTTTTTTTTTATAATTTTATGAAATAGGTAGGTACCAAATATGATCTGATTGATAATTTATTTCAGAAACAATTAAATTGATCAATTTAAAAAATATAATTACTATACCCGCACAACACAAATTATTTTATAGATAATTCAATAGAGTAAAAACCTAAAAGTCGTATATAAATACATTGTATATCTGCGTAAAACACTATCAACGTAATATTACAACGATTCTAGCCTCTAGGTAAGTAAACTTTTTTGAACAAATCTAAAAATACGTATTCTTGCATACCATTTATGTACCTGTTGACTTGTTGTAAATTTATCATTATAAACATAAATTTTAATTAATTTAGTCGATAATCACATATCTAATTTGACAATGCAAAATAACACATTAATAAAATAAATGTTGAAATCTCATTTAAAACATAAGTAAGATAGTAAGATAATGTAATTAAATCATAAATTAGTCAATAATTAATAAATAATAATAATAAATAACAATTATTAATAATTTAATACATTTTGATTAATTAATTAAACAAAAACAATTATTAATTTAATTAATAATAAAAAGTTATATTTAATAAAATATGTTATGATACAAGTAATTATAATATTACATTATAATTATATATCGATTTTTTTTTTTTAAAAAATCGATGATCATCTACATGCAGTAGGTTATAATACTTACACATATATTATTTGCATATCTACATGCAACTTACTATTTTCTTTTTTAATTAAAAAATAATATTTTTTAATTTAATTATTACATATGAATATAATAAATACATATAAATGATACAATAATAAATGTAATTTTTTTTTTTACATCATTCCATGTAAATAAAAAAAATTATATTTAATATCAATTTAAATATACATAATTTAATTAACTAGGCAGATGATTTATAATTATTATAAAATTTAAAAAACAAGTGCAGTGCATTAATTAATGTATAATTAACGTTAATTAACTAACTTACAAATTGATCTTTCAAAAAAGAAGTACTATATATAAACAAAAATTACTTCTTATTGAAAGATATATTATATTTATGTACATTATTACGTTGAATTAATTTAGGCTTTGTGTTATTATAATAATAACCATAATCAGGTACTTTTTACAAACTAATTGTGCAGCATTATAAGTTATAGTTAAAAAAAAAAATGAAAATTCATTGTGATATATCCAATGACCATCACTCAAAAACACAATAATAATAAAAAGCAAAAATATAAAAGATATTGTTAAGAAATAAAGTTTGAAATATTGAATTATTAACGAAGTTTTAATTTAAAATATTGTGTAAAAATGTTAATTTTATAAATCATATTATATTGACGAGACACGACTTCTCAGACAGGTATAACAGAAAATGTTAAAATATACCGTTTAGAAAATCGAACCTATACGCGAACGTTTCTAACGTTTAACAAAATCACAACCGAAAAATAATAATAATTATCAAATAGTCGTAAACTTTGTCTTGAAATATTATATATTTACTTTTCAACGCGTATAAGTTGTGATATTTCGTGACGAAAGAAATATATTATTTTCAGCGTGCGAAGAGTTTCATGATATTTTTAAATCGTGAATTTCAAATAGTAAGTTATTTAAGGTAGTTTTACTTTTGAAATTCTAGAACAATTCGTGTACAATTCTAATGTGCAACAGTATAATACTAATATCGAAACATTGTCGCTGTTTTGTTAATATTTCATCATGTTTGCTTACCGACGGCGAAAAAGAATGGCCACATCAATGCGAAATGGTTACACGCGACCAGCGCCAACGTCAATTTCCACGTCCAACCGGTCAGTCTCAAGAATGTGATGCCGTGCGACGCCATTTCTCGGCTTCCGTGTGATTCTGGTTTATCGTATTGTTTCCCTTACGATTGAAAATCGTATTTCATAAAAGAAAAATTGTTGTTCGTTATAAATAAAATATATATTTATATATATATATATAAACCGAAATAATTCCGTAATGTTTTTTTTTATTGGCGAAATAAATAATCGCAAGATTTACGAACGCGGTAGATACCAGAAACAACGCCGGAAGGTTATTATTATACCGTGACCGTTATATTGTTACCGCGGCAAAAGCTTGGTTGCGGTAACGGTCGCGGGAGCGTGGCTCCGGCGGCGTGACGCTGAAAGTTGTACAATATTATTTTCGTATTAAATGCGCTGCGTCGACGGCACACCGGCGTACAGACCAACGGCGGACAGTCCACTGAAAGTCGCGTGTGTGCGCGCGGGCCGGATAACACAGTCGTCTGTCTCTCGCGTTAAGGGCGGCGCGCGGCATCGCGCGGGCCAATGTTCCTTTGCCGCGTTCTATGACCGGCGGGCGAGCGGGCGGCGTACAGCGCAAGTTGCGCCGAAACAACGTTCGCTCACCCAGCTCCAACCCACCCGTCGACCGGCGTCGATCCTGCAGAGCCATCTGACATTCAACCCGCACGTTATTGCCAATTTCTTCATCGTAAGTTTCCGTCATCGGCTTATCGTTCCGATTTATTATTATTGTTATTAGTCAATGGTATTATTATAATTGTTGCGTTTGTTTGTTTCAATATCGTTATAATATTATTTTATCATTCGTCAAACGCGCGGTAAAATTACAGATAAAAAAAAAAAAATAAACAAACACACGTCAATATATCACTAAATATATAGATAATACAATATACGGGTTTCTTTCTGTATAACTTAAAAAATTGAAAAAAAAATTTCTTTTGAAATTAATAAACATTCCATTTTTGAGTATTTCAAAATATTTTTCCACAAAATTTCCCCCGACATTTTTACATTTTATTTAATATACATAGGTATGTTATTTCAATAAAATAAAGTTCTCAACAATTGTTTAGTTGAAATTTACAATATTTTAGTTTATATGTAGATTTTTTAAAACATACAAAACATGCCTATTGGGTTATGACTTATGAAGCACAATGTATTATTTAATACAAACGGATAATCGCCTATATTTGAACATTTTGCTCTATTTGTCATTTTTTGCATATTATTTAAATTTGTTGATATAAATATGTATAGAATATTTATATTTCAAAAGTATTGATTTCTTTTTTTTTCAATTTTTACTAAGAAAAAAATTGAGTTTTTTATAATTTACAAAATTATCAAACTTACACAATGGGTTTTTTAAATTGGGCCACTTGTATCTTTAGTTAGGCAACCCGAAAATACATTAATCAATAATAAAATTGTAATTTAAAAATTTTTTTTTTTCTTATGATTTGATATAAATCTAATAACATTATTTAACTTTAAATCAACCACCTCTTAAATTAAATAAATTAAACTTTTTGCACAAATATGCATTGTAAAATAATAAAGTATTAGATTTTAACTTGAATACGTTTAATCAAAGTACCCATAACAAAAAAATATAAAAGGTAAATTTTATTTAAACAAAAATATAACTTAAGTCTTTAAATGATAAATGCAATTTTTTTCTAATAGTAAAATAGTTAAATCATTATTAACAGATTTAAACTTAAATAATTAATATTAAGAAGAAAATAAAATAAATTATATTAAAAATAAAAACATTCTTAAACGTAAATTAGTTTGGAAATAGTTACGTAGCAAGTTATGAAAATGAATAATACAGACTCAATGTCAAATATACCTATATTAAGCCTATTAATAATAATAAAAATATATAATAAATTGTATTTATTATATATATATTCTTTTAGCCGTACCAATATTAACTAAAACATAGAATTAAATAGGTAAGATGGTTCAACTTTAGCAGTAATTTATAGTCCAATATAAATAACTTTGTCATTATTCGAAAATATCGAAAAAACTGTTTCTTTAATTTCACACAATATGCCAATTTTAAATAATTATTTTAAAAAATCAAAACTTTTTATTTTTAAAAAAAGCATACATCATTGTAAAACCAATACATTATTTGCTTTGCTCAGAATCTATAATTTAAAAAGGTAATTAAATATTTATATATTTTATATGTATATTTTGCTTTATATATTTTTTATTTACTACATTTATAAAGAGATGTAAATACAACGAATAGATTGGTTATTTATTTAAATAAATTATGTACTATATAATTATAACTCCAAAAAATATAAACCGTCATATATATATTATATTATATTATGACATTTTATAAACGAGACATTTCAAACCAAGATAAATTACCCTACAGCTTGATTAAGTAGTAAGAAAACAAAAAGATGATATTTCACTTTCCATCACACATTATTGCTTCTCATCATTAAATTGTGTTCTAGACCAGTGGTCTTCAACCTGTTGGTCGCAACCTAAAAATGGGTCGCGTAAGCTTTAACATTGGGTCGCGATAAGTCTTATTTTTAAAATAAAGATTAAATTTATAAAATTATATAAGATAAAAAAATAATTAGAATTAGTAAATGAACATTTGAAAACTTAGAAAAATTATTTAACCAATATTTTCCTGAGGATATTAGAGTAAATTATGAGTGGATTGAACAACTATTCGCAGAAGATATAATGACAGTAAATATGTCAACTGACATTAAAAATCAATTAATTGAGCCATCATATGATAACAAATTGAAACAAATATTTTGTAAAACTTCATTAAAAATATTTTGGACACAGTTATGTACGGTTAATTACGCAGAATTAGCAACTAAAGCCACCTCAATTTTATTAATATTTCCAACGACTTATTTATGTGAAAAGGCGTATTCTACTATGGCAAATTTGAAAACATCAAAAAATAACAGGCTTGAAACTAAAGATGATATATGGATCGCACTTAGTCAAATTGAGCCAAGGTGGAATTTATTATGTGAAAACACTCAAGGACAAAATTCATATTAAATTTTTTGTATCATAATTTTATTTTATTTTATATTTTCATATGAATTCTATACATTTTCAATCAATAATAATTAAATATTCTACCTTCTAAAATGTAATTTTTATTTATTCAGTTTTAATAGTACTACTGCAAAGCATTAAGCAATTTTAGATTTTTTATAAAGCTTACGTAGGTCGCGAATAATGTAGGCCTAAAAAAATCAGTCGCGAGTCCAAAAAGGTTGAAGACCACTGTTCTAGACAAGTAATTATTCATTCATTTCGTACTTAAATTAAAGATATATTCTGCAATAGTTTTCATTTTAATCGAATTTGAAAATAAAATTTAACTAGAAAAAAAAATAATAATACACGTTTCCTTCAATTACTTCGTAATTATTTAGTTAAAAAATAATAAGCAAACGTATAAACACTATACGTATACCACAACAAAATAGTATGCCATTAAGCATACTTATTTATGGACAAAATGCTCGATAGGAATAAAAAAAAAATGAATTTGAAATACCTTAAAAATCAATAATACAAGTACTTATTGATTCTAAATTTTTATGATTCAGTGAAATTTAATTTGTTGTCAAATTATTATAAATATAAAACTAAGATTTCATAGAAATACAATTTTCCTTTGGAATTTAATTTTAAATAAAAAACTTTGCTGATTGAGCCCCGTTCACTTAAATCAGCCTAACCAAACTTAACCCAGGTACGAATCCAAGACAGTCGCAACCTACAAAATAGTTTTAAAAAATAAATGTTACAGTTATTTATTAAAAATAAAAGTTTTATTATTTTCAAAATTATTTCATTATGAAAAAAAATAATCTTATTATTAATTTATAATAGTATACCTCACGTAGTTACTATTTAACACGACTATTTTTTTATGAGCACTTTATTACGTGTATCGAAACGGAGAATGCGGTATGCCATCTGTTGACCGCTCAACGTGGTCGCTTCTTTTCAGAACTCATCCAGAGAGCGCCACTAATGTATTTCAACAAATTATCGGGGGTCTTGACGGAGAAAGAAAATTTACAACGGAGAGAGTGAAACCACTAACCAATATAATTATGTTCAACAATTAAACTAATAATATTATAAAACTTGTTTTAATGGTAATTATAGCTGGCGAGAAATAATTCCTGGATTAAATGGATTGAATAATTTAAATTGTATTTTCGAAATTACTGTTCGATGTATTTTTATGCTATTTTTTAATTTTGTTATACTTAGTTGAATAATACTAGTTGAATGTCTTCGGTTATATGATAAAAAACAAAATTAGTACTTATTATTCGAAAAAGACCCGTAGGGAAAAGGTCTTAATTTTTCTCTGTAAAATCCGTCACTGTGAGTGTCTACCGACTGGCATAATTTGTATTTCAATATTTAAGCCATAAAATGTCAAAATTATACTTCGTTCAAATATAAATAATTATTACGTTAGTAATCAACATAAAACATAATATTTTAATATGAAATGTCTTATTCACTTTAATTTTGTTTAAACATTTAATATTCAAGTTTTCCTGTCAATTTAACATTGCCTGTATTAAATACAATAAAATTATTTCCTTGTGAGTTTTACGTATAATAGTACCAATGTTAAATTTTATTTTATTTTACATACTAAAATACAAAAAACGAAAATTGCTTTGAGCTTTATGTCTTAATGTCATACATAAAATATACATACTTCAATATAACATTAAAAATAATTTACTGAATAAATATTGGCCCAATATATGATATGTTATGAACTATCCATCTTCTGTATATTCAATATATTTCATCACGTCAAACATATATTTAAATAATAATCCAAGTAAAAAATATAATATATAATTTACAAAAACAAAACCAATTTAAAACAATAATGAGATATGCATCTGAAATCGCTAATACACGAACAGTAAATTGAAAAATAACTATTATTTTACAATTATACATAATATAAAACCAATTGTCAATATTTATTTTCTTCTTATCCTACTACAAAGGAATATGACGTCAAAAATAACTATAGTGTAACAACTCAAAAATAAAGAATATAAAAAAACAGTAATAAAAAAAGAGGAATAAAAAAAGTGATTAAATGTAAATATTTGGAATTTATTGCCAAGTGTTTATGATTAAATTATCACCTTCCAAATACGTACAAAAAACCCGATGGCAAGTCATCGGTGGGAATACCGTATAGTACAATATTATTTTTGAATGAGACCCAATTATTTTTTTACATTTTTTACTACCACCCATCTCTTCTTTTCTACACTTTATGAGATCAAAACATTATTTTAGATTAAATTATATTTTTATAACCCACCCAAATTTTCATTGAGGTGAAGGCCTCAAAAAACAAGCATCTCTATGAACTGATCGGTGGTGTGGAAGGTTTCAGGTTTATGAAAATGTCTAAGATATATATTTACGGATCACGTATTCTGTTTGTATTTTACATATATATGTATTTACAAAATGTTTAACATTTATTATTTATTATTTTATATTTTATATTAGATAAAAGATGTTAGAATCTGATTCTTAGATTTTGAGCGAAGCGAGGAACGTATTGGTTTTACAATGATGTTTTTTTTTTTCTTTTTTATGTCTGAAAGCACAATTTCGAATAGAATTAATGGTCCAATTATAATAAATATAGTATGTTTTCGGTAGCAAATTGCATCTAGTTGATACTTTAATTAGCTCATTTTTCAAATTTCTCAAAAGTTCTTCAAAAAATAGGCAGGAAATAGGCAAAATCACGATTTTTATTATTTTAAATTTTTTATTTCGTGATAACTAATTGAGTCTTAATCTTAGGGACTTAAAACTTTTATAAAATACTCACATTGGTAATTTACATGCGTTAGAAAAAGTTGATTAATTTTTTGACTAAGTATAGAGCTACAAAATTTTTTCCAAAAATATTTAATATTTCCTGTAATTTTGGGGTTATCTGTTTGAAAATTTTTTCGAAGCATAATCATATACTACTTAATCTTTTTACAAAATATTTTGAAAATCGTGATTGACAATTTTTTTTATTAGCTTTAAAGTTAAAACTAACGAAAAATGGCTAAAATCGACGAACTTACGGTTTCTTTCGTTATTTAATTTTTTTTTTTATTTATTGATAACTAATTAGGTTTTGATCGTAGAGTCTTGAAACTTTTTTTAAGTATTCACATAGGTGTTCTACAATTAAAAAAAAAAAATATTGTAATGGTAATTATTGGTTGATTTTTTGACTAAGTATAGAACTTTAAAATTTTTCCAGAAATGTTTAATATTACGTTCAATTTTGGATTTAACGGATTGAAAATTGTATAAAAGCCTACTCATATACTACTTAATATATTTACAAAATATTTTGAAAATCGTAAATCACAACTTTTTTTACAAGCTTCTAAAATTTAAATATTTTTTACTAGAATTGAATATTATGGTATTTTTATTTTTATGTATTAAGAAAATTTTTCGGGTAGAAACTATAGTCTGATTACCACGAATAAGGTATTTTTTCGGTGTTTTATATTTGATATTTTATAATTATATTTTGTATTAATAAACATAAACACCTTCTTAATTTCAGTAAGGTGATCAGCAAAATTATAAATTAGATTCTAATAATTTACCCTTGTAGTTACTTCCTTATGAGTTGATGACCTTCCGTGAATTTGAGCAATTATATTGAATCGCAAAAGTCCAAAATGTGGAACTGATTTTATTATGATTAAAACAACTTCAAAATAAATTCTTGACACTTAAGAAAAGGAGAATAACAACTCGTATGACAATGGTAGGAGTCGCAATGCAAACGCTCAGCAGAACAGGGACAAACTTGAATGATGGCATGTAGGAAAGTACACACTGAGTGATCTGAGTGAACAGATTGGCCAGGAAGAACCAACTAGTTGGAAGGAGCTTTTTTTTTTAGATGACATGGATGACTATTAGAGAGTCTAAAAAAGTATAAACTCGTTTTTTTGTAACATTCTTAGAACGTTCCAAACGTACTAAAGATCCTTTTCGCTGGTGAAAGCATATCCTGTCTTATCTGTAATCCCTTATAGTTGCTATCCTTAATGACGTCATGTCCGTTTGATGTAAGAATATTAACTTTATTTATTATATTAACTACTTTAGGAAATTATGATAATAATTATGCATCATAAGAAATAATATTGTTGATTTAAATAAAGTTAAAAATATTTCTGATAATGTTCATATTTTCTTTCTGAACTATAAATATTATTCTAGTATAATTGACACGGAACGGTAATATTATCTCATCTGAAGGTGGTATAATAACACCAACAACTCCAAGATCGGCGATACGCACAATATATTCTTGTTCCCAACAAAGTTCAATCGTCACAGATTAAACAACATTATAACGAAAGGGATCCTTCCATTGTCATGTATTGTTCCCTCTTACATTGTCTAGACACGATTTTTTTCTTAAAAACTCGTTGAGTTTTAACAGAGCAATTGTACTTCGAGTATTTCCAGTGGGCTGCTGAGAGATCCAATATTTCACAGAAATGGTGAAAAAAAAGTGGACTTTATGGTCTACTTCTGGTTGGTCATTGATTTTTCCCGATTGATAGTAGAGATATCTCGACTATTTGGCTCTGGCAAGGATCTAGAGGGTAAAAAATAATGATGTGTAGAATCAACAAGTTCATACCAAAAAAATTCGGATTCCGTTAGGTTAAGTCTCGGGTCGAGAGAAAAAGGCTAAAACGAAAAGAAAACGTGGACGGTGCAGTGATCCCAGATGGAGATATAATCAAAATCTGATTCATACCTATAGACCTATAGTTATTAGTTTTAAGTAGGTATTATATAGTCTTGAAGACCTAAATAAAAATATAATAAAAATTAAATAGAAAGACACTTAACAACGTGGGACATTCTATTATATTATAATAGTAATATTATTTCAAGTTTATGTATTGTCAAATATATTCACATATAACTTAAACCACTGTCGAATATAAAATTTTCTTGCGAGGGGTATATTATATATCTGTGTACGTATATGTATAGGTAAACTTTATTAATATAGAAATAAAATAATGAATTTATAATACAAAACAGTTATATTTTACCTACCAGGTATACATACAATATGACTCCATATCCCCCTTCCGTAGATCCGCCACTAACTTAAACCATATTAAAATAGTATAAGTAAATACAAAGACGTACAAATATCTATACGTTTCAATACTTTTTTATAAAAAAAAAATTTTTTTTAGGTATTCAAATTTTCTATAATATTAAATTTTTTCATAATAAGAATGATAATATGAATAATATCGAAAATTGAAATTATTCATAACTAGATCATAATAAAATCGTGTTACAATTTCTCATATAATCCCTACCAGTTTCGTAATATAATTTCTGATCAGTAATTACCCTGTATAATTAGTAATCTCACCATGTTTTCTCCACAAAATCCCTTTATATAATATATCCAATCGGTATCGAAATTATAGTAACTATATTTCGAAATTGAAAATTGCAACGATGTAATATATATATACCTACATAATGGATAATAATATTATTAATATAACCTTCGCATAACCGGTCATGTCTACACAAATTTACCAAGAACGGTGAACTGTAATGACTGGAGTATATGCATATTATTTATTTATATATAACATTCACATATCAACTGATCTGTCGAAATGTCTAAAATGTTACTAATCTTACTATCTTACCCGAACATAATGTTTATGAATGAAACATAACTATAACAATGTCATGTTTTTCAAATAAAAATAATTTAAAACGTCTCATATTATTTTTGTACCTATATCAGAACTACGAAAAACAAAATGTGTACATAGACTAAAATATGTAAGCTTTAATTGGTTATCGTGTTCAGCTATATGAATAAGACTAAAATTCTCTCTCGGCGATTGCCCGGAGTGAGCAAACAAGTTTTAAATAATAAGAAAGTATGCGATATTTTTATATTTTCACACTGAACATTTTGTCTGTGAATCGTAATTTTTTATAACTTTAATTACACATTACAATAACAATCATGTACATTTATATGTACTATTTTTATTATATAATTGGACCAGTGGCATATATAAGATTTTGCCAAGGAGGGATATAGTTATTCTGTAATAGACAGGTATATAAAATAACTTATTTTATATCAGTTTTCAAGAAAATATCACTAGAAAAAAAGTCATTGGAGGGGATTTATCCCCCCGCCATAAATAAGCCACTTTATTAAAATACAAAATATGAAATAAAAATTAGATAAACATTACGGAAATACATCGAAGTTCTAAACTGGCTCATATAGATATAGGTATATAAGTAAATATACAAAATCATATAGGTAATTTGCTATACCTACTAATGGTTAAATATATCTAATAATATTACATGTTTTCACTTATAAATTGTATGTAATTGTAATTGCAATGTATCTATAATGAATAAATTGACAAATAAATTTAAATATCTAATGAATTACACATAATAGATCAATAGATGATATTATAATATTTTTAATGTATAATAATATTTAAACGTTTAAAGTTCGTGAATATTATTACGAAAAAGACGAAAAATGTCTAAAAAAAGAATTTACAACTTAATATTGAAAACTTTACAAAGTAATATTTATGATGGGTTTTTGTTATATTGACAATATCCGCATCCAAGTTATAATTTTATTCCGAATTTATAATGAACATATAAGAACATAGTATCCTAATATAATTTATAATATAAAATATGGTTTATTTAAGAATTTTGTACAAATTATGTTGTTCATAATAATATATTAATACTTAATATGTTATTAAAGCTATAAATAATACATGTAGCAATCATATAGAAGGACACGAACACATTTCTTTATTATGTTCCTTAATAATAAAATACATTATATCTTTTTATTTTATGGTATATGAAAATATTTTATTCATATAAAACACTAAGTACAGTTTTTCAAGGATCTAAGGAATTATTATTTAAAATAATATATATTTTTTATATATTAGTACTCTTATATTCCAACATTGGAAATTTGATAGAAAATATATAATAATACAAATAGAAATACATTATTGGCGGTTTTTCATGATCAACTTAATGTTTATGAATATTTAAGTAATATGGAAGTAAATATATTTCGACAAGTTTACCTTTCTTATAAACAAAATTGCACCTATTTGTAAACTTATCAATAATATTTATGCGAAATAAATCACTGTAAAATAACAATAAGGTAATAATCAGTGTTGTGCGTTATCTAGATAAAATATAGTTATCTTTTTATCTTATCTAGATAAATAAATAGGCTATCTAAAAATAATCATCTAGAAAATTATTCAATCAATGTTTTAAAAAATGTTGATACAAAATTATTCTAAGCCGCGCTCTGTGAACACTATTTATAGTTTTAACTGGAGCATCAGATAGTTTTTAATTAATAATAATAATATTTACAAACTAATCATGATAATAACAATTATGGTTTATGCCAAGTACGAATGTTAGATCTACAATATTAAATATTAATTATCTGTTTTTTTATCTCGATAAAATTGGTTATCTTTTATCTCTTATCTAGATAAAAAAATTAAGTGTTATCTATTTATCTCATCTAGATAAATTTAAAATCAATTATCTGTTATCTTATCTAGATAAATTATGGGTTATCTTTGTACAACACTGGTAATACTATATATATTATAATATTATAAATACTCGTATTTAATTTAATTACAATAATACCTTTATTTTATTAGCCTATAATTGTTTTACAGTTTTTATTTCACATCAATAGTAAATTGAAAAAAAAACAATTAAATATTAAAAAATTTAAAACATAAAATTAACCAATTTGTAAGCTAGATTTTAGTTATGTCATCAGATATGTTTAGACGGATTTCATTGATTATTATATCAAAGTTTATGCAAGTGAAGTAAATTACTCTTAAATAATTATAGTTTTTTTTTTTTTTTAATATGTTATTTTAAAAATTAATTAAATTGAAAAAGTGCGATATTATGATACTTTTAGTTTGTTTTTTTAAGATTATAAATTATATGTTCGTATATAATAATAAATGTATGATAGGTACCTAAGTATAAATTATTATTATGTTATTTACGTATTCGACAAAAATTATCAAATGAGTAACTCAAATAATTAATTCTTGATATAAGTTATTAAGGATGGTATGATTCAGAAATTCAGTTTTAATTAATAGTTAACAAACAAATAAAAAATAAATAAAGTCGTTAAGAAAAATACGATACATTTGAAATTATTAGGCTTTTTCGGGTAAGTGTGAGCCGACTTTCTTTAGAAACTAGATTTTACCGCATGAAAAAAGCTCGTAGCTACCCGGTAGTCGAAACTGGACCTCGTGTTTAGATCACTCGGCCACGACGTAGGTCTTATCAATAGAACCATCCTAAAAATTATAGACGAATTGAAAATAATATATTATTGTCATTAATCATTATTGTAAACTAATAGTAACCGCGGTAACGATTGCGGTCATGGGTGCACAAAACAAAATATTTTTTTTCTCGCTATAATGTCAAGTACGGTGTCAAATATTATGTTATAATGTATATCTATAGATGCGACGGCAAACCTATTCGCTATACCCTATACGATTATCAAAATTTAATGATGCTCGTGCATACGCAACAACATATTTTTATTATAAAAACGTACACGACCTTGAGTATAATATTAAATTTGGCAATTTATTCCAAGTCAACCCGAAATGAATGAAAAACAATATTGGTATATCTTCTGTATAATAGTACCTACAATAAACGTTATTTTCCACTCGATTTGGATTAATTAAATATACTCGACTCTTATTCAGTGTTGTACATAGATAATCCATAATTTATTTAGATAAGATGACAAATAATTGATATTTAATTTTTCTAGACAAGAGATAAAAGATAAAGAACAGTTAATTAATATTTAATATTGTTGATCCAACATTCGTACTCAGCGTAAACCATAACTGTTATTATCATGATTATTTTGTAAATATTATTATTATTAATTTTAAACTATCTGATGCTCCAGTTAAAACTATATAAATAGTGTTTACATAGCGCGGTTTATAATAATTTATTGTCAAAATTTTTTAAATCATTGATTGAATAATTATCTAGATGATTATTCTTAGATAGTCTATTTATTTATCTAAAAAAGATAAATAAGATAACTGTATTTCACTTAAGTAATACACAACATTACTCTTATTCCGTTTTCGATCATTTTTGTGACACTTATAGAAATAATAAATGTTTTTCAATCATAAGTATGTAGGTTTTAACTCGAAAATATCGAAAATTTCGTACAATATTTCCTTTCGTAATAGTGGCGTGAACAGGATTATATTTACGCAGTTGTGTTTTTTTAAATAAGGGTGCGTGTTATGACATCATATGTTATGAGTTATGATTATTGGTATATTATATTATTTAATATATTGTACTAGTACTATTAAATAAGAAACTACCTATAAGAACGAAATAGTCAATAAACAATGAAATCTCACGCAAAAAAAATAATTTAGATAAGTTTAAAAAATGTTAGATATAAAAAATCGGGGTTCTTAAGATAATATTATGTGTTGTGGTTTTAACGTTGTAAAAAGAAAAAATGTGTAAGAAAGGTGAATCGAAATGAACCTAAACATGAAATCGTGAATACCTATAGAATAAGTACGTGCGCAAGTAGTTACACAATAAGTACGAAGAATAACCAATATAATATGATATATGAAAATATAGAAATAAAAAAATTAAAACATGATAATGGTGTTTAATGTTATTCTATTTAATCGTAAGCTATCTATATAATTCGTGTCTCCTCGGATTTGTAAGTATTGTATTGAAGCGATGAATTACAATAGCACGGATTTGTAAACAAATTTTTTTTTATTATTTCAATATAATACGCATCACGGGCGGGGTTGAATATAGTAATACAATATATAAACATTAAATATCGTTTTGCGCAATTACAATAAAAAATGAATCGAAAAAATAGACGATTACGATATGATTTTTTTATTACAGTGATGCGCGCACAACTTTACTATCATTTCGATACATACAACGAAAAAGGTAGTAACTCCATTTTGTCAATTGTTCAGGAGGAGCAAAATAAAATTCAAAGTTAATTTCTGATTCTATTTTTTTTATTTTTCTATTTTATTATTTCTTTGGGATAGATGGGAATACAATCATTTTCGTGGTCGGTAAAGTAAAAAATCATTTATCAGAATGCAGTGTTAAAAGTCGTAACTCAAAAACGAAACAAATTGAGTTACTACCATTTTCGTTGGATGTATCAATTTTATAGTGTCGATCAAAAACAAAACGAAAAAAAAAACAAAAACGAAAAATCATTTCCTATATTTTTTAAGGTGAAAAAAATTATGGGTTTTTTTTAAAAAAAAAAATGTATTTCCATCTTTATTTTCGTTCCCCCGACCATCATAGCCGGTAATTCCTCAAACACTCGGAATTATACGGCCGTTTGTCGAGAACGTCACGTGGATCGATGGCGGCGGCGTGCGTATAATATTATTATTGTGATTTGACTGCCGCGCGAAAGGAAAGGGAGCTTCGATGACCGTGAGTGATGAACGGATCCGCGGCACCCGGTAAACGAACCGCGGCAGATAGGCAGTCATTGTTCGGTGCCCGTTGGCTCTGTCTGTCCCGTTCCGATAAAATTAATTATTATTATCGTCGGACTGCAGTATCTAATACATGATTTAAATAATATAATATTATGTATACACAGATAGGTAAATTCGTGTGTGTTTATTTCATTTGATTTTTTTCCTCATTTTGAACACGACACCGATTGTAGTAGTATCCGTGCGACAGCAGAACCGCATTGGCAAATCGAACGTTTTTCTGTCATTTTCGTGTTTTCATTATTTTTTTTTATTTTATTTGTTTTCTCATCCGCGACGATTAGATATTACAATAATATTGTTTAATTTCAAACTTTAAACGTTCCGAATAATGTGAGTGTCATTTAAAAATATTTAATTTATTAAAATTATCAAAAAACCAAATAGGGTTTTTCACGATTATCTTCCGAATTGATTATTTTTAATATCAAATAAACAATTTATTTTTATTTTGTTTCTATTTTTATTATAATTTTGTTTTTGTTTTAATAAATGTGAACTTATAAAAAATTTCAAAGAAAATACGTTCAGTTACATAAGACCAAAGATATTTTTAAAACAATTTAGCGATTTAAAGTAAATAATACAAGTTTTTATTTCAATTATATTATGTTCGTAAACATAAATATTCATCCTATTTATCGTCTCACAACGAAAATAATTGTACAAGCAAATGCGATATATTTCATGTTGTTTTCGAATATTTTTATAATTTTGCTGAATTATCCAACAACATTTAATAAACTTTATGCGTAAGACATAGGTTAAATATAAATTGTTTTAATATTACGTAAAATTACTAAAAAAAAATTAATATAATCAATTTTGTCGTATTAAACTGATTTTAATCGAAACCCGTGTGGCGACGACTAATCATTAATCGGTATTAATCAATAGGTGTTAATAATTCCTAATTGTATTAAATATACATAATATTTTGAATTCAATCGTCGTAAGATTAATTATTTCTCTCCGTGAGCACAAATATGATACAGTGATGGAAAGTAGTATTCTTGCGGTTCGCCTTGTAATATAAAATACGTATTTTTACGTCGAATCGTGTTTACCTGCGTATTCGTAAAAACATGGTCAATAGCCACTATGATTTAATCGTAAAAAAAAAAAAAAAAAAAAAACTATAATATTTCATATTTTACCACGAAATTATATTCGATATTGCAATGTTCGATAGACGATATTATTTTAAGGGTGTGTTTTTGTTTCAGAGTTTTGTTACAATATAATGGTACAAAGGTAGAACGGGTTACGGGACGTCGGGTATCTCTGTTAACTACGTTATTTCGTGTCCAGCCATTTAAATTGAGTCGATAAGCTCGATTTATATCGAGAATATACGCCACAAAATCCTAATTGACGACATGGATCAAAACAAACGAAACTATTACAAAACGAACATAACTGCGTTGAATTTGAGCGCGGCACTAGTAAAAGAACGCTCGCTGGATGAAAATGACGACGTTAAATGGCCGTGTCTCGAAACGACAAACGCTGGAGGCTCGTCCACAGAAACTTCGTCCACTACCTCGAGAGACGTGACTAGATTGTCTATTCAGAAGAGTAAACCATTTTGTACCATAGGTATGTTTAATAACATTTACAATTATTATTTTTTATGCTAAAACTTAAACTATCATCACCATAATATTATACTGTCGCGTAAAATTAACATTTTATATTATACCAAAAAAAATCTATAATTTTTTCCCATCAGAAACATTTTAACTTATAAATTATAATACTAGTCAAAGTGATTTATCTATACTGACTAAAATTTAATAATGAAAAAAATAAATAATACTAGAAATGTTCGAACACACCATTTCAACCCAATGCTATATATAAAGTAGTTTATAGTACATTTTAAGTGGATTGAAAAATGATTGAAACAAAAGTGAATTTGGGGTCAGTTGTCAAACTATAAAATTAAAAAATTAAAAACAATAGACTAAATAATGCAAAAATAACCGAAGAAGTCAGCAGACCTAATAAATTTTAAAGTCGAGGAATTAGTAATAGCGATGATATAGTATGGGCAAATGTATTAGTTTGTTTGTGGTTACCCTGCCGAGGAATTAAAAAAAAAAGGTTGTTAAAACTGGAATCTGAATATAATTTATTAAGGTACAAATTTAATACAACACGTAAAAGTGTATAATTAAATAAATCATTTTTTAGTATGTTTTTAACATACAATAATATAAATTAAAACATTAAAAACTAATTTTTAATTTAAAAAATAAAAAATATTTGAATTTATTGGCATTTTTTTCTAAATAGATAAAGTTAAATATAATGATACATATATATATATATATATATATTTATTTAATATTACAAATTCATATTTGTAAATTAATTTTTTCAAAAAATTAAATTAACTTTATTATAAATTGATTTTTCATTATTTGTAATTAGAAAAAAACCTAAATTTTATTAAAATTTTAACAACTATTAACTCTCAAATTATAAATTACCATATTTATCGATTTTTAGGATAGTTTTTCTTTAAAAATTAGAGCACATAATTATTTCCAACATAAAACTAGTACCTATTTATCAAATATTAATTTAATCATATTTCTAACGTACGCTTATAAAATATCTACATTAAAAAAGCAATAAATACCTCGTCCAATCTGAATAAACTAAAAATATTGAATTACCATTTTGTTAAATAAATTTCACAAACGGTTGTTAATTAATTATGTTATATTATATCAATTGAATTATACGTTTTAGTGTCGATTATTTTTTTTAAATTTTTTACATTGTTTGTTATTTTCTTTTATTCAAAATTCGTCACAAACCAAAATTGTAACGAATTACAATGCCATATATTTGAATTGTTAACAAAAAGATTTCAATAAAGAAAGTGATCATTTTTAATTTTATATAAAAAAAAAAATATAAAAACTATACATTATTTCACAGTATTTAGTGACGAAATATATAACTTAAAGGTATTAAGTGACTAATATTAAAAAATATATTATTATAAATGTCGCCAATTTCCAAGGCTTATAATATTTTTAACCCACGTTCTATTAATAAATACCACAGAGGGTAAACTGTAGTTTAATCAGATTTCTAAAGTAACCTAAATTCAAATTTACGTAATTGAACTAATTAAGTATACATATATATATATATATATATATAAACAATTTCAAGGGTATTTTAATAATGAATAGTAACTGTGCGTAGTCAGTTGTATATACAATCAAAAGAATAATATTAAAACAAATATTATAATATATCGAATCACTTTTTAATAATAATACAATAAAGAATGTATTATCAAAGTAATTATACCTATGATTTATATTAAATCTTGTGTAGGTACAAACCGATTTTCTTCTAAAATATAATTTATAAATGTAATTATAGATATCCATTTTTTTTTATTTTTTATATCCATAACAAAATAATAATAATAGTGTCCAAATAATAAAAAGTTACGTGATTTTTTCACAATTCAATGTTGTCGAAGTTATTTTTCATTATCTTCAAAAACAATAATTATAATTGAAGAGAAAGGTCAACAAACAGATAACTATATGGAGCAATCGAACGTTAAGTAATGGCAGACTGTAATAAAAGATTTTAATACGCGTATACAATATTTCAAATTTTTGACTATTTTCATTTTAAAACCCACGATATATAGTTAAATTAGTAAATGTAGATAATACAGATGATAGACATTTTTGATCGATCCTAAAAAGAAGCGGTCAACCTTGGTAATTGTTTTAACGGTTTATTTTTAGTATTGCGTATATGTAATAGAAATTGGATCTAAATTAACCTTGCATCCCACCGGTTCACAAACAAGCCGAATTATTATCAACTGCAACTTGTTTATTGCGTTAAAATATCGCGCTGTCATAATAATATGGGAGTAATAATAATATTATGATTGTAATATTTCGCACAATCCAAATTATAGGGTTGCCGTTTTCTCGCAGAGCTTAATATTAATGTTTGTAATTTTTCATCTAGTTACTTATTCGCAATGTGTATAATAATTAGTAATTGTATACTCGTTCACGGAGTTATTATATACATAATATGTTTTTAAATCGTAATATTTCTAAATGTCCACGACAAACGATTATTCCCATTAATAAAAATGTATTTTATTTCAGCTTGTATAGGTTATATATATAAAATAGGTATCGCTAATAGTATATAGATACTATACAGTAAATATATAATCGTATAAACGAATGAGTTAAATTAAATTGCATAGAAATTTGTATTACAAAAAAATATAAATACTGAAATAATAAATTACTAAATTAATAAATATAAAAAATCGTATTTAACTAAAACTTATGTGACTTTCAAAAATAATTGTTATTGAATCCCTGAATGTTTGACTTATTTATATTAAAAACTATTTTTATGTATAGGAACCTAGAGGATAAACTGTATACGAAATATTATCATCTTATTTATTTATTACGTACCTATAATATGTTAAAACGTTTAGGGTACTAATAGAAATAGATGAAATACTTTGTTATGGTTACACAGTGTACGGTTTTAATTTGCGGTTTGTCTTAATCAACTACGTATATGTATTATAATACTATGAAAATAAGTATAATATGAAAAATCACTTTTTAATTTATAAATAACTTGGTTGTTTAAGTTAATTTTGTAATATTTGAAGAAAAGGCAATAAAAGTAATCAAGTTAAACATTTAATTTATAAATATATATGAAAATTATACATCACTGTTCACAAAAAAATTTAAATATTAAAATGGTACTACTTATAAGACACGTATATTATTTATTTTAATCATCATTATTATATATTTTTTTTTTTTTGTTTTAAGTAATTTCCAAAGTAGTTTTTTAATAACGTAATATTATTTATTGTAGTGACTAAAAAATGAAAATACTAAAAACACATTTCGATAATTAATGCGACCACGATGTTAGGAAAATTCTATTTGAAAGTAGCATTTCGTATTATTATAGGTATTATAGTCGTGTTCGAGTATTTTAGACAACACCATTAAGTGCGTACATTAACCGTTTGTCAAAAACGAAAAATTGTTGCATAAGAAATTTACGTAACTTGATATCTTTCTTTTGATGTTGTTTTTGTCATTATCAAGGTCAATACTAACACGAACTTAACAGCGGTAAATACCGAAATGAAAAAACGAAGATGAAATCACGATAACTATTCTTATAAAGTCACATTTTATATTTATTGACTCACAACAAACATATTACACGATTATACATTTCCTACTTATGCCCCGTCGATCATTCGTCATCGGATGTTACTCAATGTAAATATTGCGTATATACGAATCAATTGTCGCCATTTTAAACGACAACATAAGAAATAGTTGCACTTGCAATATAATACATAATAATTATTAGTGTATACATATTTGCTCATTATTAATTAGTCGGAGACGATCGAATATCAGTAAATTATAGCCCGTCTCCGATTTTATTATTTACAATGGTGAATATAGTGTTAATTTATCGTTAAATCGCTTAACACATGTCCGGTTTGTTGAACTCGAAAGCAGAAAATTTTACGGTGGGTGTAAGATTTTTGTTGATTTTTTGATCACAAAACATCATCGTCACCATCGTACTGCCTGTGGTGCGTATTTTATTTTGTTGTCCTCTCCTCCGGCTTGTTCAAACACGAACCGTTAAAATCATGTAGGTTATACAAGATGGAGAAAAAACACGCGTGTACACAAGGCGAAAAAAAAATGTATCTTCACACTAATGCGTACGCCGATCGACCGCGGTATACCGCGGTTATGGGTTTGCCGCGTGCGGTGGTTTCGTGTATTTATTGGTCATCAATCACAAAACAATTGTATTTAGAAAAAATGTTGTCACTTGTCATGAACGCAATTTGTTTTCGACGATTCTCTGGGACTTTTGAAAAATTGGCCTTCGCGCGACCGAGTTTGCTGTGTGTATAAAATGATATTATTCATAATATACAACGTACGTAATTGTCATCCATCGCGATGTCCGGGTTTTTCAAACACATACGGTTGCAATAATTGATCGACGCCGCGACACCTGCATCTGAGATACGGACGCGTGTTTTTCAAAAGGATATGACGTTGGTCACTTTTTGAAGTCTTCGGAATTATTTATCGACAGCATAATATATTCATTGCGGTAGTACCGGCTTGCGTATGCCTTTTACCACAATTTATACGGGCATACAGCGTGTTCTCAAAACAAACGTGTTAAAAAAAAACGTACGTTATCCGCATAATTTTTTACAACACGAAATACTGATCACCCTGTATACTCTGTATACTATACGACTGTTGTATCGTATCATTGTATGTGTGCGTGTGTGTGTGTGTGTGT
>CM023361.1:19565157-19583249 GCA_013282895.1 Eriosoma lanigerum
TGTGTGTGTGTGTGTGTGTGTGTGTGTGTGTGTGTGTGTGTGTGTGTACACGATCACTTATTGTCTGTCTTGTCACGTGTCCGAACCGACCCGAATATTTCAATGGACATTACAGTGCCGATGACGAAGTTCACAGATCCATTCCGAACATATTATTATACATACGTCAATCGTATAATACGTCTCTCTCTCTCTCTCTCTCTCTATACGACACACGCGTTCAGAATCCTTAATGTGACTTGGTGTAATTATGAATTGTCGATAGTTGACCAACTGTTGACCTTACGGGGAGGGGGGCACCCGCAGACGAATAATGATGTATCGTAAATGCTGCCGCGGATCGTTTCCAAGGAAGTCGATATTATAATATTTTGTTTGACGTCTAGTCGAGAATATTATAGCGCGAGCGTGTAATGTGTATGATGGATTCAAATCGTCACCGCAACTGCAGAATCGCGCTCGCGATTGTAGCTAAAACGACTATAATATATATTATTATATCGTAAAATATATCATTTCGACGCGACAATCGAAAAATAACGATTTTTTTATTTTTATTTTATTCGTTGATGTTAAAAATAATATATTATATTACCTTGTCCAATGTCCTCTTGTACATTGTTGTGCAATTGACAAGATATTATTTCTAATGATTCATTTTTCCAATTCCCTACGCGTCATATGATTCACGCTCAATGAGTTCACACGTTCTTACAATAATTCACATATTATTATTATTATTATTTACCTAATCTAACCTAACCAAACAACTATTTATATAATATGGTTTGTTCCATTGTACCGATTTAATACCGTTCAAATTATTTTTTTCAAAAATTAGAATTTTATATACTTTTTATTCATTTTTATAAAAATATATTTATGGAAAACGGCATTATAATAAGGAAACGATTTAATCAATTCCAAAATGAAGGTTACTTATATAAAATACCATTTAAGTTCCCAAGGAACGATAAATATCATAATTATTATTAAATTAGTAAAATAATATAACAGTGTTTTTTTAAAAAAATTATTTTAGTAAAATATATAATTAATTAAAAATTTAATTGTATTAATTAATTAAAAATCAAACTATCCTAAGGTAATATTCCAAATATGTATGTGGTAAATTATATAACAATATATAAATCTCGTATCCGTTATAATTTTATGATATATTTCGACATCGAACCGATTAAAGTTAATCGATATTCGATCCATTATACCTCATCGAATAATATAATAAAAGTTATAGATTTAATTTAATATGAATAAAAAAAAAATCGTTACTTTTTCTCACGGAAATAAATTAGTATTTAACAATGATACGGAGAAGATTGAAATTATTATAATAATATAATGTGCTTATAGTTAATTCAAACGTCGTCTTGTAAAATGCACACATGTCATGCACGCACAGTTTACCGCAGACGCGTTATAATAATACGTATGTAATACCACTATATAGATATCAATAATGTACGAGTGATGCAAATTACCAAATTGTATTATAATAACATAAATATTATCATTCAAACATTTCAATCGGTAATGTAAATTATCCGTATATCGATAACTCTTATTGTGTTGTTTTTACTATACTTACTGCCGTGCCACATTTGTATAATAAGATGTGATTGTCAGCATAATATTAGTCAACGGTATAGATAAATCAATCGTGTAAATCTCAATATACTTAGATATTTTTTATACATATCAATATCTAAAAATAAAATACCTATACAAGTCCTCTAAAAAGTATCTTGTCGTCATATTTTCTAGTCGTTACAATACGTAATAATGTAGATTTTACCAGATAATAAATTTTTTTTTTTTTTTTGATAATTTCCCGGTATATAATGTAGTACCTATATACTTTATGCTTGAAAACTTAATCTTACCTATTGACATATATTACTTAATGTTTAATTTAATGTTATACAAGTAAGAGGTAGTATTGTCACACAACGTTTAAATAAGTCGGTAAAATAGACTAATTTAAAGCGTACGATTGTAAACATAACGCAATATATACCTATTACAAATAAGAAATGTTATTTGTGTTTATGGTCATCTATTTCTTATAGTCCCCATCATTACGATTCATAAGAGAAGGTAAATTCATCGTAATAACACACTAAATACATACATTAAGTATGCTAACCTAACCTAATCTAACTTAACCTATAACAATACGTATACGAAAATACAATTTTTATTTAATTTTAAATAGGTAGGTATATTATATATTACTATTTACTAACTCGAATTGTTCAAATCCGCTGGTCTAATCGTTTTTATTCATTCCATTTTGAGCCGTGAAGAAACTACTATAAATATTACGTTTACGTCGTGCATTGTCAAACTTTCTTGTTTAACATAATGTTTATTTTAAATATTGTAAAGGAGAAAACGTCTATTGCATTAAACTGCCAACAGTAATTATAATCGCTTCTGAAATAATAATAATTGTTGTAAACAATTTGTAAAACTCATCGAATTTATTTTCAATTTTGTATGCACGAATATATAATATAATAAAAATCATAATAATAGTAATAATATATTCAAATGTATAAATAATTGCTTAACCTATTTTTATAAGACGCGTGGTTTCAATAAACGTGACCGCAGACATGTGATACATCTTTTATATCCCTCTATAAAAGATGTAGTATAGATATTTCATAACGAGAAGAAAAATGATATTATTTTTTTGTGATTTGTACAAACTTTTTAACACAAAAATATTTGTTTTAAAAAATTACAATTATCATTGATTATCTAAATTAAGTAAGGTATCATCTTTATATCATCAAGCATAAATGAACATTAAAGAAAACAGACACGTCTAGGGTAATTATTTACACAGCACGTTATCGAAGGTTAATTTATATACATAATATTAATATATAGAGGGTGCTCGGAATCTCATATTACAAGAAAGGTATGAATTAAATAATTTTTCCATCTTCATTATTTTTATAACAAAATATTCATAATTTCCAACCACAATGTATGATAGTTACAAAATTTGTTCAATACTTTTAAATCATCCGTTTTCATTTATATGTTTAAATAAATTGTATTTACTATTTTTAATTCGAATCTAAACAATTAAAATATAATATTTAACACTTTATATATTTTAAAATTATTCCGAATGCTTAATACGCAGTACCTACCTATTTAATTATTTCTGAATTTCTGAGGTTTCGAGTATTATACTCATTTGTATAATAATATAAGTAATTAGAAAAAATTATAAATGTTGGGTATATGATTATTTACAACTAACAACAATTAATACCTAACATAATGTACAAGGCTGAGCAAGTTAACTTATACTTTCAACTCATTAAATTAAGTAATTTTAGAAATTTTAAAGTTAAAAGTTTTAAACTTAAAAAAGTTAGATGAAAATAAAAGTAACTTAAACTTGGTTAAAAACTTGATAAAAAGTAAAATATATTTGTTTTTAAAAATTAATATATTAGACAATTAAATTTAAAAATATACATATTCGTTTTACTTGCAATTATTATCAACGTATTTATTAAATAACTACCCATATTTTGATTAATTTGAAATTAATAAAACGTAAATCTATTGTTGCAGGTGAATCTAAGTATAAAAACATTTTGTTTTTTATAAGAGTATATTAACCTAACTTAATTTGATAAAATAAATAATTAACTAAAAAATAATTTGGTATTTAAGAAGAAACTAACTCGTTATATAACTGCATTGACTGAACTTTAACTTATTGACTCGCTAATGCCTAGCCTTGATAATAATAATATATAATAAGTACCTACATAGCGTGTGCGTATTACCAAGCTAATTGATTTCGCCAGTTTCCGAATCGCACATTTTTATTCGGCCATTTTGTGAGAAATACGAAACGCCAAAACAGGACCTTCGGTCATTCAATAATATTACAATTATTATACTGTTTATACGTATTACTATATACGATCTGTCGTTCTCGTGTTAAATTGCGATTTACTGCTCGGCGTACAACAGGTCGCTGGCTGCAAATGCGGATACACCTTCGATCGTGAGTTTTATAGAATACAATTATCGCTATATCATTTTATTATATTATATTTATTTATTTTTATTGTATCGTGCCTACATTCCCCGCCGTACGTCTCCGATAATAATCGCACAAGTACGTCCGCGGCAAGGCTATAATAACGCGCGTCTCCGATTTTTCTATTCATCCGCGGACCGCACAATACAAACAATGCCTACGTCATAATATTATAATAATTATTTATAATGGCAAACGATAAGGATACGTTTTTAGCGACTACGCCGCGTATTGTACTGTACAAGCATCCTTAACCAGTTACCACGAATTCGGTTATTAACTAGTTTTGGTCAGAAAGCCAAACGCACAATATGATTTACAATACCCAGCGCATACGGCCAGTACCGAAATACGTACTTAAAACGCACGTCCTTGCCCGAACAATACAATAATAACGATAATAACAATATTATTATAATAAAACGAAGTAAAATATTTGAATTCGTTATTTTACCGCGCGCGTTGGTAATAATCTCATTAAAAACTATGACAACAATCGAAGAAATTCAAATACAAATTTCCGTTCTTAAATTATTATTAATAATGTTTACATAATATTTTGACCGTTTAAGCAAAACGTTATGGCCGTGGTATTTATTTTGTTTTTGTTCGTATAGGCATAATGCCCTAAAGATGTGTACAATTTTGTTTTGGTCATGACCTTAACACTTTGACACGCCGCTTTGGAGTTTCGGCGTCGAGGATAATAATATTATAAATATTACCGCCTACCCGAGTCCGTCGTTGATGGCCAGTGGCGTCAGTTATGCGAAATTCGATAATTTATTATTTATAATTATTATATTAAAATGACGTTATTTAAACTTTTCCACGCATATTTATAAAATCTTCACGGTCAATAGTACCTATACAAACGAAATCGTTTAATTCCACTGAGATTCGTATCTTCCATTAGAAACAATAATAATAATAATATAATACGTTCGTATTAAAACATATCCAAGTCGCCGTAAAGAATACGAATACGAAACTTCCCTTGACCGACTGATAAGCCAAAAGGTCGTAATTTATGATAAAATAATTACAGATAACATTCGTTATCATGCATACAAATCAATGACCGTATTATCAGCCTTGAATAATTAATACGTTCGTAATAAATAATAACAATAATGATGGATACGATATATGATATTGCTTTGACAACGATTTAACGCAGGGGTACATTGACTAAATTAGATCATCTTGACAATTTGTTTTTAAAAAAAATATATATTTAGTAGGTACCTACTGTGATCGTTTAAAAATTGTGACGCATATTATATTGTTCTTTAATTATTATTATACGTAAATTTAATTAATAAAAACAATGTATCCATCCACACGTTACTATAATAATAATCATTAATATTCAATTCGTATTTTGACAGCAGCTGTAACATTATATGCGTGCATCATATTATACATAGACATGTCGGTATAATAATGGCAATGACATGAACTCGTATATGGCGTATACGATAAAACAGAAATTATTTAAATCGATTTATGGACACATATTATTGTATATCTAATGGCAATTTTTTAGATTCGTATAGGTAATAGATAAATCAACTTTTATCATATTATATACAATATGTACACACTTATTTATTGACGTATTAATTTTATTATTTATATTATATTCCACTTATATATATATATATGACTATACATGTATAAGGTATAATTTCAAAAACATAACTTTGTTTATCTAATACTAAATCAATATAAATTATAGTTGACATGTATTAGCTGATATTCTATAACAAATGATACAAAAAGAACTTTAAATTTTAAAAATATTGGTTAAGCTAGATTTAAACAATATTTCATAAATAATTTAACTTATATGATATATAAAATAAATATAAGTACTATTGACCAAAATTGTAAATTCAACGTAAGAAAACGGTACGGTATGATTATATGCAAAATGAAGCCTTTTGGATAAAAAAATAATAATACTTATGATAAAAAAAGATGCTTTATTACAATTAGTATTAATAGGTAATTAGATAAAGTAATAAACATATAAGTAACATAAAAAGTAATATAATATCTACTAATTGTAATTTTTATATTGGAATAAAATAATTTAATTAAATACTATATTTTGATAAAAAAATATAATTGATGTAGGTAAATATTTTCAAATATATAACCTCCTTTAGACGAGATGCTGGACATTTATCTTAAATCCGATGACTACGCTACTGCATGTTGAATGGCTTATTGGACAAGACGAATTAGTTATACATATGATCAATTTATATAAAAAATATCGTTTATTGCTCTATATAAAAACAACCAATTGTCGATGTATTTATTTTTATTAAAATTTTAATTAAATCTGTTTTTTTTTAATAAACGAAAAGTTGTTAAATTTCCATTAAGCATATTTATTATTATATAACCATTCGTTGACAATTATGTTTTAATTACTGTGTTTGGTTTATTAATAGTCAAACAATTTACTAATATATAATATAACTGGACGTATTTCTTTTTTTTAATTTCAATTTTACATCATTGTACGAAAGATCCTGCAACTTACTGGGATCAATTGTAGTTATAACGCATCCGTTCCGTCCTAAGTAAATTGTTTTCAAGATTACTCAATAAAAAACATTAAAATTGAGTATTTTTATACTTGATGCTTCCCGCGTATATAATTATTTTATAAAATATATTGTTTGTATTGTATACGATGATATGCCAATTTATTGTTCAGTTCATAATATAAAATATATGGATAAAACTTATACGCACATTTTAATTTTCAATATTATAACTGCGCAATGCATTATAATATTGGTAATTGATATATCAAATCGTTTCACTGTAAAACTTAATCCATACTTTTTAAAACGTAAAAGTTGTTTATCTACTAAATAATCGTTTAAAAACCCCACAACGAGACGTAACTGTCTACCAGAGATCGAAGTTTCCATAATTATGATTGATTAAATAATAAATGATAAAACCAATTATATCACTCATTAAAATCTACAATGTATACAAACAGTTTTATGTCCTACAGTAGCAATTGATTTTCATGTAATATGTACAGTGAAACTATAAGTAATTTAAAAGTAATTATTATAACTCATAGCTATAACATCACGATTCATTTTTATGGTGGGTACTAAATGTGTAATAATTTTGAAATAATGATTATTATTTATTATAATATTTTGTAACAATGTCGTTGAAAAGAAAACAATTGACTAAATAGTCAATAGGATTACGCGGAAATAATATTATAATTTATTTATGTAACAATATACATAATACATATTATTTACGTTTTATCTATTTAGTATATTAATTAATAAAACACTTTTTTTCAATTGTTTTGTAACTCCGACAACAAATAATAATTACCAATTATATGATTACATAATTGAATACTATTAGGAATTGTAATTAAACCGATCTGTAAACAATTCAACTACAGATGACTACAACCAAACACATCGCTTGGATTTAAAATCAAATACATATACGAACAAAAGTGATGATTCTATAAATGTTTTCGTAACAGACTCCCATCATATTGAAATCACCTTATTAAAATCTTTCTACATTGTCTATCCTAAAAAAAATCAAGATGCATCGAGCAGAACTGGTGTTGAGATAAATAACTAATTATAAAAAAATTAATCAAATATTAATAATAAAATTAAAATGGAAATGTCATTCATAAGTGACTTCCTTCATAAAAACAAAATCTTGTTAACTTTTTCTTAAACACACATAGAGTCATAGTGCATAGATTATTTATTTTCCATTTTTATTTAATTAAAAAAAATATATAAATATATTATTCCCGGAGGAAGAAACTCGAATTTCTATTAAAGCAAAACAACATATATTTTCAAACCTATACCTACTTTTTTGGTGTTGTATATAATACCTCATTTTTTGTAAAATATCAAATTAAACACGTTATTAATCGAAGGTTAACCTTGAAATATTGTTGTCGGGTTTTGGGATGAATGAAATCTGGTTAGTACAAATATTTCAGAAATTAATCTGATGCAATATCAGATATACATAAATTTAAAAAAACCACACGAAAATGCATTCGGTATCTACTTATATATATATATTCCTATATGTTTTGGGACCACCCGGATTCAACGAATTTTAGGCAATAAAAATAAATAACTTATTATATTCAACAGTTAAGCTTTCTACATTTTGCTGACCGGATGCGTTTTATTTCACAACACACATTTTGGATACGGAAATAGTTATTTTAAGCCTTAGGTTAACACGTAAATAATAATTACGTCAAGACGGTATACCAATGAATTAATTTTTTTATGCACAAGTTCTAAGCTGAGATTATGAAATTTTATTGTATATCAGAAATGAGATGCACTCTAATATATTATTATAGACAATTATGCAAATTAGGTAATATTGAGCGAAAAGTAGTATAATATAATGTCATGTAGGTATATTAAATTATCTCGAAGTAATAGCTAAGAACATTTATAGTTTTTGTTTAAATCAGGTCTATAACTTTATCGTTAAACCCGACCCTACCTATATGTTTGACCAAATATTCGCGTTTCCTTGAACATAATTATGTTATTTTTAAACATTGATAATCATTATGAAATCTAACTCGAGATTTTACGTAAATACGTAATCATAAATAAATAATAAATAATAGATAAACAAGTAAAAAGAATTTACTTAAGAAATAATAAAATGTTAATTTTTAGGATTAATAAACTCTAGTACCACGTATTCTCAAAAACTAAAAAGTCATTAATTTTACTTAGTAACAAAAATAGTCATATGAAGGTATATGTAGGTACCTATTAAAACTAACCTATTAAAAGTTTGTCAATCAAAATCAGCTATATTTAAGTGCATAACCAACATTTTTTTAAAAATATAGTATGTTTATTATAAGTATATATTAAATACGAGTATATAATATATAATTAATTTTAAGTAACCAAAGTATTTATATTGATTTTATAGCTTAAAATGTTTTTAATTGTAATAATAAACATTCCTAAAATGTACATTAAAACTTTAGTTTAAACATACTCAATTTTGATCATGTTTTTTACCTATTTGTTGAGAAAGTTATATTATAAACGCCGAAAGTTGTTGGTTAGATATTATTCTGAATTTGGGCATTTACAGTATAAAAAAGTAGGAAAGTCGATTCCTGACGTCCCTACTTCGTATTTTCGGTCCTCGGAGAAATTAGGAGTTTTTTATAATTAAGGATTAAATGCAATGATAATTAATTCGAAAATACGATTCTGGAGGAAACTCATTCAGATATACAATATATTATATTGATAATCAAAAAATGATTATTACCAAAATATACCAAAATTTTACTATGTTTATAGTCTATAGACTACCTATGACTCTATGAGAATACTTAAAAAATGTGCAATTCTCTACATTTAAAATTGCCTTTTGGGATAACCAAAAAAAATTTGTATTTATAAACCAAAAAATTTTAGTTATCCCAATTCACAACCACAACTTTGCCAATTTCCCATCATTTTTTGGTACTTTTTCATATCCCAAGGGGAGAAATTTGTAGAATGAACAAAATAAAGTACCAAGAAGTTGCAATTTTCTACCAAAAGCATATCATACTTGTTACAATCGGATTCGAAAAATTATTTTCAGACTTTTAAAAACACAAAAATCTAACATCAGTGTGAAATGTTAAAATTTAAAGACGTTAAAAAAAATTAACTTATGGTTATAAAAATATTTTGTAAATAGGTTAAATAGTATATGTTTATGCTTCTACAAAATTTTTAAACCGTTAAATCTAAAATTGCAGGAAAAATTAAATATTTTTGAGAAAAATATTACAATTTTGGATACATTTCAAAACTCCATTTGTATAGATATTTAATTACAAAATCAACCCATCCGTTCCAAAATATTCTCTCATATGCAGAACACCTATGTGAATACTCAAACATTTTTCAAATCTCTACGGTCAAAACTGAATTGATTATCACTAAATACTTTCTACTAAACCTTCTCCCAAAGAAAAACTTTTGAGAAATTCGAAAAATCAGCTGAATAAAAAATACAATTTAGATGCGATTTTCTACCAAAAGCATGGTCCTATGCGTGATAATCGGACCATTATTTCTACCCAAAAAAGTGTTTTCAAACTAAAAAAAAAACATCTTTGTAAAACCAATACATTCCATTAGTAAAACGTAGGTAAGTAAGTATTTTTTTTATAAGTAAAAACATGTATACAAATTAAAACATATTCACTTTTTTCTTTCAATTGGGGGGGGGCTAACCCCCAAAACCATTCCCTCTGCGCGCCCCTGTATAGGACGAACGTAAAACTACATAAAATAACCTTTTTTTTAGAGCTAGATATATGCTATATATAATATGTAAAGTAATATTATTGATTATTATTATTTAACGAAATATTTATATAATTCTGAATAATTTAAGTCAAATATTCATTATATTTTATTATAATTTGTAAATATTTAGCTATGTATATTTAAAAAAGTTAATTCTTTCAAACATTCAACGTTATGAACAACCAATAATTAGTGATTATTATGTTTCGAATAAACTTATCTCTAAAACCAATATGTATTTTCTAAAATTTACTTTAAATTTTAAAACAATAATACACCAGAAAATCCATCGAACAATTAATTCCTAGATAATATTATTATAGCGTTCGTATGTTTGATGAACTTAAATAAATACGAAAATAAAATGTTTATAATAAAATAAAATTATAATGAGAAAAAAACATGTTGTAGCGTCTTGTCTCCGATTGTAGAACAGACTATAAGCTAAGATAAAATTTAATTAAGAAAACATCGACAATTTAGAAATTCTCTTAAATAACCCAAATCGGGTCAATAGGTTTTTGAAAATTTAAATTAGACACTCGTTCTGATCTCAAAATCTAAGAAATATCTAGTGTTAAAATAACTAATTAGTCAGCGAAATATCAAACACGCGGTCGAACGCTAGAGGCCTGTTTTAAATACGATTCTAGGAACTTTCCATCGATAGAACAAAATTAATTCTTGAGGCAATCCTAGACCAGATATTTGACATTTAAACGTTCTTAATAGAAGAAAAAAATTAAAAATATGCTAATAAACGGGTTGTTGGCCGTTTTATCCGAATAACATAACTAAACGACTGTGAATATTATATAGGCATACATTATATATTGTACATGTTATAGTTATTCATGTTTCGTTACTTCGCGCCCGGTCTCGTCTATATAACGTATGGATATCTCTATTACCATTTTATACACTTAGCTGTTAAACTGCAACGTGCGCTCGTACGTTTGGCCTTGACTCTTTATGCATGTGAATGGTATAAATAAAAAATAAAAAACCAGTATCACATCCAAACGTTGAGGTGTTATGATATTATATATTAGAAATTGTACGCGTTCGACACGACGATATATCGATCTGAAATCGATAACTCAAATCGTTTTTTGACGTGTCCGATAAATTTGGACATTCGGTTTCAGACAAAATGACGACCGAGGAAAAATTATGAATTAGTTTCGTTTTCCGTATCTCATAACATTAATTCATAACGCAATTAACAACGTAAACGGAAATAGGGGTGACTTGATGACTTAACCCACGAATTTTTTGTAGAGAAGATAAAACAAAAGTAAAAACTTATAACAATATTATATTATAAGTAAAATCCACTTTTACAACAAATATAATTTTTATTTCATTAACATAAGGTAATGTTCAAAGATTATGCTCTTGAAGCATGTATATAATGTATGATTTTTATATTTAAATATTAACATATATTATAATAATATGATAGGAAAAGTTGAATTTCTTAATATAATTAGTTCAATACAATGTATTATATATATAAGATATATACATATATATATATATATATATATATGAGCACGTAAAACTTTTGTTTGATTTAAGATTTAAGTATAGATCCTATGCCCCCCCCAAAAAAAAAAATTGTCTTAGTTCCGCCTATGAGCAGGTCTTCTTACTATATTTTTCTGACTATCTTAATAACGTATGATTTCATCTACGAGTTATGAAATATACGCATTGTATGAATATTAGATTACTATATTTCTGTACAAACTCACAAAAGCGATTGAACGAAACACGATAAAAATAATACATATTATAATATCGATATATATAACAACGTAAATAAATATACTGATATGTTAGACAGATAAAAATTTACAATTTCAATTTTCAGTCAAATTTCGAATATAACTTAACAACACTAAAAATAGTATAATGTTGTATTCATAATTAAAAATATAATTTTAATGACCAGATTATAAAATACACCTTTTATACAGTCTTCTGCGTATTTGTTCATAGCGTATATAATATTATCAATATTTTCTAATGTCTACAAATACAATTTTCACGACTTATACTAAATTTTATTTATTGCAATGGCCGTATCAATCGTTACCGTGAGGTGAGGTTACCATGTTCAACTCCCCCTTCCAGTAAATTTGACGACATATTAAATGATATATATTTTAAGAAATAATATTTTCATTTTAATATACATAATTAACATCTTCATAAAAATAACCCCCCTTGAAAATTAATGCTGAATACGCCCATGTTTATTGTGTAAAGTTGTCGGAGGTATTTTTTCCATCGCGATAATAACGGACAGTATATTATAGTGAAACAGCCACTTATTCGCAAAGAAAGTGCCACCGGTTTTATACATAATACATAATATACATTCTGTTTGTACAGAAAAAGCAATTCACCTTGATTCGGGTCTGTTCGCTATAGTCGCATACAACGTATTTCGTTATTAGATCATATGGGTTAAGGGCAATCAGAACCAGGTAAACTCTGTGCCACAGCTGTTAACGTAATACGGTTATATTATTATTATTATTATTATTATTATTATTACCACTACCACGTTATTAGGGGAACGAAAATGAAAAACCCGAATCAATCTTTATCACGATACTGATACTGACAATGTTGAGTAAGGCGTGGTTTTGCGGGTAATCGAAAAATAATTCGAACGGACGATAGACGGGCGTTCATATATCGTGTGAAATTATAAAATATACGTGTTTTGCCTTTCTAAACAATAAAATATGATTTTTACTTTTATTTCGTAGTTCGATCAATTACAAATGATACCGTAAAATATTTATTTGTTGTTATTTATTTTATTTATTATTGATCTACGTAAATACGTTCAAATGGTGATATTTTTCAATTTTCAAAAACAAATATAAATCATACTTTATCCGTGTGCTTTTTGTTTTGACGTACAATCTTTTTATTTACAATTTTTTTAATTAATCTATAAATGAAAGTCCATTGCGACCCAATCCTGTAATGTACATGACCCAATTTTGGATGTTAAACCACTGTTTTAAAACCCTTGGTAGAATATTATATTGTAAAATTTGTGATATTATTTAAAAACAGTTTTACGAAAAGTCGAAGATTTGTATTTGTACGTGAATATTTAACAACCAAAATTGTAATTTAAGTTGATTTAATATAATTATAATATATACGATATACTAGAACTTGTAATATATAACGTATACAATAAGTTAAATTACACGCACATAACAAATTACAATTAAATTTCAATAAAATTTTACTTTAAATGCTCATGTGATTAAATCTATACAAGAATGTTACAAATGGAATATTATTATATAATAATATTGTTATAATATAAATAATAATTTAATATATAAAAAAAGCAGTTTATCGATAACTGATAAAAGAATATTATTTTTTAAATTATTTGCCGAGTCATTTGGAGTATCAGAATAGTAGGCACAACACATAGCACACTATTTACAATTGTTGCAAAACTATTTTGAACCGAAATTACAACATAGATTTTCGGTCTTAACGACAATAGTTATCTTATATTATCTTTTTGAATACAAAGGAAAGTGTTCTGTGTTGTTATAATATTGTTACATCATTAAATCAAATTCGAGACTAATTTAAAGACTATACCAAATGTTTTTCATTATATATTAATATGTTATATTTATAATACATACATAATTATGAAATCACATCAGACATACATTCTTGAAAAATATATTAATCAGACAAACTGAACTTTTTTTTTTTCATTATATACGAGTAAATTAAATTATTATTTAAAACTGCTAATTTAACAAAA
Source organism: Eriosoma lanigerum (assembly GCA_013282895.1). NCBI lineage: Eukaryota > Metazoa > Arthropoda > Insecta > Hemiptera > Aphididae > Eriosoma > Eriosoma lanigerum. The sequence goes on from CM023361.1 coordinate 19,579,472, forward strand.
TATGCGAATTATAAAGGCATTTATATTGTTAGATAATCATTTAACTGGATATAATATTTGACAAAATTATTTCTACGTTGATCACAGTAAAATAAATTACAAACTAATAGAATGTTAAAAAAAAATACTTAAGCATATTAAAACTATTATTTATTACGAAAAAAAATATACATAAAAATTAAAAACCAACAACGATCGTTATACAATATAATATATTAGAAATATTTTTCTGTATTTCTGTATAATATAAATGTAATTTATTTTTGTTATTCTTTAACTAATAATATAATTACTACAGGAACATTCAAATAAAAAAAATTTGATTAGTTGTAGACGATATACATGATCTCGAATCCCTCAAAAATCGCCTTCTTCAAATTGTATTTTTGGTATAACAATGATGAGTTTATAATTTAATTACTCTCTCTAGACTCTAAACTTACAATTTTGAACCTGATAGAAAGCACTAACCAAAGCATCACATTTAAGTGATTAGTGTTTTTATGGATTATTTATTTATTCATCGAATGTGTTAATGAAAAATAAGCGGAAAATTCGACACCTGACATTTTATGGGAGAAATTAGTGGCTTACTTAAAGGTATACTTAGGCATTAATTATAATTAAGATTTGAATGCAATAATATTGCATTAGATAATACGATTCAGAGCAAAACTCAGTTGGATATACACTATATTATACTGATAATCTGTTCCAAAATTTTACTAGAAAACACAAAAAAATGTTAAGTCCCCACATTCAAAATTGTATAAGTTAAAAAATATAAAAAATAAAATTTGTCAAAATTACAGTTTCCGTGAATTTTACAGTTATTCAACCATTTTGTTTGGTAGTTTTTCTTATTATCTGAAGGATAAACTTGAAATTCGAAAAATGAGCTAAATAAAATACCAATTAGATGCAATTTGCTACTGAAACCGTCCCCTACTTGTGGTAATCGGTCCATTACTTTTACTCGAAAAAATGTCATCAGAATTAAAAATAATAATAACATCTTTATAAAACCAATACATTCGTTATAATTTTTTATTTTTTATTTTCTTGGAAATTTGCTGTAAAATTAATACAGAAATAATTAGTAAGGATGGTTAAACAATTTAATTTTTTTTCAACATTATAATAAATAATAATTTAATATAATAATATAATTATAATATAGTATAATGATATACCAATTGGATATTAAATTTTAAATAATTTATAACATATTATCATGCGATTGTTTCCTAAATACTAGTTGAAATTTATTGTGAATAATTCCGAATGACTCTGAATAATTTGAAAGTTAAGAAATAATTTGATTGTTTATTAAATTTTTTTTTTTATTCATTCAAAAATAAAATGATTTTAATTAAAGAAAACATACTTGTATAATATGCGTGTAGTACAGAAATATAATGTAATTATGTATTTTAATTAAAAAGGAACGGTTAAAGGATGCTTAAAATTATTGTTGAATCTAAAAAATGCAAAATGTTTAAATATACGGCCTTGAAGCGTAGACTTATCATAGATTTAAGTTAATAATTTTTGATAATGTGTCATACGATATCCCAGAGAACACGTTTTTATAAATTATTCTAATCGTCACAATAAAGATAAAATAATATTTGATTTATTTGAGATAGAACCGCGTAGGTACATAGTTACAACATTTTGGGAAAACCATAATTCATTACATAATAATAATAATAAAATCATTGTATAGACGCCCGAAAATAAATTTTGTGAAAATATTACACCCAAAAAATTATTTCATTTTATTTAGGAAATACAATTAATAAATATGACGTAGAATAAAAAATAAAAATAAAAAAGTCATCGATGAGCATCCTTGTCGAAAACCAAAATCTATAACCATTAACTATGTTATATTTTCTACAAATTACCAATATTTTCGTTGTTCACTTTTTGGAATATACCGTCAAGTTGGTCAAGGGCGCCTAACATATGCAATTTTTTTTATCATAAAACTCGGTTTAATTTCCATTTCACTAAGCAACTGGAAATCGTTGCGTCATATTACACTGCCGTTGACCCCGAACATTATTACTTATTATACATACGTATATTATGTATGATTCAAGACACTTACTGAAATTTGACATCATCGTTTATCGTGAACGTGACATAGTTTATACAAAGTAAAAAAAAAAAAATTATATTTACATATTATTTGTTTTATCGAATCGATATGTTTTTAGCATTATGCGATTTATGGGTATAGTTATTTTCGTTTTATCGACACGGTATATATTATTTTTCAATCACGAATAACATTTAAAATATACAGCGATATTATAGGTCATATAGTTCCGGAAAACTGGCTAATACCTTCGGATATTAGACGAACGAAACATTTATATAAATTTATTTAAAACTTTAACTAAACATTATAATAACTAAATATCAATCATTCAAAATTGAAAAAGATTTTCGCTATATACGTATTATTTATATGGTGTGCAGGTCCTTTACTAATACCTAGCTCAACCTAACCTTTTAGGAGTACCTAAAATTTATCTTCAAAAATAAATTATTTTGGGTAAATGCTTTATATATACAAGTACGACGTTTTTTATTATCACTCATTGACATTTTTATTATTCTCAAACTAAGGTAAGCATTTTACAATGTTTAAGTCCCCAGAAAATAAATAAATAAATGGATGCTGTAAATGTAAGAATTCGTGTTATTATTGTATATTATAATCATGATCATAGGCGGATCCAGTGGAGGGGACGATCGAGGTGATCACCTACCATCTGAAAAATTGAATTTCACATGGATATTTTGCTAAATGTTTACCTATATTATACGTACTACATAAAAAATTATAGTTCATCTCCCCCGTTATCATTGGTCGCTCCCCCTTAACTTGGGCTGGATTCGTCCCTGACCATGTACGTATAAGACCATGTACTATAAGAGTCTTGGAAAAGCTTAGACTTATCTAAATTGCTTTTCCATAAAATATTTTACTGATTTTAGTTTTTATATGTATGATAATTACAAATTATATGTATTAAGCCAAAGCCCTTATAATTAAAAAATCCTAGTTAGATGTATATATATATATTTAATAGATATAATAATATTGAAATTATTTAATAAGAATACGATTTCTTTGTTAAAACTATAATAATCAGGTACTCTGTTGACTTGATGCATAATTTTTAGATGATCCTAAAAAAATTATTATTTAAGATTTCATTCTTTTTTTACTTGTTACCCACTATAATGTGGATAGTATATGCTATCGAAATGTATTATTATTATTGTTATTTAATTCTAATATTTTATAAAATTAAATTTTATTTAAATAATTTGTACTTGAATAATAGCAAAATAGAAAAATAAATAATAAGTACTTTAATATTAATTATAAACATAATTATTACTTCAAAAATTATTTTACACAATTCGTTTTACAATATCGTTGAATTTAAGCTAAAACTACGAAGGTACATATTATTTTGCTATTATTTAAAACATAGATAATAAATGTATGCATATTTCGTTAAATTCGAAGTGCATAAACATCCGAACCCAAAATTAACATTATAATATTATGCATGTCGGAGTAATAGTAAAGCCCGTAGGCTATTTGCGGTATCCGCGGTATCTACGGTATACGGTATATTATACGCTTACGGTCGTCGCGTGCAACTATATCGTCCGTAAGGTACAACCATAATATAATATTTCCGATCATACTCATCACCATTAATGATCTCACGGAAAACAATTTAGATGC
>CM023361.1:19583259-19620821 GCA_013282895.1 Eriosoma lanigerum
CCGAAGAAAATCGTCTAGCCTACGGGCGTTATGAGTTTATCTGACACTGTTCGTCATAACCACTCGTATATTATTATTATTATTATTATTATTACTATAATTTATACTTATAAAGATCTATATAATATGCATTGCATAATAGTATATAATTAAATATATTCTACCTTCGTCTATTAAAAATGATCTATAATGATGCAGTATATAATACGTCTATTTGTATATATATATATCATGATCTTATGCGATAAATATAGAAAAGTACATATTTTGAAAAGTATTTTTATTCTTTTCTAACTATTATTACTCAATTCAATACAATAAATAGTTTACATAAAATTCACATTGTATGGAAGTATCACCAGATTTACAAGATGATATTCCGAAAATATATCGTAGTATTTTTTTTCAATTATAATTTACATGAAAATTATTCATAGTATATTTCAAACACATTTATAAAAAATATTTTATTTAAAAAAGGTACCTGAGAAAAATAATAAATATCAAATTGAAAGTTTTGTTGTAAAAAAATTAAAAGAAAGAAATGATTTTTAATTATAACAATTATAATATTTAGTTAGGTAGTATAATTATGAACTATCCAAATATATATTCGTAATATTTATTTAACCTAGTATCAAGTACCACTATTTATTTCAAATTATTATTTTCATAGTATCAAGTCCGTATAACATTCTAATATTAATCACAAGACAATAACATTTATTATAAAATTAACATTTAATGCGAAATCAAATTATTTCGTTATTCATTCTTCAACTATTATTTGTAGTTTAACAATTATATAATATTAATTTCTTAAATCATAAATGGATTTTGTACTTTTAATTTTTTGGTAAATATACGTATTAATGTTGACGAAATTAACATAGTAAGTGGATATGGAAGTACCCATATCCCAACTAAGAATCACACTCGGTCATGTTGATCACTTTAAAATAATTCAATTAAAAATTGAATAAACAAATTCAGATAACAATAAAATATAGGATAAATCGACTCATTAATATTTCAACATTGGTCATATTTCGAAGAAATCATTTAAATACTCATATCAAAATATATATTTATTATATTAAGTATATTAGTTAAATCGATCTGGAGTCTGAAGTTATAAAAATAATCTGAAAATAGTTGTCAAACCAATTAAATCGAAAAGTCATATTATATTATATAGGTAGGTATAATAAAATAAACGAAAAATACGATTTCCGGTGCCAAAAAATCGAGAATAATAAATTATTCATCCTATTATAATTTTTAAATGCGTCAAGTATTCAAGAAAGAATATTTATAGATATATTTTACAAAACAATATGAAAATGTAATATGGAAAAACATTTGATCAGAACCTACATTTTAATTTTCAATAACAAAGTTAAATCTATTGCATAATTTGTCAAATTCCACACACATTGAATAAATTACAAATTCTAACTGAAAACAAAACGTATCTAAAATCTAAATTTTAAAATATTATTCGTATATTATACTATTAGAATAAGTCTAAAGACGTCGATTAATAATCACGTTGTGCTTCATACTTGATTATTTTGCATCAATAGAAAAATGGAAATTATGTATTCTATTATTTTATATTTTTAAGTAATAATAAATAAAAATATAAAAGAGGACGAAATGTAAATAAAAAAAACCAGAAGAAAGGTAAACTGGTTTCATAGATTTGGAAAAATATTATTATCGCTTTGGTCAAGTTCGAGGTAAAGCTGATTTTAGATAGGTACAGTATACTAAGAACACAACATGAATAACATATTTTATTTTTACGGTTTAAAAATTAGATGTCACAATATGATAGCCTATTGCATATTATGATATGCATCTTTTAATTTATTATTAATTATAGACTATAGTACCGCCTTGCATATAAATTCAATTCAATAATTTATTATTTTGTTTTGATACAATTATGTAAAAATATGTTAAATTTAAATATTCAAGTATAATTTACTTTACCTAATAAAAATTAGTTAAAAAGTCAATATAATCCCGATAAATATTAACAGAACATTATCAAAGATTTCCTAATAATACATTTAACATAGTAATATGTGTATAATTATAATATTATAAGTAATAATGGTTAAAATAAAAGCGTCCATACGTGTAAAATTAAGTAATATAATATATTAAATAAAAAAGTGACAAAACCTAGGAACAATTAAAAGATTAATCTTTAAACCATCAACATGTCATTCGTATGGGACAAGTTATTACTTAGGTAAATAGAATAAATATTTTTTAAAAAAAAAAAACACAAACAAAGAAAAAACATTTTATAAACATACCTAATAAAAAATAATAATATTTAATTGTCTAAGACTCTATTTAATATCTGCCTACATTATTAGAATTATCTATGCAGTACTTAAAAAATTATATTGCTATCCAGAAATTAATTTAATATAAATAACAATAGTTTATTTGATAAAATAAATTAACATAAAATCCATTTCAAAATTTACCGTTTGAATACGATTTTATAATCTTAATGTAGTATTAAGATAAATATAATATATACATTAACAATAGTTTTAATCGATAAATCATACATATATTCATAGTAGTATTAATTATTTTACTTAATTTCAGTAATAATTTAACGTTGGAAAAATTAAAAAGAAAGCTATAATTTAATTTTGAGTAATAAACTAATATTATATTGGCAAAAGTAAATGTATATTTTCTAATAATATTTTCTTGTTGTTTTTTTTTTCAGGAAACTCTATCTACATTTTTTCAGCTTTAGTATTGTTCCTTGTTGGTAGTTTAACATTAGTGTATACACCATTTAACATATTAATGAATGAGGTAAGTACTTTTATCGATAATCGAACTATTATAAAGATGCATTCCCTAAATAAACAACTATAATATTATCTTTAACGATAATCCTGTTTGTGTACCTAATATTTGTTTTTATACTAATTACCTAACGAATGTAAAACATTTATCAACACCTTTCGCGATGTTTGTATTTTAAAGGAAACAAATGACTAACCGACACAGCTCAACGGGAAGGTCATTATTTCTATATTATAAAATATAGTAGATAGAAATATATCTATATGCTATATTATAAACACAAACATTTAAAACAAAAAACAACACGAGAAAAAAATTCTACGAAATAGAATTACGGGTGGGCCACCGGGATGAGCTTGCACTATGTTATTATTATTTTAAAGCTTGTTAGTTTTAATAATATTCGCTTAGATTTTTATTTTAAATTATTTCAAACATTTTATTTACTTATTTATATTTTAAATTACCAAAGTTTAATAATCATGTGTGTATTTATTTTCTGTAATTAACTCATTATTAAAATTTCACTAATTCTTAAAAAATGCGTTTCAAGAGTAAATTTTGATGCTTTATTTTTTTGTTCTAATTGGGAATATTCAGTATCTACTCCAGGCCCCCCATTTTAGAGACCCATTGACCAAAAATATAAAACATTTTAATATAGGTTCTCAAGCTATATTTAAAAAAAAAAAGAAAGCTTTCTAATACAATTTTTATAATTTGTTGTTCTTAGTAAATTTCATCAGAAGATGATGACTAAAGTATACATCTTGTGGTAATCGTGGTTAAACAAAAATTTTCGTAACTATACGTAAGCAGTATCATGAGCATATTCTATAAAAAAAACCCACGTTTCACAATTATTTTTGTTTATTTATTTTTCAACTAACCGCATTATAAACTAGCTATTTTTTTAATATTGTATTTTCTAATTGGTAATAGGGCCCATAATAAATTTCTATAATACAAGTATAAAACTGTCAACTTTGAAACGTCAGTAATGTTTTCAAGGTTAATAAAATGCTAATTTCTATTAAAAATTACAACTTTTTGATAATATTTCACAAACTAGTTTTCCAACGCGTATTTTATGGGTTGTTGTTTCGTACGGGATACCCATTATACTTATTATATTTATATTTATATATAGAAACCTACGTATAATATATCGTGTGGTTCAGATGGACGGATGAAAAAAAAAAAAATTCGAACGCTGGTGTTTATACACATGCATAAAAATACGATGCGTTTTGGATACTCCGAGGCCGCATTATAATTATATTCCAACGATTATTCCCATCATATATACCCATTATACCTATTAATGGATTATAAAATACTACGTCTAAAATATATTTGACTAGTTTGCCGATGGAAAAGTAAAAACGGCAAAAACATTTCGGATCTTAATCGCAGTGGATCGTCCGCTAGAAAATTCTAATGCCCAGCAGGTGTCCGTTGAATGTGCAGCAGACAGCGTGGCGTGTTCGGCATAATATATTACATTTTTATACTATTATGCATAATATTATATTTAAATAGGTAACATTATCTAAATCTCGTAAAAAATAAAAACGTGCGCGTGTGTTCTTTCGGAAAAAAACAGGACCTAAAATAATATGTTAACACTCGACAAACAACGGGTATCCGGTACTCGTTCGTATTGATGTATAATAATATACACCTATATTGGATACACCCATATGGCTATCAGTCGGTCGTCTGTATTACGTTTTAGGTGCCTATTTATACATCGCGATGTCATCTGATTATTTTTTATTACCTACTTAATTTTTTTATATAACGGCGAAAATATCTTTATTTCCGTAGAGGTGAAATTAGTTATTTACTATATACTACTACCTACTTCAAAATAAAAAATATTATATATACTTAACAACATATATTTAATACACTGACCGTGTGTGTTAGGTCAGCTACCTAAACTTCACGGGCATAATATTAGTGTTAGCCAACAAAACACGTTTATAATATTTTTAAATAATATGACTTAAATACAATTTATTATTAATTTAACACTAATTGTTAAATTTTAGATGTTTACCGTTCAAGAAATTTAAATTATTACCCATTTTAAATGTATTTTTCAGTAAAGAAATTCATATCAATGGTATTTTAATAACGAGTTTTAAATTATCCTTGTTGTAAAATTTAAATAAATTACTTTTCTTAAACCTCGTTTAGATAATAATTAGTCAATTACAAAATTTAGAATAATAATCTTAATTATAGGTATATTGATATACAAAACTTCTATAAAAAAATCAACAATCTCGTATTAAATTATAAATAACTATATATAGTAATAGAACCTAATAATGATGATGTTCTGTAATGTATTTAGATTATCATCAATTATAAATCATATGGATCCGATAAAGTTATCAAATTTTCATGTTTTGAATAACAATAATCTAAAAGAAAACAATAGTGTTATATAAGTCACACATTTCTAACACATACTTTTTTATAATTATACTATACTAATTTATTATATCTATAACTTTTAATTTCGTTTCTTTCACATTATCATAATTATTACTTTATATATATATCATTATTAGAAATCATTAATAGTGTGTTATTCACATTTTAAATTTAGACAAATAGTATAAATAATTATAAAAAATGTACAATTAAATATAATTATAAAATAATATTGTGTTCCTGTATACAACTTATATAAACATTATACTAATTAATTTACTTATTAACGATTAAATAGAATTTCTAATTTGGTGTAAATTGTGTTTTATGGATTTGTTTTTTGTTTTTTTAATTATTTTAATCACATAAACTATATATACTATATAATGCAATTATATTATAATATAATTTAACGTAATTATTGGTGTATGTATTTTTATTTTAGAGACTGAAAATGGTACGTGGTTTACCTGCATACGACTGGTGGAAAAATCCTCCTGACGAAGTTTTACTTAGAGTGTACTTATTTAACGTAACAAACAGTGAGCAGTTTGAAAATGGGATTGACAAAAAACTTGAATTAAATGAAATTGGTCCAATAGTTTTCAGGTAAGCATATTGTAATAATATTATTTGTATAAATTTAATAAAAATATACGATTCCTTTTTTTAAAAAAATCGAAAATATTATAAAATCTGCAACATTATAAATTAGCCAAATTTGTTAGCTTAAGATCAATATTTTTCAATGATTTATAATTATCTTCATAAACCTAAGACCAAAAACCACAACTATTATTTCTATTTTATTATTTGTATATGGTATAATTTATTAAAAAATAAATACGAAAATTTTACAAAATATAATAAAACAAATCATTGAACACATTAAATATGTTAAATCTAAAAAAATTAAAAGTTTTAAAAAATATTAAAAACCGAAATCGTGAGAATGCCTATTTTAATAACTAAACGTGTAATAAAAATAATATTTCATTATTTCCTATACGGATGATATAATATACAATAATTAATTAATGGACCATAGTTATCTCTTTTAAAAAAGAACTGTAATCATTTACACATTTTCTCGATTTCGTTGACTCATTGTGTTCTTCGCTTCCCGCTTACTAATCTGTTTTTAAAATAATAATATAATAGTGGACCGTACTTCGTGTTAAAGGTTAAAATATTCTATTAACCAATGTCCAATAACTATTATACTTTATACCTTTGAAATAATACGTAAGACGAAATGATGATCAAGGTCACAAGTTCGTGACTAATACTGACCGCTGACAAAAATTAATTAACAATAATGATTTTCGGGTTTCAACTATAATAGATTTGTTTATTCAGCCGTCTAGTGAGAAATATTATAACCATGGTTAATGAATAATATATTTTGTACAGACTTCTCGTCACCACAATTGTCATAGACAATAGACTTGTTGAGTATTAAACTACAAACAATTAAATACTATTAAATTATACAAAAGAAATTATTATTATAGTTATAATCATTATTTTATAATACAATTGATAATAAAACAAATGTTAAGACAACTAGCTTGTACAGATATTTAAGTCGTGACGCTTCATCTGTATGCGGATATGAATACAATGCATGGACAATATAATCAAATGCAAACAAAATGTAATAGTATATTTTATAGGTAGTATTATTTCACACTTGTATATATATATATATATTATGATGACATTAAACTTAATTTGTAATGAATATAGTTTTTTAATTATTATATATTTATCTTAAATTTTGGTAATTAGGAAACAAATAAAATCGTTAAAAGTAACTCTTGTTTTGGGTTTAAGTCTTCCGTTTTAATGTAGAAGGCTTGAAGCCCTTGAAAAATTATATTAATAACATATCCGTTGCTTAAACAAATATTGTTGACTACATTATTTTTCATGTTTATATTAAATCGAATGTTCTACTTATAATTATATATTATGATGTACTAATTTTATTAATACTTCCACAAAAAAATTATTCGTTATATTGATCTATTATACCTATAATTAATTAGCTTTTTAAACATTTTTATCGATAATACAAAACTGCTGTAATTTTTAGTATTTAAAAAAACAAGTTGTATTCTATAATTAGATGCTAAACGTATATTGTAATGTATTTCCGATTAATGATATTGAGTTAAATATAATAAAGGTTAAACGTATTTAAATCTTTGAAATACCAACTTAGCTTAATGACTTCCTCAAAAAAAAATATTTTCTCATTATTATAGTAAGTACGAGATAATTTGTAAGATAATTATTATAGACATTTTATGTAGATACAAAATAACACGCACAGAATTAACATCATGAATAACGAAAATTTTCATACGTAACGTTTAATTTCGATAAGGTCATACATATTATAATATAATGTCAGTTTAGTATATCAATGTGTGTTTTTTTTTTTTAAATATATGTTTTTAATTTTTTTTCTATCGTTAACATTGACTTCTGCATGTTTAAGCAATTAAACTTATATTTTGTTAAACGACAATATTATTGCCTACTTACCTTATTAATAATAATAATTCTTAATTTTACGCATAATACACGTGTATAGATATATTAATTATGAGTGAGTTACCTAATGTGTTGAAATAAATTAGACGTATTTCGATTTCCAATAAATGTCAACGCATTTTTATAAAGCTTATATAATTACGCATCTTGCGCTGTCTATATACTATTATCATAAATGATTTGTCGCTAATTTATCATCTATGCTTATGTGATTCGCTTTCAGAGAATTATTACGACACAGTGATGTTAGATTCAACGACAATGGTACAATGACTTATGTGGCTACCAGGTCGACTGTATTCTTGCCAGAAATGACGAATATTGATTTGAACTCTAAAATAATACTACCCAACTTCGCTGCGTTGGTACGTAATGAAAAAAAATGAAAATTAAAACTGCTATTATTACAATATTTACAATAAATGATTTAATCTAAATACCATTCGATTAAAAATAAAACATTCAATAGTAAAATCTCTACTATTATATTGTAATAGATATTATGTGAAATCATTTTTTTGTCGGATTAACTCCGAACAAATAGACTTTAACGGGAACGCAGTAACCTACTAGAAAATAATAATAATGAATATCAACTTGAAATTTTTAAAAATGTTGGATGTAAGAAACAAATTTGCGCATTAATTCTGCGGTAGCACGTGTAACTAATTAAATAATATTATTGTTGAAATTTTGTTTGTTATAACGAAGTTACACATAAAAATATATTAAATTATAATTATATTGGTCACGAGGTTACCGTTATGGTTACGGACTTGTGATTTACACACTATAAACTTAATGTCAATATGCTTGATTTCAGACAATAGGTTGATAATAGGTTGGACTTCATTTTTCATATGTAGGTAACCATAAATAATTATAGATTAATACGTGTACTTGGACTATTTTCTAAAAGTATATATACAAATGAACTTTAATTAATTTTATATTTATAGTATTGACTCAAACATGTAAAATAATATATTTAATAGTATATTACCTACCTATATTCTTTATACTGATTAAAATAACAAGAAAACGCTCTTGTATATTGGCCAAAATTTTACTAATTATTTGTTCTTAATCATTTTTTTATAGGGAATGGCATCATATTTATGGGATGCTTCTCCGTTTATGAAATATGGTTTCAAAATTATGATAAATATGTTAGATACAAAAATGTTTATTAAGACGTCTATTAACGATTGTTTGTGGAATTTAACGGATCCACTAGTCCAAAAAGCAAAAACCATGATGCCCGGTTTGGTACCTGAGGACAATATGGGTATATTGTATCAGGTAAATCATTTTTAGTGAATAATTATTTTATAAATGTATAAATGGTTTCTTCATTTTAAATACAATACAATTTTCTTTAAGAACAATAATAACAATAATAATAATAATAATAATACAATAAATATTTAAATATATACGTATTGAAAACCAAATTGCAGTAATATTTAAATGGTACCTAAACAAATATTATCCTTGTGAGAATTCAAAATTATAATTTAGGTAGTGTTATCACAATAAAATAATATTTTAAATCAATTAAATTTCATAAAGTGGAGATTTAGCCCATAAGTTCTTTTATAAAATCTATAGACATAAAAATGTTGTCGTTTACTCATTATTATATATAGTATTTTAAATATTATGAAAACTGAAATACTAAATTCAATATATATATATTGAAACGAAGTGTACATATGTTTTTTTATGTTTTTGGCGTAAGGAATATTACGTCGTGACTCTTTGTGAGCTGCTGTAACTGTTTAATTTAATATAATATTTCTACATCAGGTACGCATACCTATAATGTTATACGAAATGGTTTCAGATTTATAACAAATTTACGGATGAAGTCACTGTTTTCATGGGTCCGGAAAACGAGCGAAGGTTCTTCTCGGTAGATAAGTTTAACGGAAAACCGAATCTTGGCATCTGGGATGATCCGAAGTGTGATAGCGTACAGGGTTCCACTGAAGGCGTAACGTACCATCAGTTTATATCGAAAAACGATACATTGAGATACTTGAGAAAAACGATGTGCCGAGTGACGCCGCTCAGATATAAGAGTACCTACTAAACATTTTTTACACGATTTATCCATAGTTTACTGTTCATATTAAATGTAATGATAATTATTATTTTATTCGATATTTTTTTTCGCAGACGATGTGATCAAATCCGGCATGACTATGTACAATTTCATTCTACCGCACAATGTTTTCGCGCATCCGCAAACCGACTCCATGTTAGACGATTGTTTGAATCCAAAATCGCCAAACCTCCTATCGGGGCTATCCGATGTATCACCGTGTTACTACGGTACGTGATCGTTATAACCTAATGCTATGTGAAATAATCGAAATATTTCTTAAAATATCTCTAAACGATTATAATGATATTACAATCTTTTCGATTTTCCATCATTGTCATGTAGGTACCTACGATAGGTATTCATGTTGTTATTTAAATGATAATTGCGCAGCTCGTAAAGTCGTGAGCTATGCCCCAAAAGACATGAAATGATTATTTTAATTATTATTCCATTTTCTAATGTCGAAATAGCGAACAAGTCCAGCCATCCAGAGTCTTAGAATTATTCTCACGGTTATACATTTCGACATGAAATGCGCCTTATTAAGAGATTCATAACGCCGTATCGATACATTTTGTTTTTTATTATTATTGTAGACCAATATCACATTTTATGATGGAGAAACTTGATGGAAGCATGCAAAAGGACTTAACGGCCTGTATAATATTAAAATATATATATATATCACATTTTAATGAAAATATCAAAATTCAAATACTTACACGAGATATAATTATTATTTTATAAAATAATATTATGACAAAATTCGTGTAGCATCAATCTAAATAACATATTTTACGGTTGGTCGTGAAGTTTTTAAGTGTTCCGTCCGACCGAAGACGAATTATTATCAAACACTCATATTGCTACCTGTACGCTGTGTTGCATATAATATATATACATATAATTGCATTTACTTTCGTTTGTTACCTACAGTACTTAACACGCTATATACGATAATTACATAAATTAATCAATAGGCGTGATGGATAATTAATGTGTTTAGTCGAAAGACGTAAAATTTAAAATTATATATTCTCACACCGCGTCCAGCGTGCGAGGGTAAAGTAATATGTTGCATTACTTTTATTATTCTCCGTTAAAGAACACAATAATAATTGCAATGTGATTGTAATATTATTATATCAACGTGTCACAACAATTTATGCTCATAATTTATTAATATAATATCATACTCGGGTTATCATGGTGTTGTTATGTTTTATATTATTGAGCAACGGACACAAAAAATAAACTTTTAACACTTTACGTTTTAATAGTACTTATAAATAATTAATTCTTAAATTTATCACATAGGTATATATAATAGACAAAATATAATAATGTACACACCGAGTAAGTTGATAACAATTTATTTCAATTGTAATAAATATATATTGATATAAAATTCGATCGAGAAACGATTAGGTATTTTTATAATTCACTTATTAAATACAAATAACAATGCCATAATATACGATATATACGATCAATCTGTCGAATATATTATGTTTCTTGTAAATAATATAATATTAACGAAATACAAATAAATATAAGTACATGATTTCGTAAATTAAAAACATATTTTTCTGTAGAATCAATCAAATAATATAAAATGCAAAGTTATTTGCAATTTTCTCTGTATTAAACGAATTCATGATTAAGTAATTTCTGTTGAAATAGGTATTAAGTAAAACCATAAAACGTACACACAATCATCCAATTATAACAATTAGTATTCCCAAAACATAAACAAATTAATAACATAATCATTATATTTTGATTAAGTACCTACCTATACAATATTTATTGGGTGCTGTTATTTATCATTTATGCATTAATTTAATTTAATTTTCTTCGTATATAAGTTGTAAATCATGGGCATACGCAGAATTTCAATCCACTGCAAAATTAATTTATATCATTACCCCTTGTCCTATGATTATAAATCTTCCACCAGAATCTATATTTCTGTCTATACTATTGAGTAATTATTATTAATATGTACTATTATAAATACTTTACGGATCGTATAAGCACAACAATAAGGTTTTAATATTAAAATTAAAATGTAATTTTTGATAAGACTTATGAATATAGAAAATCTCAATGACTGCATTTGCACCCACAAGCACTCCCGCGGGTGCCACTTCCATTAACCATGATTTTTCATAGTATTTCAGTTCACATGTAGTATCTAGAATGTGTATTTGTTGTTGGCTTGTTGTATTATTCTATAAAAATAGGCTATATTATTATGAATTATTTGTATTAGGATGCACGATATTATTATTTTCAATTTCAACGTATATAGCACAAAACAAAATGACAAAAAAAATCAAATCAAATACTTATTTTTCAATATCAAATATGTATACAGTTAAAAAGGTCAAATATAGGTTTTTCAACTCAATATTATTTCATTCTCTTACCAATTTAACCTATATTTTATTTTTTTAAGGTGATCTAAAATAATATTCAACAGTGAAGGCCAGAATCATATTAACTTAATTAATTAACTATAAGTACTAAGTACAATGTTTATTCATAAAAATTGAAACTTAAAATGACTCTATATAAAAAAAAATTCCATGTGACATATCACATGATATTTAATCAACTATTTACAACTATTTCTTTAACAAATTAATGTTATTGTATTTATTTTTATTTTTTCAGACTTTCCTATAGCTGCTTCATTTCCTCATTTCCTCAACGGTGATAAAGCACTTCTAAATTCAATATCAGGATTAAACCCTACAGATGAAAAACATGGTTCATACTTAATTGTAGAGCCTGTAAGTATATAACACTAAAAAGTTATTATTTTGTTGCAGTTTTGATTAAAATTACTTCTACATATAAATATTTTAAATAGCTAACAGGTGTTCCGGTTGAAAGTAAAGCCCGTAGCCAAAGCAATCTAGTCATGCATCCTACTAGTGGATTTTCCAATATTGATAAATTCAGTAATATGACAATTCCAATGTTTTGGGCAGAATATGTAAGTACTCGAATTTATATCTACATTTTTCTATTCATAAACATCATCATAAAGTAATTAATAATAATACAAATTTAATTTTAAAATTAGTTACTTAAAGTACCTTAAAATATTCGAATGAAAATATACACACGATTACACTAATTAGACATTTTATAAATAAATATATTGATTTTTTTAAATTCCATTATTATTTTAAAAATGTCCACAAGATATAACAAACCTGTTTAACGTGTTAAAGTTGTTAGACTATTTAATTGATTGATTTTTTTTTTACACACAACCCATTTGCAGAATTTTAAATTATTTACTATTTTTTTTCCATTTTTCGTATAGGTATAATATTATATGTTTTTTAAAAAATGTAACTGTTTTTAAACTTTATGCTAAACGTTGAATTTTAATTTTTTTATCATCTTTGTCACATAAATAAATTCGTTTTACTTGAATTTCCATTAACGTTTTAATTATCTGTTATTCTGCTAATAATATATAGGATGATTAGAATTTTATGATACAAAAATAACGGAGATAGGTAACTTAACGTATGTAATTTCCATCACTTTTGTAATATAAAAATGTAATCATCCTATATATGTCTATACCTACACATATATTAGCGACAATAACTAATATTATAATTCATTGCTATATTTCAGAACCAAGTGGGCTTACCTTGGTACATAACTACTTTGATGTATTTCACTGTTAAAGTATTGCCGTACACACAATCGATCGGAAGTGTTTTAATGATGATATCCGGCTTAGCAATGATTGGAAAATCGATATTTGACGCAATATTTGATTTTAAGAAACCATTGTATTCATATAGCTCTTTAGATCTCTTGCCATCAATTAGTTAACAAATTTTGTAAACGCGTATATCAACATAATATATCGTAATCAAATTGTTAGATAATTTATTTTTACATGTAGTTTTTAAGAATTTATATCATTTATGTTCATCATATATTTTTCCATATATATATATACTCATAAAATATATTATGACAATATTTTTTTATAACGAAAATCATTATTTTTTCACCATAAACATTCAACGTTATATATATTATATATATGCACACATGCATAATTTCGTTAATAATTGTATACGAGTACTTTATAATATAACATAAACCATCATATATTAAATTATATTAAATAAAAAATTGATATATTTTATAATAGTGACTGCTTTTTTATTATTATTATTATTATTATCTAAAGTATAATAATTTTAATATTCATCTTGTCCTCATGTGCCAGTAACATACAAACTTACAGGGACACCAAGCACCAAATTTACGTACACTAGTCTTGAGACCAACAATTCAATTGTACCACCCAATAAAGCAAATTTTTTCTGCAATATTTTAACGTAATTATAATAACAGAACTACAATTTTCAAATGTTATACACTTATACCTAATAATTTTAAAAACAACTAGATACCTATTATTATATGTATAAAATATTTTAATCACATTATTTTACAGTTGCACAAATGTTATTTCTTATTCTCCTAATATGATTATTATTTAATGATACACATCTATAAAATCACCTGTAATTGTAATATTTTACTATTGGCTTCAAGACTTTGAAAGTATCGCAATAATATAATTTTTAATATACATTTTAATATTAAATAATAACCTAGTCTAATAAAATCTTCATTAATAATTAAATTCATGTTTAAAATGCTTAGGTATATATTTAAGTATCAATTGCTATAGCGTATATGTACGTCTATGCACATAATAATTGAA
Organism: Eriosoma lanigerum; assembly: GCA_013282895.1. NCBI lineage: Eukaryota > Metazoa > Arthropoda > Insecta > Hemiptera > Aphididae > Eriosoma > Eriosoma lanigerum. Next base: position 19,598,004 of record CM023361.1, read on the forward strand.
ATTTTAAATCAATTTTTTTAACGTGATTTAATTTTAGAAATAAAAGGTAATAATTTATAATGTTTTTATTAGATATTATAAAGGTTTTTAAATCTCAATAAGGTTTTATGGATAAAAAATACCTAATTTTAATTCGTTTTTGATCTGATAGTCGATATTTTATTATTCTAGGTATACTATTTTAATATGTATGTAGGAATAATAATTTATAAATGTGATTGAACAAATTTTGAATTTTTCAAAAAATTAAGCTTTTAAGGTTTAAGGTAACTCAATGTACATGTAAGTGTCATGAAATAAATATAATATGACCATACAAACATACCTATTATTATTATTATTAAAATGAATTTTATGCAACACAGAAAATTGTATGATTAGCCTATGTTTGATTAAATATTTACTACTGTATTATATACAGTTAAATGTTCAATGTACCCATTAATGATTATTATAATAAGTAATTATGTATCTAATTAGGATAGGTTAATTAACTAGTATCAACTATATATTATTCAAATTTATAGGCAGATAAAAATATAATACTGTTAGGGTAGCTTATAGCTGAGTGGTCTAAACCTATTTGTTTGCGTTCTACAGGATAAGATGATGAAAATTTAATATAACTTTAAATGTTGTCTAGCGTAAATGCTGATCGTTGCAACCCAGAGGCGTATCCAGGAATTTTTTTTTGGGGGAGGGCTGATCAGTTACATATTACACTACAAAAAAAAACTATATTTTAAATGAATATTTAAATTATACAATAAATTATTAATCAGAATATCAGATTGTTAATTTTAGTCGTCTAGCTTTTCCGCTGTTCCGAAACTTATGTAGTACCATCTCATCAGTAATATTTACACCTATATGAATAGACAACAGAGCTAGTCCTACAAGCCAGGACTTAGATGTTGTATTTCGAAGATAATTTTTCAACCTCCTTAATGTTGAAAAACTTCTCTCAGCAGTGGTTGTTGAAACAGAAAGTATTGATAATAATTTAAGAAGCTCATCTAATCAGTCTTATCTAATTAATATATGCGACATGCAGCATTACAGTAAATTGAAAAAGCAAAAGTACACCAAAAGAAAAAGAAAAATGGACACTTTGTCTGGGAGTGGGTAAGAGGACAACCACTAAAGTGTACAGCACCAGTACACACGCAACACAACACTGTATATTATATATTATTAAATTATATTTATTTATTAAAATTATACCTATATACTATATATAATTAAAACAATTACATTTCCTGAAATTTCGGGGGGGGGGGCTACAGCCCCCTCAGCACTACCCTGGATACGCCACTATTGCAACCGTTTTCATTTAGTTTTAATATTATATAAATCTGATCATGCCACCTGTGTTCATATTATACGATATGGCCTTATGGGTACATACTTACAGATTATTATTTAATTTGTTCAGATAATTTTTTTAAATTAAAATGTTTCGAAAAATTTAGTAAAAAATTCTGTAAAGCGAATAAATAGTATTTGTATAAGTAATGTTGTTAGTAAGTAATAATCGTTGTATACTTATTCAGCTAGTGTCCTTTGTAAATATGCAATTATTAACTTCAGCGCATTTTCATTATGAAATTTAATTAAGAAAATCTGTTATTTATTATTATTAATATTTCTGTTTTGATATAATTACGTTTAATTTTTTATATAATTAATCGGAATTTGATTGTACAACAAAATTATCTACTTCCGAGTTGAAAAAGCGCAACTAGGTTAAGAAATTTAAGAGGGGATATAACCCCAATAAAATTGTTCAACAAATACGCCTATTTAACTATTTAGATTTTGAAAATAATAAATTTAAAGTTATAATTACAGTATTTACCTAGTTTATTTAGTGGGTGAGTCAAATGACGTTTGCTCGATGACCAGTTACTATATGTATTACCTAAATAATTATAAAATATTAATAAATATTTAATATTAACGATTAATAACTAATGTATTATGTAAAATAAAATTATTTAACCTAAACTATTTAATTGTAAATATTTTTTTTATTAAAAAATGCGGTTTTTTAAATCCTTATTTTTTATTTCAAAAATTATTCCATTTTGCTGGTATTATTTCACAAGGTATTTGATTGCAGTGATAGATAGGCACTATATAATTAATATAATCTAGCTTAAACAAATGGTAGGTACACCTAACAACGAATTTCATTATTTTTTATCCAAATACAATAATTTTTAAATTATTTAAATTTTATCTTAATATAATTAAAATAAATTAAACACAATAAAAACTACACAAACTAGAATTAATAGATTTCAAGAATGAACATTCCAATGACGATTAACAATATCATGAATAGTATACTACAAACCACCGAGAAATTCAACTTCGGATCAACTCTATTCACTCTATTGCCATGGCTTATATTTATCTTTTATTCTTTTCGCTTGTCGCAACTATATATTTTATCGACATACATGAATCCCATTGATCAAGATTTTCACCACAATATACCAGGAAATGGATGGTGGAAATTCATTCTAAAGGTAAATATAGAATATTTTACTTATTAATTTATTATTAATATTTTAAAATGTACACATACTCAGTTATCGTCTACTGATATTTGTAATTATAAAATATATTCGCATGTACAAATATGACAATATACCTACATATTTATAAGTTCAGAAATAAATATTATGTCTTTAATAATTATTGTTTGGAAAACAATCATATGGCCTTTCGTATTTTATAATGTGAAAGGCTGGACCAGTTAACAGGTTTTTTATTTCGTTAAATTTAGTCATTCTAGAAATTCTATGGGTTAATTTTAAATTTATGTAAGTTAAAAAGCTAAAGGTTAAATGAAAATAAAAGTATCATAATTTAGCTATTAAGTTTTAAAAAAAATTTAAATATAAATATTTACCTATTAATTTATATAAATATAAATAATTTAGTATATAATAATTTAAAAAGCTATATATTTTTGTTTTACCTTCATATATTTATATTTTTCAAATATCTACCAATTAACTAACATAACCTTGACAAATTAAATATAAATCCATTTTATTTTCTATAAATGTATATTAATATGTATATTTATTTATATTATTTAATTTAACTACATGAAAAAATAATTCATTGTAAAACTACTAGGGTTTTAAGGTATTTAACTCGTTAATTTAAAAGTTATTTTTTAAAAAAAAGTAACTCGTTACCTATGTTACTTAATTAAAATTAACATAACTTTAACTTGTCAACATGTTAATGTTCAGCCTTGATATTGTGTATATATGGAACCAATATTGTTATATTAAGCGTTAGTTAATATAAATACTTATTATAAATTTAAATTTGAAATATTTAACAGTTTATATATACTATTTTCTATATAGAATACACTCGTATTAATATTAGTATGGAGCAGTAGCCAATGTTGGTCGGATGGATTGATACGTTTTCTTGAGGCTTACACCCTGCATTTAATTTTAATGGTACGTAGGTACTAAGTAAATTGTTTTTATACTGTAATATTCTTAATTAACATTAATATTTATTTAATATTATGTAGTTGTAATTGATTTAATTTCTTTTATTCATAATTTGGTTAATGAATTATATTATATTTTTCTACTCTATCGAGTAGAATATTTTTCAATTGTTTTGTTTTTCATGCCTACCTACATTAATATTGAATTATTATATAATATTTGGATAGGTAATGGCAACTTAAATTTTTGTAGATCAACAATTGTTTGAAAAACAATTATAGAATGAACCATACTACTCTAATAGCACTAGAATATTATTCAAAAATGATCGTTTGTTATTCGGTGGTATACTTTATGCATTGGTGTTGTAGATGTATTACTAAAAACAATCAGTATCGCATGGTTCGGAGATCAAGAAGACGACAACTGAATGATTGGTAATTATATAATATATTATCATACCTATTTATTGGTAAATTAAGTAAAGATGGGATCATAATTCGCAACGTTATTTTTGTTAACTATTATTTTTGTTTTAATGTGAATTTTCTTCTTTTTTTTTTGCATTTTTGCATTTTTTGATAATTTCAACTATTTGATTCAATTGCGTATCTAGACAGTTATTAGACACATATTATACGGTCCGTGGGAAAATGAATGCATCTATCGCCTCACGGATACGGCATTGATTTGACGTAATTTTAACCAAATTTGAATTTTATTCTTCAACAAAAACATTAATTATTGAAAATAAAACTCTAACTTCATCTCAAATAACATTAATCATTGTTATAAAAACCATCAAAAATATGATTACAAGATGATCAGAATTTCATATTAAAAATAGTTGGAAGAGTTAAATGTTTAAATTATTATTTCAAATTAAAAAAATAATAATTTACATAAAAATTGAACAACAAAAATATATTTTAAAAAAACTTTTTTTTAAATTGTTTTCAAAAACTAACAAATGTTTTTATTTAGGCCCATCGGCATTCTCAGAATAGATGATCTTGACGAATTAGGTGAAAATGGTTACCTTCTGATGCAGAACATTGTACCACCAGAATTTGATAATTCATTACAGTTTATGAATAATAACAATTCAATACAACTGAAACAAACACAAAGTTGCCCGATGTTCGTAAAAAAAACTAAAAAATCATTAAAAAGGAATAAAAGACACAAATCTTTAGGAAATTAAAAAAAAAAAATGTTTTTTTTTAAGTAGCTACCTACATCTAAACCTAGTAATAATACAATATAGTACGTTGTTCCGTGTATAATAACTCCAAAGGGACACTTTTGAAAAATACGAAAAATAAATTAAATAAAGTATCAAGTAGATGCAATTTATTACCAAAAGTATATTTTTTTCGTCGTAATCGGACTATACTTTTTACCCAAAAAAATATTTTCAGACACAAAAAAAAACATCTTTGTAAAACCAATATATTCCTCGCTTCGCACAGAATAAAAAATATATCAACTTCTCTTTCTAATCGCATCGTTTAAAATGTATGATTTTATATTATTAAATACCTCGTACCTTAAATAGTTTTATAAACAAAATTTAGCTATAAACAATAGTGATATAAAGTAATTAGGTATTACCAATTTTATGTTATTTGTAACTTTAGACATAGGCGAAATTAGGTGGGTACTAGGGGGTGCTTAGCAACCCCCAAAAATTTGTTTAGAACCTTCAAAAGTATTTTTAACATGCCTAGTATATAGATGTATAATGGTCTATAACTGTTTTAAAATTTTAACGCCTCTAAAATGTAAAGTCTAGTTGCGTCTTTAGATAACTAGTTATCGTTTTAAACTACCTATATAATTATATAGTAGTTGTAGTTTCATGTTCACATATATTCCTAAAATAACTTAACAACACATTATTACACTCGCGTCAGTACACCAGATTTTACACTCGGTGACATCCGGAAAGGAAGTGTCGTACCAAAAACGTAGACGACGTCCGTTTGGGTTTAAACTACGGGCCGAAAAAATCCACTAATTTGCGGCAACGTAGATAATCGGTCTAAGGAAATCTAACGATAGTTTAAATAATGAATTTCAAACAATAACATTGACATTTATAAAAAAAAAAAAAAACATAATTTTAAATATATTATTATTATAATATTAACAATAAACATGATTATAAAAACATGTGATAATCAATGTCCAATGCATTAGATTTCAGATCAAACTTTATCTTATATCTTTATCTCTTAAAGATGTTAAAAAGGGTTATACAAACTAACTACTAAAATATGATTGATGTATAAAAATTATGTATTTACCTCCTTCTGAGCGAGTGTAGTAATCGATGCCTTTATTAGAATAAATAACTCTGTATATTAAGGGTGAGGTTAATTTATTATATATTCAAGGTGAAATAAATAAAAAACACTTTTGATTAATTTGTCGAGTGTCGTAAAATATAAAATATCACAGTATGAATATGTTCAAAAATGTTTTTATTTTTATTTTAAGTTTAAGGCTTGTTGTACGTTTAAAAATTGTGGTATAATAGAATATAAAATATATAATTTAAATGACCGAATAACAGAGTAACAGTGTGAAAGTAACTTTGAAACAGAGCACTGGGCTGGGCAAATTTACCCTTTTTATAAGGTTTTTTCTGACTCAACGGTTATTAATTATTTCGTCATTTTTTAATTATACATACTGCAATATTTCATATCCCTAATTTTATTTATCTATAAATGTCTTTTACATATAATAGTGTTTACATATTGTTATAAATATAATTCATAATTTCCGATAGTCCGGATGTTTATATAATTAACTAATAAGAGTTATTTATCTGCAGGTGTTAAAGTGGGGGGGGGACGCAAGGGGGCTCAGTCCCCTTACCTTTAATGATGGTTAAAAAGCGTCCCCTTTAACAAATTACACGTTATAAAACGCTCTGGAGACATAAAATGATATATGGAACGCTTAAAACTATATGGAGACATTAGTCCCCTCTGGAATTTTTTCCCACTTTAAGCCCTGTTTATCTGTGACCGTGACATTCCACATTCATATATTATATAATATGTTGTATTTTTCATTTAATGTTAATTTGGTAATATTCAGCTATTCTGAATACCTATTATTACAGTAACTACTAAGTTATATATACTAAGATATACATGTAATCAGTCACGTATTTATAGGGATTTTTTTGTGACGTGTTCTTTCTTCTAAAAATATTTTTCGAGTTTGATCATAGAATCGTTTTAAGTTTCACCCCTTCACATTAATATTTTTATTTATTTATTTTTTTTTTTTTTTTGTTGTCAATAAGATATCACGTTTTACACTTTTACAATTTAAGATGAGCCACATATTTCTTACAAAAAAAAATATATATTGAGGGGTGATTTGACCCACAGGACAAACCCCCCCCCCCCCTAATTACGCCACTGCTTGTACCTAATAATATTGATCACTAATCAGTGATCAGTAAGACTTTTTAGTTTCATTATTTCCGGGTTATTATATTATTTACAGAATTATAGCATCAGCAGTGAAATCACCACCGTCATTCAGTCAAACGGTCTTAATTCGTGATTTAAAATTTTAAACTACAGTTTATTATTTAGATCATGTTCATAATATTATTCATATTATCCTATGAAATTATTATAATTTTCATAGATCGCGATCTACAATTTTACTACGACCGATAAATTTTTTTTTCATGAATTGGTTCTATTGCGCATGCGTAGTTAATAACGGGCGGCTGATTGTAGTTTTATTATCATAATACTTGATAATATTTTTATTATCGTTTAAAGATAAAAAAAACAAGATCTCTTTTTTTACGTCGATAAACGATTAAGTTAATGAATAATGTTAAGTTCCGTTTCTTTTTTACAAATATCATTGATGTTTTTGTTAAATGTCGTAAATAAAAAAGAACTGAAACCAAAATGTTATAAACCCATTTGCATACAATTTCAATGATCGAGTGGACAACAGAAGGTAAGTTAAGTAAAAAATTATTACGTTGAAATAATTAAAAAAGTACAACATTTCTCAATTAACTACCGATATTATGAACTATAATTAATTTAATATTAAATTGTTTTTTATCAAAACTACCAAACATATGAGCTTGTTCTACTTATTTACAATTTATACAAATATGAGAACAGAATTTGGATTAAAAGATCCTACTAAGTGTATTCAATTTAATATTAAAAAATTTTAATTTGTAAATCACTATATTTTATAGATTAATATACTATTGTACCGATACAAAATAATTTCATATGTTACAGGTATGAATAAAAGTACATATTGGAACTTAAATTATGACGTTGAAATCTGAGATCTTGCGTTCCCAAGAATGGATTCCATTCATTACTCAACAAGTAAGTAATTGATACAAAAAATATTTAATTTAATTATATCATAGTTTATAATAAATATTTGTTTTTATATATTTTTATATGTATAGCAAAGACTTAGAAATTTAATACAAATTTTGGGTTACAACCTTTGTGCTGATCCAGAATTGACAGATAATAAAACTTTATTTTATTACACTTTACACTTAACTACAATGTGTGCCCCATTGTATACAAGTGAAAAAATTTGCAGTCGTAATCCAAGATGGACAAAAATAGATATTTGTAGTTCTATTGGTTCTGCGAAAGGTAATATAACTAAATAATTATGTTTGCCTTATTATAATTAAATTGTTTATTACAAATAAACACGTTTAATTCCAGTGGCATTGTCAATATTTTGTATTTATTATATTTGTGCTTAAGAAGTATATTATTATATAAAACTATTAATTAAACAAACAAAACATATGCCCTTTTAATTTAAAATTCTCGTGTCCCCATTTGCTTTTCCAATGGTCTATACTAGATATTTAAGGTGGAACTGTTACTAATAATATACAGTGTAAAAATAGTATGCTACACATTTTTAAAAATTATTAAACTATGTTATTTGATTTTCCAGCTGTTGTTGTACGATTATGGAAAACTACAGATAACCAAACAAAAATTGTATTTATTTGGGCTATTGAATTGAGCGGCCTCTTATATATAACTCCAATGTCTTTAGAACCAAAAATGTTTCATTCCAATTCCTTAGTATTTCATATGACAGGAGGAAATTATACTGTTTCACATTGTATTACAGAAGATCAACCTACTTTAGCAAGAATTAGTTATCTAACATTACCTGCAAAAGATGTAAAAATAAGTGAGACTCTTTCACAACTATCAAGGTACTATACAATAAAAGTTAATTATTTCACAATTATAATATTGATATTATTATTTTTAAGAATGCATTTTATTCAACGAATAACTATCAAACAACAACAAGCTGCTACTTTATTAAAAAATAAAATCATTCATGGAGAAATTAGTGAAAATCGAAAAAAACACCAAAGTGCTACATTACGGAGGTTAATGAATGAAGAAATCACACATAAACCATCTAGACAAATTATATTGTCAAAGAAAAAAGAAATTGAATTAATCAGATGTAGAGTCATATTGCTTTATCAAGAAAAATCTCGTAAAATTGTTCTACTTCGTAATAAAACTCAAGAATGTAAAAACCTTTATGATGGAAATTATCTAAACAGTAAGTCATTTATTAAGAAGAACACAAACTACTATATATTCCAATGAAAAAATATTATATCTTTTGGTGTATAATATGTACTATTTAATTTAATCTAACCTTTATAAGTAGTTACTTACATTCCCTTTAAGTTGATTAATAATTTATTACATAATCACAGATTGGATTTTAATATAAATATCAGTTATTAAAATCTATAATTTGAATCTATAATTTCTGTATTGTTTTGATACTTTTTGGTAGTTTCCCATGCAATTGGTGTTAAAGATACATTAAATGAATAGGAACACTGGATGTTTAGATGTTATAATAATGTTACTTGTTAATGCATATTTTTATTATATTTTATAACTAAATCCAATTCAATAATCAAAATCACATCAAATTTTAGATGTATATAAAATCTATAACTTTTTAAAACTATTTAATTATAAACATATATTTACAAAATAGTTATTTTTACATTTTGAAAATAAATAAAATATAATCAGTATTTTTAAAATTTTATACAGAGAGCAAACTTGATGAAATGAATCAAAAACTATGCACAGATATCAATAATCTTAATCAATTAAGAAATTCAGATAATTCATTTGAAATATTATTAGCTCTAAATACTCAACTCAATTATCGGAAAAAACAACTGATTTCAGAACTCAATTATATATATCCTATTACTAAGGTAATAACAAATAACTGGTTATTTTATAAACTCTTTACTTTGTGGTGAACACTTATTTAGTATTTAAATTTATATAAAAATAACTTTCACATTTTTAGGGTTAATAATTTTAGTACAAAATATTTTTTTTAAAAATGTTGAGGTATAAATAAATATATGTGTATATAAATTATATTAGTTAAGTCAATTGAAACTAAAAATTATTATTAACAACTTAATTTTACTCAAAATGTATGTTAATCTTAGTTTGTACTAAAATTCACTAAAGAATTATTATTATTAATTAAATTACTAATTTTAATGATTTTCAGATGTTTACTACAACTAAATACTTTAAAATTTAACAGTATCCAGTTATAATGATTAAATTGGATACTAAGTATTTTTAAGTAATATAGACGTAATATATACTATTAATAGTGTTTAGATCATTTGAAAGGACTGATATATGTATGTAGGTTTTTGCATATTTTTATTGGCTTTATGCATTTTTACAATGATAAAAAATGTAGATGATTTACCAACCATAAAATTAATAGAAACTATTTTATTTTTTATATAAGTACAGAGCTTGAATAATATTTATTTAAATTAGAATGTATTACATGGTTGTCTGAAAAAAATTTTAATTTTTTAATTTTTTTTCTCATGTAAAAATAAATAATAATAAAGTATTTATGATTAAAGTATTAAAAAAATAATAATAGTGGATTGTGGATTAAAGTTTCATTTTACATATTAGTCACTTTGATCAAAAAACTATTAAATTGAAATTAACTACCAAAATAGTGTGTATTATAAACATTTTTATGTACCGTACCATTGTGTTAACATTACTTGGTCATTTAAATTAAATATATTTTGGTTATTTCGGAAGTACAACATATTCTGATTTCAATTTCCTACCCAGAAAATTATATTCTATTATAATTTTTTCTTTGTTAAAATATAATTTCCCTTATTGTTTTTCTTGAATAATACAACTGTATAGTTTTTTGTTACATACATTTTTATATCAAATAATGGATTTTATAATTTGCTCATAAATTTTTTCCATTTAAGCAGAGACTTCTTATAAACCTTAGCCTTTATAAGGGTAAAAATGTAAACAATTTATTAATCACAGAATTTATCAGTAAAATATATTTTGTATAACAGATCATATTTCCAGGTTAAGGAATATTTTAAACATATACCACCAATTTTTAATGGCATATTAAGAGACTATCTTAAGGTTTTATTAATGCATATTAGTATCTTATTTTGAACATTTGAAAACCTAAATATCGGGTTTCTATTCATCATCCTGTATCTACACATAAACTCAACTCACACATCACATGAAAATGTGTTGTACTCTTAAAATAATTTTAATGGAAAATACATTAATTTGTTAAATTTGTGTTAATCATACCTATAAACAAAGAAATACTAATTTGATGTCAATTTATGAAGTTATATTTCAAATAGTAGATAATCCTACTTGATTTGCCTATTTTTTAAATTTATTTATTTTAATAATGATATCCACAATTATTTTGACAACGAGATAATTAATTTAAATAGCCCTCTATCTCACTGTCAATGAATGAACTGCAAAGTAGATCTACAGTTGATAAAAAATGGTAAATTTTTGTTTGTAAAATCAGCTAGTATCCAAATATACCTACTATCTATAATTGTTTATCAATATTAGATATTAATCTATTAACAATTTAAAATTTATAATATATTACATTATATATATATTTATATATATATATAACGTATTCAATATTTTAATTATTTGATAATCTTAATATAATAATAAGTAAGTGTAGTAAAAATTACAATTGCCTATATATAATAGTAATCAAGTATGGACATGTTAAAGGATGGTCCAGAGATATTTCTTTGAAAAATATCGTTAAAACATTTAAATATAGTAATCTAGTACACATATAATAAATATAGTTTCACTATGTTGTATTTAACCTATTAATTTCATAAAATGTTAAGCATTTGATATAATTCTTTCAAAATATCATTATAAATAATAGACATATCCTGATGATGAAAATTTCATTATATGCATCATAATATATAATATTGTTATTAATTATATGTATAATTATACATAAAGCTTTTACATTAAAGCTTTTAATTATTATTAAAAATATAATAAACTTATATAGAAATTATTTAAAATATAATATACTATATAGTTATAATACATTAAAAATAAGGATATTTAAGATATATGTAAAGTTATGATAAATATATCTACTTTACATTAATAAATAATAATATAAATTAAATATCTAAATATTGAACAAACTACATTTATTTTATTTCTAAATATATAAATATTTAATGGCATATCTTAAAATAATCAACTTTTATCTATTGATTACAATACTTTAAAATAATGAGTACAATCGTTAATTATAAACTATTGAACTGTATAAACTGTATAAAATATAATTATAATTAATTATGTAAAAGTAATTTTTTTTTTTTAATGTTTATAGATCAATGAAAATATGTCAATATGTGAAGTTCATCTGCCAAATTCAGAAAATTTTGATGGAATTAATGATATTCAATTAAGTGTTGCATTAGGTTATGTATCTCATTTAATACTTATGATATCATACTTTTTAGATATTCCATTAAGGTACCCTATAAACCATAAAGGTTCACATAGCAAAATTATAGATCATATTTCATTAGATATACAAGATAGAGAACGCTTGTAAGTTTTAAAGATACATATAATATGTACAATTATATTTGGCGAAATTTAATTAGCTAATATTTGTTTAGATTTCCTTTATTTAATCGTACCAAAGCTAAATTAGAATTCAATTATGCAGTTTATTTACTAAATAAAAACATTGCTCAACTACGATGGCACAGTGGTTTCAGTACAAATGATTTGCGTACCACTTTATATAACTGTTTGATTATGTTGCAACCACAATCAAGTTTGTAAGTTATTTTTTATTTCTACTATTTTAAATTATATTTCATATTTATTATATATATATATAAAATAAAAAAAGTGGGAAGTCTGATTGTGGACGTTCCTCCTTCGGTTCTCGGAGAAATTAGTGGTTTATTATAATTATTAAGATTTGAATGCAATGATTTTGCATTAGAAAATACGATTCTGAGTGTATCTCAATATATTGCAATATATTATACTGATAATCCATTCCAAAATTTACCACGAATGTAAATTAGTAATTACATATGTAAATATGCAAAATAAATTTGAAATCTCTACGAACAATATTCAAAAAGTTATCATTTCATGATAAAAATTGTCAGTCACTATTTTCAAAATATTTTGTAAATAGATTAAATAGTATAAAGTAGGTTTCTATAAAAGATTCATACCATTAAATCGAAAATTGCAGGTAATATTAAATATTATTTAAAAAAATTCAAAGCTCTATATTAGCCAAAAAACAAATCAATCCTTTTTAAAACTTTACTAAACGTAAATATTACCTATATTAGTACTCAAAAAAATTTTCAAGTCCCTACGATCAAAACTCAATTAGTTATCACGAAATAAAAAATAAAAAATGACGAAAATCGTAATTTTGCCAATTTTTTGGTAGTTTTTCTTCTCCTAGAGATAAACTCTGGAAAAATTCGAAAAATGAGCTTAATAAAGTACCAAGAGGATACGATTTGCTACCGAAAGCATACCCCACTTGTGAAAATCGGACAATTATTTCTATCCAAAAAAAAATGTTCATACATATAAAAAAAAAAAACATTGTAGAAACAAAACATTCCTCGCTCCACTCAGAATCTAAAAATGTTTCTATAATTGACGACTTATAATGAGAAAAAATATCTTGACTATGTTTATTATATACTGTAATAGAATGCTACAAAATAAACCATTTAGAAAAAAAAAATTTATTACCATAAAACAAATACTATATAATATTATTATATTATTAGTATATGTAATTAAATCAATTTAAATTATTTTATTATAATTTAGTACTTTATTAATTCATTTTATTTTAATATGTTATATTCAAAATATACTTTATTGCAATAATTTTATTTTTACAGATTAAAATTACAATCTTCAAAATTTACATCATCAAATTCATCCTTGGAATCCTCAATCAATATACCTTCAATATCATCTAAATATATGTATGGTGATCCTAGCAGTTCAGATGAATTAAAAATAAGACGAATACAACATTTCTCATCTGATCCATCACTTGAGTGTAAACCACCACTAAATAACAATAATTTCCATTCTTCATAAAATTGAATAAAAATATTCAAATATGTGTTGGACAATGTTACCAACTGTTATATTAGCTATAATGAATAAGACTGTTGTTTGATAATTTAATTTAATTAATTTATATACAATATTATTATTATTTATGATTTAATTTAACATTTATTAATATTTTATATGCTTATTTATACATATTTAAAAGAGGAAACTAAAATTATATTTTAAAATCATTATTATTATTTATATTGTTCAAATTAATTTTAAAATACTAATTAACTAGCTTCTAAAATTGTTTTTTTTTATAATTAATTAAATAAAATAAATATTCGAAATATAATTGTTTTATTAGTTACAATTTATATTAGTTATATAACTATAATTATTTATAGTTGTTATTATTAACATATTTAAGATATATATCATTTAACAAAAATAGCTTACAAAAAATTTATATAAACATTTTACTGATAAATAAAGAAGATTTTTTACTAAAATTTGAAAATAAGAGTTATTAGCTTTAGACCTTAGTCACAGAATGAATATAATAAATTTACTATAATTATAACCTCACAGTCAGCCACACTAGTTCTACTTTTCATTATTCAAAATGTTTTAACTTTAACAAAATAAATTTGTATAATATATTATTTCATCAATGCTTCGACCGGTTAATAATTTATAAATCTTATAAGCAGTTTAAAATCTGATCAGACTATATACCATACACAAGTAAAAGTCTATGTATATTAAAGAGGTTATATTCTCACTGACCTATCAAAATTATCAACATTTTCTCCAAAATCTGTTTTAAATTAGTCTAATATAAGTATTTTTTTTTTCTTGTAATAGGTGTATAAAATTTAAAATAAAGTAAAATATGAAAGATTATTTATTTGAATATGGAAACGTTTTTATTTAAAACTGTATTCTTTTGATAGGTACGAAATAATCTACTGAAAGATAGATAGATACGACCTACCTACCAATTTTTAAATTTCTGGATAACTTTAGTTGGTAACTAAAAAATATATAAATAAATGTATTTATTTAATTAATTAAAAAAAGTAATTTATAGCCAAAATTATCAATAAGCAATTAATTCTATAATAAAAATATAATAATTAATATATTAATGCATAGTTCATAGTATCATATTTTAAGTTATGATTTTAAAAATTGTTTGGGTATGAATATATCTATAAATATTCTTATTTATAAAATAATTTAAAGTATTATAGTATGATTATCATAAATATAATAATTTGTGTATTATTCAAAATAGTAAATTTTCATATTAATTTTGATTGGTTAAAGTAATTGATTATTTAATGGTTATTAAATATAATTAATACTTGTTGAAATTCTTATCAATACAAAATATTATTATTGTTAAATTTAAAACCAGTTTTGTTTAATATTATTCTCGAAATTACAATATATATATTATATAACATAAAATTAGTATTAGTATACTAAATATCTACTATTTTTTTCCAAACTCCCCCTTTGGAATTTTTACTAGTTATGGTCTTATTCAATCAGTCCACAAACCTCTCCGAAAACCAAAAAGATGAAAGAAGATAACCCAGAATTGATTGCCCTGGTTTTTTTTTGTATCAGTTGTGCTTAGTATTTTACAAGTACAATAATAGCATGATTTCCACTATCCGAATGGCGAATATTTAATACTCTAAAGTCGGCCAGATTTCACTATTTTCTACAATTATCTGGTTCTGTTTATTGATTGAATTATTATAAAATAAAAAATTTAATTTATAAAATATAAATATAATATTAGAAATTCATGATATTATTCGATAAACTATAGTCGATAATATGAATTAGGTATGTTATTAACGGTTAGTTGAGATGTTATCAGTTAATAATTTAACATTTTCGCTTTATTCAATTTACTATAGAATTATAATATAATTTAGGTAACCAAAAACTACTGGCGCAAGACGCAACTTTTTACTTCTGCCGATAATTTGACTCAACTAGTGATAAGCAAAATTTACTTTTCTTTAAAGAATACATAAAAACTTAATACATTCTAATAATTATTTGTATTTTATTTTATAACCTACCTATTATTTTATTATTAGTTTATATACCTATATTATATATAAACCTATTATTTTAGAAATTTAAAACGCCTTTTTTATTACATTTTATATTACTTTAAAATCTAAGCTTATTTTGATAATTTGATATTATTCGTATTGGATAAAAGTTAACTAACCTGATTGTTTGCTAATTTTAGTTCAAGTATAATAATAGGAAAATGATTGATACTATATAGTACTAATTAGGTACTACTATAGAAAATGGAAATTAAATATTGTCAGAGCGTACAGCGTAAAAAATAAATTACATATACAATTTTATCAGTGGCGTCATTTGAGGGGGGGTCAACTCATACATTTGCCGTAATCTACAATTAGCCAAATCTTAAGTCGGCAGATTTCAAAAATAACAACCCCTAAATACAACTCCATTTAATTGATTACCGCTTACAATAAAATAAAATACCCACCAAAAAATGACCCTTCCCACTCCTGTTCTTAAAAATAGTCGGCAAATTTATGGGTCTGCCCTAGTCTAGTAAAAACTGAAATGACGCCACTGAATTATATACTTTTATAATTATACTTACCTTTAATATAATATCTTTACTACAATTATGCCAATAAAAATTTTAAAAAGCAGGAAGGTCGATTTCTGACGTTCCTTCTTCGTCCCTCCGGATTACAAAAAAAGTTCATACGTTCAAAACTGCATTAGTTATCACAAAATATTTTAAATTATTTTAACAGAAATCGTAATTTTGCCGATTTTCGGTCATTTTTGGTAAAATTACATTGTTAAGTAAATTTCAAAGCTTTATAATTAGTTAGAAAATTAACCAATCGGTTTCAATTTTATCACGTATGTAAAACACCTATATGAATACTCAAAAAAAAAAACAAGTCCCTGCCTTAAAAATTGCTTTAGTTAACATGAAATATTTTAAATGAATTTCGTCAAAATTACGATTTCCGTTAATTTTGACGTTTTTCCGTTATTTTTGGTTAGTTTTTCTTCTCCCAAAAACTTAAGAAAATCTAAAAATTGCTAAACAAAGTAGATGTAACATTCAACCGAAAACATACCCTACTTGTGATAATTTGACTTTAATTTCTACCCGAAAAATGTTTTCAGACATAAAAAAAATAATTACTTTGTAAAACCAATACATTCCTCACTTTGCTGGAATCTAAAAACATTTCAACTTTTGCAGTAGGACACGTGATCATTGACATTTTATGACGTATTTACTAATAATTATTATTTATTACATAGGATTAGAATTACCACAACCCACAAGGTCACACGTGCGCGTTTTATGGCTTTTATTTCGTCTACTTCACTATCGCCGTCATACTAATTATTTTCACAATTACTTACTTGTTGGCAAAGTGCATATTATATTATAACAATACCACCCAGTTATAGGTATACCCAAAATTCACATATAATAATAATACTTATATTAGGTATAAGAATTAACGAAATTAACGAAAACATATTTAAAAACTTCAAATACTAAACTAAATTATGTTAAAATTATGTTTATTTTCTTAAAAAAAACATTGTTCACGTAAAAGAAATGCACATCTTAATTTAGTCCATTTATGACTACATTAATATTATTAATTTTATATTTAAATTTATGCGGTGCCCATGAATATA
This sequence comes from Eriosoma lanigerum, assembly GCA_013282895.1. Lineage (NCBI taxonomy): Eukaryota > Metazoa > Arthropoda > Insecta > Hemiptera > Aphididae > Eriosoma > Eriosoma lanigerum. Next base: position 19,615,798 of record CM023361.1, read on the forward strand.
ATTTGAAAATTGACGAAAAGACGAATATTAAATGCGGGCAATATACCTACGTCATAATAATATTTTACTATAAACATGAAAATCTCTAAAAATAGTGGATATGTCATCTAGTCGACATAATTTCTGGCACGTGTGTAGAATTACGCGCGTGTACAATCGATAACCGGCGTACAGTTACGCGTGGCGGACATTAATTATCTTAACAATAGCGATGATTATGTTATACAATGGATCGATTGACAGCAGTCACCATTCACAATACGGCCATAGCACGATGTATACAGAGTGAATAGAAAATCGTATTAAAAATTGCATATGAATATATTATATATTGTACAACATTTGAAAACGTTTGAAGGTTGTACTGAGGTGATGTTTACGATCACTAGGTGTATATTATTATTATACAGACGTACGTTAAAATGTAAATTCCGACGGTCGCCAACGACGAAATATATCCAAATATCGCGTTTTGTTGGTACGATGTGATGTTTAAACACTTTGTATTGTTGATTTAAAACAATACAATTCTTGATTTCTATTAATCGATCTACTAAATCGCCCGTTATATTACTGAGAATATCAGGTTAGTTTTTTAAAATTTTTTCTTATGCTAAACAAATCATGAGAAAACATTTAAAAACGTTTAAAATGTTTAATTTTGTTTTGATTTTTAAAATATACAATTTGATATGATGATCTACAATCGCCCTATCGTCTTAGGCGTATTACACGTGCAGATATTATTCTTAGATCTCAGACAGCTAACAATGATTTTTAAACGGATTGACGTAATATTACAACGATCGTGATCGTCTCAACACACTTTCCTAAGGTTATCATAATAATTAATGAATGTATAAATAATTTTGCGCAATGATAGCATTATATATTAAAAATTCATAGACACAAAAAAATTGTTTAAAGTAATAATTGATCTCTGGATACTGGATGATTATGTCTTCATATATAAACAACAATTTATCAAAAGTATTTAACACATTATTATGTTGTTATAACGTTTATAGTCTTCTTAGAATTGTATATTCCCACTTTAAAAATTAAACGTCAATCACTATTTGTCTATCACTACACGTCTATACTGTCTTTCGAAGTCCATAATTCATGTGTCAACTGTAGTTACAGTAATAGCCTTATGGCCGTGTCAGCTGTCATCTGTTAATATAGTGTAAATACTTTAATAGTGAACACTTGTGCTTGTAATGCCATCTGTAATGTTATAAAAAAAAAATTTTCTCAGTAAAATTGCAATATACACAATATCTTGAAATATATATTTTCGTATTTTATCTGATGTAAATTAGTTGTAACAACGTTCATATTTTCAGACTTTAAGTTGTACGCCTACCTATATGATCCTAAATTATTGTCTAAATTCGAATTAAGTTTATGTATAGATATAGAAAGATCTTTTGTTAGAAACTCATGTAACCATATTATAATATATAAATAACATTGAAAACGTATATTATGTAATTCACACCATTTTTGTAACACCATAAATTCTCTTCATTCTGTATACCTATATATTATATAACAAATTATAAACATACCACCTATTACGTCCCTTATAAATTAATTACATTTGTTTTAAAATGTGTACCATAAATATACCATATATATATTATAATGTTTCCTGCAATGTATAAACTCTCAATTAATATTATAATACATGTCTTAATTGTTTTCAAAATTAATGTTAATATATAGGTATATGGTATATCATAAGCATGTTTACGAGGAAAAGGGGTAGAATTAAACTAATTAATTAAACCAATTTTTTGGAAAATGTTGATATATGCTTCCCCCCTCCAACTACTAACGTCTAAACCCTATGTGGTTTACATAATATATATATATATATATAATATGTACAAAAATTTCGATTACTTATACCTAGATATGGATATACATAATGGATTATTGTTTAATGTTGATAGGTAACCGAGAGATGACTATATAGATTTCGTGTATATAATAATGTTTTTAATACTACTGAGATATATACGTAGGTTACCTAGGTATTAATGAAATTGAAACCACGATAATATAATGTTATGTGCGTTTACGGTTTGCACGCTCCTATCTGAGGGATGTGTATTCTTCTTTGTAATAATATTGTTTGATAATAACAATAACCTCACACAAAACCAGTTATAAACGGCCGCAATAAATATTAAAGGTGCCTTATACGATAAACCACTAAAATATATATATATTAGTGTACTGGAAACTTTTCACCGCCATCGCCGATGACAGTGTTGTCGAAAAAAAAATTTCCTACCAAAGTCTGTCACGACCTCGCGGGCAATCGTGTCCCGTCTGTTGATGCGCGTGCATGCAGAAGGTATAATGTATATCGTAATCAAATAAATTTATTTTTACGATTTAAACAACAATTAATATTATACACACGCAATTCAGAATCGTCGAATAAAACTATTTTTTATTTTTTCACGTGTTATTTTGTTAACAAACTATTATAGTATGAAAAACGAAAAATCATATTGAAAAAAAAATTGTCTTTTGTCGTGTTAAAAAACGTGATTAAATGTTCGGAACAAAATTACGTCCATCGTTATTATTGGAAATTACTCGACGACGACAACAACAACAAACGAAATAATAGTATTATATTAAATATATTTCAACATAATATGTTATATATATTTGATAAATATAAATGTCACTGTCAAGTAAAACGTTAAAGTAAGTCATATTATATTTTATATTATACATATATACCTATAGTACGTTCCATTTAAGAGCGCGTCGGGCGGCGGACGATAATAATGCGTCCAAATTCGAGCATGTTTCTCCACCACAGACAAATTAATTAATTGTTAATTGTTTATATTATACCCAAGACTGTGGGCGGGCTCAATTTTAATTAAAAACACTATACGTACCACTTTTCTAAAAACAATAACTTTGAATTAAAATTAATTTTAATTTTTAAATTAAATTTGAACTTTTAAAACTTTCCCTCAAATAGTCTTTCCTATACTTATTATATAAACAATTTAAATTAAGTCAAAAGTATCGTAAACACATTAATTAAAATTGAGATTGTTTATTTATAATTCACAACAGGATATATAATACAATGCACAAATTATATATAAAAATAATCGTCTATACTGAATAACAATAGTGTGGCATTTAGGATGAATTTAAGGTTAAAGATTTAAACCTTTATTATTGAATTTAAAAAACAAAATATTTATGAGAAATTGACATATATATTTTATAAAATATTTTCCGACAAATAGGTGACGATTATTTATATAAAAAAAAGCTATAGACTGTCGTTTTTTTTCAATATCTACTCAATAAATCTATTATTGACCTTACGAATATCCCGCTATTATAATTAAGTATATATATTAAGTATTACTTTAATTTTTTTTAAATTTTTTTTATCGTTTCATGGTAGATAGAAATAAACAAAAAAGATGCAACAAATCAAATATCAATTTTTCACAATACAAGCGCGAAGATAATACAAATATTTTGGGTAGATATTTTCAAGTAAAATTAAAGATTGTATTACTTAACACATTATAATATAATAGATATTGTATATTTTTTAATTATAATAATATAAATTATGTAGAAATATTATTTATGAAAATTATGTCATACTACAGTTTTAAGAATTAAAATGATTTGATTTTTTGTAATGATATAGCTTTTAATAATTGTAAGTTGTATTCAGTACAATTGAAAAAAAAGTGTCCATTATATAATTAATTTGATGAGTACATGATGAATTAAGTTTATGGGTTTAGGTATATTATGGTATATTGGTATATATTGTATATTATGTTTATCTATAAATTAATTATTAAAATAGAAAGATATTTAAATAAGGAATTATAGTTAGTTTAGATTAGGTACTTACATAATTTACATGCAGAATATAGTGTTACATAAAGAATGGAAATAGTATTGAAAACGTATGCAATTAGAATTTTTGTAATTTTATATATAACTTTACACATATCATTAGAATTTGGTAATAAGTAATAGATTATTTGGGATAAATTTATAATAAATTTTTTTGTTTTCGTGAAGACAATGAAGAGGGATTATAATATTTTGTACAATATAATACATAAGCTTTTTAATTAATTAATTTAAGAAAGGAAAAGGGAAATGAATTTAAGGAAAAGGAACCGTAGCATTGTAGAGGGAACAGTTTTTTATTTTTTCTATTATTTTGTACATAATATAGAAATTAAGTGATAGCGATATATAGTAATAGCTATATATATTCATATAGTCATGGAAAAAATTGTATTTTTATAAAAAATCCTCACTAAATTTTATTGGAAATCAAATTGACAATTGCGAATACTCGAAATGTATTACAATTTATTCCTAAACTACGATTTTTATATTGCAAAGGGCGTCAAATTAAAATATAAATATAGTACCAGACATATTTATACTTATGTATAAGTAAATGATTTTGAGACATGTTTTTATTTAGGAATTGAATATATGATTATGCAATGTCTCAATTAATATGAAGGGAAAATAAGTCCTTCTCGGTTTTAACGAAAATTTAGTAGTGGACGAAAAAAGTAATGAATATCAGAGGTTTGAATAAAATTATAACTTCCAGTTTTTATCTCAAATTTTATCATCTAAGTATGATTTTTTTTTTTTATTTAGTTTAATATATAAGGATGAACTTAATTACTTGTTTTATCGTTTTATCTCCTGGCAACTTCTGTTATAGAAAAAATTTAAAACGATTTTTTCAGTCGCAATAATATTATTTCGATCAATTTTGTATATAATAATAATGAATTTATCGGGTATCGAAAACCACAATTTGGTAGTTAAATACAATTTTTTTTTTTTTTCATTTAACTACTTGGTTCTTTGAAAGGACGATTTTTGTTTCGACTGTAAATTTATAAGTAACTCGAGTCCGGTCTTCCAGCCACAATAAATGGCATTGATGATAAATTGTGATATTTGTGTTACAAAAA
>CM023361.1:19620831-19680103 GCA_013282895.1 Eriosoma lanigerum
TGTATGTTAAACTGAAATGAAAATTTCAAAATAATCGTTTTGTTTCGGCTATGAATTTATAAGTAACTCGAGTCCGGTCTTTCATCTACAATGACATTTCGATCTGTGCAGTTTGTATTACTTATTTTAGTTTTGCACTAAGTACAAGACGTACGAATACGCATTATTTTAACTGGATCTCAGTATCGATCAACTCCGAATGTCCAAAAAAAAAAAAAAAGTTCTATAAAACAACTATCTTGTTTCAAAATTGAATTTGTAAGTACTTGTAATAGTTGAATTACAATGTTATCCCGGGGCTTTCACGTAAACTTTTTGTTAAAGGTAAGCATCGTTAATTGTATTTAAATATTTATAAAAAAAAATACATAAATTATTAATTGAATTTTTTTCATCGAGTTTTAATAGAGAAAAAATAAAGCCTACTGCAGTAAGCGGTACGGGGGCAGTTTGTCGATTATCAGACAAGATAGTATTATAAATATTATTTAATACAATTTTTAATAAAGATTGGTCGTATATATTTTACATAGGTATCTACTTTTTTTAATAAATATTTCAAAGTAACTTCAGTAAAAGTGATAGCTTTATTTTAATAAGGCAGGAAAAAACAGATAATTTTTTCTAAGTGGCGTATTTGGTATCTTTTAAGTAGTCGAATCTGATGATGTAGATCAACATACTTTGTTTAATACGAAATGTTGAGTAAGCAATATGAAATTTAAAATTTTGTAGGTACTATATAGTTATTATATTGTATACGGGTATATTATGATACCTAGGTATTTAGTACAAATAAATGTTTGTAACTTTTTAATAATTATTGAAAAAAAAAATTATTTTTATCGACTAATGTTAATTATTATTATGAAAATTTTGTTTAGGTTAAGTTTTATCAAATTATATTATATATATATATATATATATGATTATAATAAATTTTATTCAAAATCTATATACTATCTATTTGGTAATTATAATAAAACATCATATTAAAAAGTACTACGTAGGTACTGATATTTGAGATAATTATTTAATTATTAGTTAGGCAGTAATATGTTTTAAATTGTTTTAATACATTTTCAGGTTTCCGTATTTTAGGAATTAATGATTTTTCTATATTATTTTCAAGGTACTTATATATTAAAGCCGGGGTTTTTACAATGGATCATGGACTCCTTTACAGGGATCCGTAAAGGGTCACTGGTCCACGAATAAATTATATATTTATAATAATAAAAGAATAGGTTCTTATTGTAATAGGTGTTTATATTTTCGAGGAAGTTCATGATTATATTTGAACTTTGAAGCGGTCCATATTCCATAAAAAGTATTTAGAACTTTTGTATTAAAGGTTAATACAGATAGGTTCTGCAGAAACTAAAATTATATGTAAATCAACACAATTTATTTAATACGAAATGTTAAGTGGGTAATACGAAATTAAAAATTGTATAGACACTATATAGTTTTTATATTTTATACAGGTATATTATAATAGATATTAGTTTAATACTTTTTAATAATTATTGTAAAAAAAAAATTGTATTATTATCAACTAATAATAATTATTATTATGAAAATTTAAAAATATTAAAAATCCAAATATATTTGTTATAAACATATTATTATTATAATTAAAATGATAGATTTATAGGCATACAATCATTATTCGAATTGAAAGGGAGCCATAGGGAGACTGTGTACCTCAACTAATTTTTAGACATTTTACCATGAGTACCCCTACTATTTAAGAAGTTTAATGCTTATGCAAAAGGAGATGGGAACATTTTTTCGGCAAATATGAAAAAAAAGTCTCCTTAATTTTTACTTGCCACTTCGAGTACTTACTGTATAATAGGTATACTTATAGGTATAATAGATTTTACCATGGCTAATGTACAGTTTAATACATCAAGTGTACAATATTAAAAATTATATTTTAGACTCTGGTTAGGTTTGGCTTAGTATTATCAAACGTTAACATATTTTGTTAATACTACATGTAAGTTTTCTACATTTAAATAATTCCAACTTTTTTTCGTAAAAAAAAACATTTATCACGTTTATAAATTAAAAACATGTTTTCTCACATAAAAAAAAAAAAAATATTAATTATATCTAAACTATAATTTCATAAATACCCTTTTCAATTTAAAAATGAAAAAAATAAACAATTTTATTCAAAATGTACATACTACCTATTAATTATAATTAAAAATCATATTAAAAAAATACAGTGTACTAATACTAATATTTGAGTTAATTATTTAATATTTAGTTAGGCACAGTAATATGTTTTAAACTGTTTTAAGTTTTAATATATTTTTAGATTTCCGAATTTAAAATTTTACCTACCAAGAAGAAAATAACAAATTATATGAATTTTAAAAGGTTCGATAAAAAAAGATAGTAGTCAGATATTTTTAAAATTAAAATGAATTACAAAATGAATTTTCATTTATTTATTAAATAATCAAAACATTTGAAATATTTTGTACCCAAAAATGTATATTCGTTTATAATATTTAAGAAACTATAAAATATTTTAAATATCTTGGTTTCGATTAACAATTTGATTGACCTAGTATACTTAATTTCTTATACTTATATCTATAAAATCAAACGATTTTATTAACTTAAGACTTATATCTTGATTTCCCAGTTATACCGAGTATATAAGTATAGTAATATGTACTATTATATAAGTTATAAGATTCCCTAAGCCCCCCCAATTTAGGCATTTAGATAAAATAATATTTATATTCACTATTTGCAATAGGTATATAATAGTGTTATCGATAAATTTTGCTTATTTAATTTATATGGTAGGTGTCACTATATAATTATATATATTATTTTATATTATATTATAATTATATATAAAAAATTATGTGCAAAACTATTGTTTTTGGGATGAGGAGGGTAGTGCCGGGTCCCATCAGATAAATTAAATATCTTTCATTTACTATTCATTTCTTAAATGAATAAAACTATTTTAGTTTCATCGAAGCAATTTTAATACCTAGTTGATTTAAAATCAAACAACAATTGGAATTGTAGGACTTTGGACATAGGTATATGATATAAATGTATGAAATATATTTTCTATCAAGATGGTCGGCACGTGCAAAAATAATAATCGTATTAATATAATAACCATAATATGGGTAATATATCGCATTGTAATGACCCAATTTTATGGCGGCGTGTGTTAAATGATGAGAAGAAATGTTCAATAACTTGTGGGTTTGTCAAATATGAACGTCTTATAATATTATCTACACGCATTCTATATTTCTTGTAATCTTGTTATACTCGTTCAGGCACACGTGTATGATATAGTACACAATATGATTAATAAATTATGATTCATTTGCCATTTGTATTTATATTGTGTAGATACCAAACTGAACAAAACCACACGATCGATTCAAAAATTTAAAAACCGTATTTTTTATAATTCTAATGTGCCTACAATTTTGTAATTAATATATTATTAAAACAATAATTTTAAACAATTAGTTATTCATACATATTATATTATAGGTAGGTACAAGGTAAATTAATTTAAAAGAAAGGAACCGTAGCTAATTGTAGAGGGAACAGTTTTTTTTGTATGTTTTCTATTTGTTTATAATTTAGAAAATAAGTGAAATTGAAGATAATATGATTGTTCGATTATTGTAGTAATAGGTACCTACTTAATAAAAGATTCGTGCTGCAGGCGCAAAAGTTTGGTTGTTCTGAAAGACAGTAAAATGTATTTTACATGACAAAAATTGTATTTTTGTAAAAAGAAATCGTCACTAAATCTGATTGGAAATCAAATTTGCAATCGCGAACAATCGAAATGTATTACATTTGTTCCTGAACTACAACTTTTGTATTGCAAAGGAAGTCAAATTTAAATATAATTATAGTATCAGATATAGTTATTTATGAGTAAAAGATTTTGAGACATTTTTTTTTTAGGAATTGAGTGTATGATTATGCAATATCTCAACTAATATGAAGGGAAAATAAATCCTCGGTTTTAACGAAAATTTAGTAGTGGACGAGGAAAGAATGAATATCTGAGGTTTGAATAAAATTACAAAAACTAAAACTTCCAGTTTTTATCCAAATTTTTAACATCTAAATATGATATTTTATGAATTTATTATAATGATAAGGATGTACTAATTTCTCATTTTATCTTCTGACAATTTCTATTGTGGACAAATTTTAAAACAATTGTTTCAGTCGCAATAATATTATTTCGATTAGTGCTATTCGTAATTATTCTAAGCGAATCATCAATTTTGTATAAAATAATAATGAATTGATAGGGTATCGAAAACAGTAATTTGATAGATGCAATTTAATTTTTTTTCATTTAACTACTTGGTTCTTTAGAAGGACAATTTTTTTTTCAACTGTGAATTTATAAGTAATACTTATCAAGTCCAGTATTTCGTAGCCACAATTATATTTAATATAATACTCGTATATTAATGTTTGAATTTGGTCATTCGGATAATATGTAGAGTTATATCTATAGTTATCATCCAGACCTAATATTATAATTTGTTTTGGTTTTAAATTTATAAGTAACTCGAGTCCGGTCTTCCAGCCACAATAAATGGCATCAACGATAAATTGTAATATTTTTATTACAAAATTATTTCGATTGCATAATATAATATACAGGAGTATATACGCCGTATATTAAACTGAAATGAAAATTTCAAGATAATCGTTTTGTTTCGACTGTGGGTTTATAAGTAACTCGAGTCCGATCTTTCATTTGCAATGACTTCATTTCGATCTCTGCAGTTTGTACTTGCTTATTTTAGTTTCACACTAATTAAAAGGCACACGATTACGCGTTATTTTAACTGGTATCATTATCAATCTGCTCCGAATATCCCAAAATAAAAATAAAACATTCTATAAAACAACTATTTAGTTTCATAATTAAATTTATGAGTACTTGTAATACTTGAGTTCAAAGGTTTCCCGGGGCTTTCACGTAAACTTTTTGTTAAAGGTAAACAGCATTGATTGTATTTAAATAATTATAAAAATAAAATGCATAAATTATTGGTTGAATGTTTTCATCGAGGTTTAATATAGAAAAAATAAAACCTACTGTAAACGGTACGGGGGAATTTTGTCGACAGGATATTATTGTAAATATTATTTACGATTTTTATCAAAGATCGGTCATATATATTTTACGTACTTTTATTTCATAAATATTTCAAAGTATGCAATGTCCAATTTTATTTATAATCAATAATTTTCCGTCATTTAATTTTGTATGCGTGCCGTCCGTTATGAACCGGAGTCCGCTGCACTGTTGACAACCGATTAGATGACACACAAAGGTATGACCTCTGTATTTGAATTGTGGGCAAACGAGAGATTATCTTGGGTCTGCGTGTGTGCATATGTGTGTCCTATCCATGGTATACCATTTTAAATATAAATAGACAGTCGACACTACTATTGCAATGTAAACTAATAAAACAGTACTATATCGTACGAACTTTTTAAAAAAATTATAATGATTACCCTACGTATATGCATAATTCTTTTCCGATATTAATATATAATTAAACAAAAAATTAAATATTATTAATATATTGTGGAAGTTAATAAAGATCCTGGCAAGTTTGCCACCTGTAACGACTCGCGTAACTTCTACCACGAGCTTTATGTGCCAACGTACTAATATATAAGGTCACCAACTATAAGCCGCGACATTTTGGTCGGAGTACTATAGATTTTTAATTAATTTTTTATTATAAATCAGGGTTTGAAGGAGAAAATAAAAATTTAAAAATTATATTATTAAGTATTTAATTTATTTCTAAGAAAAGCTCTTTCAGGCATAAAAAATTTGATTGAAAAATAAGACAAGAGAAAAACAATATCGTCAATCACCACACATAATGATGCACTGGTACATATATATAAATATTCATATTTATATTATTACTATTATAAAATAATATATCAATTGATTTTCTTTTCTCCTTCGAATCCTGATTTATAATTAAAAATTAAATACAAATTTATAGTACTCCGACCAAAATATATCGGTCTATAGTTAGCGACTTTTTACGTCATCACATAACGCTCATATTTGGTATCTTTTAAGTGGTCGAATCAAGTGTGTAGATCAACACACTTTGTTTAATACGAAATGTTGAGTAGGCAATACGAAATTAAAAATTGTGTAGATACTAAATATCTTACATAATATATATATATATATATGTTGTTATATTGTATACAAGTATATGTTGATACCTAGGAATTTAGTACAAACAAATGTTTGTAACTTTTTATAATTATTGTAAAAAAAAAATTATTTTTAACAATTAATATTAATTATTATTATGAAAATGTAAAAATATTTTTTAAAAAACACAATTTTGTTATCAACATATTATTACATATTAATTAATATTATATATTTATAATTATATATAATCATTGCTTGAATTGAAGTGGGACGTAGGAGGACTGTATATCTCAACTAATCTTTAGAAATTTTACTGTAAGTACCCTTAATATTTGAGAGGTATAATCCTCATGCAAAGAGGGATGGAGACGTATTTTCTTTAAAGATAAAAGAGTCGTCTTAATTTTTATTTGTCGTTTCTAGCACTGTATAGTAGGTATTATAGATTTCATCATCGCTTTTAAGTAGTCTAATATATAAAAATGTTTGAGATAATTATTTAATATTCAGTTAGGCACAGCAATATATTTTAAATTGTTTTAATTGTTTTTTAGGTTTTCATATTTTAAATTTTACTTAACTAAGAAAAAATAACAAATTATATGAAATTTAAAAGACTCGATAAAAAATATGATAGTCAAATATTTTTAAAACTAAAACCCGTTAACAGCTTATAAATTAAATTTGTATTTATTTATTAAATAATCAAAACATGTTAAACATTTTGTACGCAAAAATGAGTATTCGTTCATAATTAAGAAACTATACTCTATTCCAAATAAGTCTGGAAAAATGTATGACGAAAACGCGTCCGGTTTCGCGCATATTATCACGTGATCTGCCGGTGGCGAGCGCTTTTGTTGACGATCCGATTGACAGCCTGACTGTATTTTCTCAACCGTAATATGACTTTAAATTTTTGTTTACATGAAATTAATTATATTTTCCTTTTTCATAAATATTACTTTATTTTTCCGTGTATACGGCGGCGAACTCTGGCCGCCGATCGATCACGACGAATGCCGAATCACTAGCCAATCACGGCGGACCCGCGTGCGCAATTTTTTCCAGACTTATTTGGAATAGAGTATATAAGAAGGTTTAAATATCTTGCTATCAAATATTAATTTTATTGTCGTATACCTATACCTAGTATACCTATAAAATTAAACAATCTCATCAACTTAAGACTTATTTCTTTACTTTCCAGTTATACCGAGTATGTAAGTAGTAATATATACTATAGTATATAAGTTATAGTTATTGTAAACATTATTATAGTTATTAATTAAATAACATCTTGTTAACAGCGATTTGTATTGCTAATCTCATAGATTTACAACTTTAAAAATGTCTGTGATAACTATTTATTTTATTGGTCTATTATATTACTATTGTTCTATAGAAAGTTAATAAAATGTATTTTATTCATAACTACAATATAATAACATATTAGTGTAATATATGGATACTTATAACTTATGTAAAAGTATATTATTATTAAGAAATTATTGTTATTCACTACCTATTTTATAACTTCTTACTTATTTGTGTTTTATACAATAAATTGTATTATAATGTTTTTTATTGATGTTAATCATGAAAAAGTTATAAATTAAAACGTTTTTCTAAATGTCACAGACAACAAATACAATACAATAAACTATAATTGTAGTTAACATATATGTTTACATTTATTTGATGTCTTTATTGTTATTAAGTTAAGAACCTTGATAAATTACCTAATATTTGTTTGGATAACCTTCTAAAAGTGTTAAAAATTAAATTGTATATTTTTTTACTGAAAACCTTAGTAATAGTTCTATAAAATCTTTTATATTATTAAGAAAGAATATATTATAATATTTGTATAGTTAAAATGATTGATTAATATACACGTTACATTTATCAATTATACCTATATGGAAATACCATCTAATATTGTTTAGTTTACTATTATAGTCATACAGAAACATTTGAAAAAAACGTTTATGTTTCCACAATATTTTAAACAGTGTAAATCTATAAGAATGTAATATTATGTAATTATTATATAAATAAATAATTTATATAATAAACTTATTATATAATATATAAATATATAGTTGTAATTACAACAATAATTTTAATTCTCTAATAAGTTGCACATAATGTACAAAAAAATGACAAATAAAGGACTACTATAGAAATATACTAAAACTATTTTTTTTTTCAAATAAAAAGTTAAAAGTCTAGAGAATACTTATATAAAATAATTATATATTATAGAGATGTGGATTTACTGTAGCTGAAATCGATGAAGGCGAAATACGATTTAAAACATTTAACATATAATATTAAAAACAAATTATTTTTCGTAAAATTCAATTAAAATAAAATAAAAAGAAACCCGTACTGATTTCTTTTTCTTTTTGTCAGAAATTATAAATTATTATGTTCATTCGATTCGTTCAATTCACTGCATTCGTGATACTGGCCTATAGCAGTGCATGTTATTCTTAAGTTTCGCATACAGTTCACCGCAGCATTGGCAGTTTCCATATTATCAGATTTCATGGATTCTTTTAAATACTATAAAAATGATATATAGCTAAAAATTTAATAAAACAATAAAATCTTAACGTTGAAGATTGACGATCGTACATTTCACCCCATAAATATACCAAAGGTATGTCATGTAAATACGAAATAATACGTATTTTATAGGATATCTACGTATAGGTAGCCAAATATCGCTCAGGGATAATATTAATTAAATATAAACATATAAATACGAATAAAGATATTTAGTAACTGAAAACTCAAATACAAAACATAAATTGTAAATATCATATTCATATTTTAAATATGTAATTTGAAACTATATAATTTTTATGAACTTAATTTTAAATATTTCATGATCACTAATGCAATTTAAAATGCGAAAGTAATTTTTTGAAGTTCTCAATAGATTTCTAATGAAACAAGAGAAGCCACTGAAAACAACAAAATTCACAGAATCTACATTTTTGACAAACATGAATTGTATAATTTTATAACTAATTTTTCTATTGCTCATTATTTGATAAATAAATAAAATTTATAATCAGTAAATTGTATATTTTATCTGACTGAGATTTACCCAAAATTGTTTTTTCGGATAATATTTTATCATTTCATTAAAGTGATAATAATGATAATATAACATAATAACATTCCACCACTAAAATCTCCAAGGACCGAAGGGACAAAATAGGAATATCCAAAATCAGTTCCCGGTTAAAAAAAAAATGTTATAGATTTTTGTAAAAGTAAAAAAAATATAAAAAACGTTTACTCACTGGAATAAATCCCAAAGCTTCGATTTTTACACAATTTAATGGATCTACAGATAATCCACTTAATGCTAACGAAACGTTGTCCTTAACGATCTGATGTTCTGATTCAGTGTATTCAAATAATTGATCTACAATGTCTTTACAACATACATCGCGTGCTGTCATTCCACCGTAACAACATTTACCCAGAGCTCTACACAGATTAGCTCTTAGATTCGTATGGGTCTATAATGCAAATAACGTTATTGTAAGTTACATTTTTAGGTTATTATATTTTTTCTAAGATTTCACTTGTTCTGTGAGAATTAAACTATCTTAAACAAAATAGGTAATTTTTTTCATATATTATATTATAATGATTGTTAACTTTAAATGGACAACGGAAATTAAATACATACAATTTTAAAAAAATAGTATGGAAGTTCCCATTTGAGATTTAAATGTTGACCGTAGGAAAACTTCTCAAAGGACGTTTAAAAATAATATACCGTCAAATTGTTTTAGATTACGCAGAAATAATTATTTTTTTATTACCTATTCATTTTTACCTATTTTGCATATTAATAAAGAAAATAAGCTATGTAACATAAAATGTTGATCATTCTGTACACGTCAATTAATTATCATTAATTGTGAAGTTTTGAAACATTCAATTTGTGACCATTGATTAAATATAGCATAAATCCTATTTATAAATATATAATCATAGGTGAAATTATGTGTTTTATTATTGTTAGATTATATTATAACATGAATATATAGTATTTTATTATTATCATGATTTTATGAATATTTCATAAATGTTTATGTTTTATATTAAATTGTAGAAAATACGTATAAACAATTATATTTTGATGATCAAAAAGCTATAAATTAAATACTATAGATAAAGCTATAGATATATTAGATAAAGCTATAAATTCGTTTTCATTATATCGTATTACCTAAATATATTATTTATTAATTATTACCCAATTAAATTTGAAAAAAAAACTATATAAAATATAATTAATAGGATTTTTTACTATATTATTATAGAATGGTATTCAAGTAAAAAAATATCGGTCTTACATAATTTTATTCAATTAAGTACCTATATTAAAACTATTTGTATAGTATATTTTTTTGAAAAAAGAATGTGTGTGTTTTAAACGTAATTTAACCTTAAGTACATTCTTTTGAAATTAATTTATAAAGTACATTATTTTTTACCTTTAGGATTTAGGAAATGCAGCTTACCGTAGGTACAAGTTTTGCTAGATTCTCGATAACTCCTGCATCAATCATCATGTTTAAATTCTCTTCAAAAGTGCTAATCACTTCGACAAGTCGACAAGTTTCCGCTAAAATATCAGGATTTGTATGTGTCAGTAGGTCCACCAAATCACAAAGTGCACCAAACATTCCCTTTAAGCGATTCAGGGTCGGCTAAAAAATACAATGTAGAAATAGAAAAATTATAATTATGTATATTAAACCTTAAATTTAAAGAAATTTAAATAAATTTAATTAACGTAAAAGAAATTATTGCAAGCATTTTATTTAATCCATGATGTAAATAGTCACAAGAAAATTTACCATTTATACCAGGGGTGGTCAAAAAGTTTATCGCGGGGAAAGTTGATCTTCTATTGCTTGAATTTATAAATAGATAAGTAACTATTAAATTATAAATACTCATACTTAATTCAAACATTTATTTTATTATTATGAAAGTCAATTTTAAAAAGAAAAATAGTATATCTTATCCAAAAAAAGTTTGGCCACCTCTAATATAAGTTAGGTACACCCTTCAAGTATACTCGTTTGGTTTTTTGTTAAAAATTAAATGGTCCTTTGTGTAAAACATAAAACCTTATAAAACCCTGGTGTTTTTCCTTAAATTTGTTTTTTCTTTTTTTGTTGGTCGTTAATTATATTATAGGTAAGGCTAACACAATTTTGTAACGATAATTACTTAATTAATTTTTGTTTAGTTTTTTAATACCCTGGTTTTAATTTTAATGAAGTAAAAAAATACTATTTGAGGTAGTAATTTAAATAAATACAAAGCAAAATATAATTGGTATGGGAAAATCTAATTTGTAATGTGTTAGAAAATAATTTATCTGAAAGTAAACATTTATAAATTGAAAGAATGACGGTAATTTAGTGGAAATATAATAGTAATTGAATTTTAAAGAATTGAAAATGAAAATAATTAACTAGACAATTTTAATTTTAACCATTGAAATGTATGTATTTAATTTGAATATACAATCTACAGTAGTAAGAAAAAGTTCAAGCGTAAGTTCTACGTTCAGCTTGACAAAAGATATTCAAGTTTGTACAACCAGAAAATATTGAAAATGTATCTACACTTTATCATTGCAGATAAGAGTTTTTGGTTAATATCAATATATATATTATCAAATGTGAACATGCCAAGTTGCCAACATACTTGACAAGAACTTTATCAAGTACTAAATAAAATATTATTCCTTATATAATTAACACCAAAATTATTTAGACTCTAAATCGAAGGTTTTTTGGCTTATCTCTGTCACAATTGCCTCAGATGGGTCGCGATGTATTAATATGTCATTTTTATATATACAGTATTTTTGGTGAAAATTTATCGATAATATTGTAAAATGTTGTGTATAGACTAGGTATTGTCTATCATACCGGAGTGTGGTTGATCAGAACGGTAAGGCATTTAGCCGCGGCGATTATCGTTTCCGGTGCATAGAAATCGTCGTACTTATCGAACTCGTCGATGACCAACGACGGTAACAGCACGTAGATCAACCGAAACCCGTTAGCGTTGTCGATCATTTCCATGCAATCCGGAACGGTGGACGCGCTGGCCAGAGCGGTACACACGTGTGCCAATATTTGACTGTGCAAACTCGTCTTGAGGAATTGCAAATATATTGGTATGGCCAACTGTTTCAGTTTGCCGCGAAGCGATTCGCATTTCCACAATTCCGATAGTGTGGCGATCACGTAGGCGACAACGAGCTCGTCGTACGGATACGTCAACATTTCTAGAAGATTGTTGACGATGGTTCCTTTTTCCATCACTTCTCTACAATTCGGGTAAAGAGAACATTTCCACAGCACGGTGATTACCGATTTCATTACACGCGATTCGTTCCTTGGAACAATACGATAATAATCCGATGTAATGCGTATTTATAGACACGCGTTACATAATATTTTAAGCACAATTTTGCAAAGTTTTTGAAAAAAAAGTTATTGCCTTTATCTACATAATTATGAATTAATGATGCAAATTGTATCATAAAAACTTAAAAACGGAGACATGTGGCAAACAGGCGGTGTTCTAAGTCTTCTCTCCTAAATGCAACTTATTTTAAAATATTTAATATTAATATATCGAAACAGTTATAAAATTATATTAGTATGTAGTTTATATAACAACTAAATATTATGTATAAATTATATTACCATTAATTTATTAATATATTTTCTATATTTCATATTTTTTTATGTAGATCTTCTTATCCTATTATGATAAGAATAAAGGTATTAAAACGGGACAATCCCGTTTTAAACAGTTTGTATGATCACTTTAGTTTAGCACCTTTTACTCCCTTAAAAATCTACAAAACAGTAATTTGAGTTTTATACCAAAATAAAATATTAAAGTTTTAATTGAAAAATAAAATAAAAATTCTAAAACTATTTAGCTTGGTTAGTTAGGTTAGTTAGTTAGTTAGTTAGTTTAAAACTAAAATAGTTTTCCTAACATCTAAACTGACTATATAAACAGTTTTAAAACAAAACAAAATTTCCTATCTATTCAAGAATTCATGGACATTTATCGGATATTTCAGAGACACCCTTTTTAATAATGGTAATGTGCTTTAAATAATAATAATATAAAATTTACTTAAATTTCTTAATAGCAGTGATTACGACGTCCATTCCTTTGTTCTCCAACAGTAAATCATATATGATGGGATCGTCGTCCAACATGCTCAGTATCGTATCCGCCGCTTTAGCCGCTAGTTCAGTAGAGCTGCTGACCATGCATTTTATGATTTGCGGTAAAATATTTAGTTCTTTCAGCGCCACTTTATAAAGTGTGCTCGTTTTATTATTGACCCCGTTTGGTCTAGAACGGCAGCATTCCGATATTAAACTCATTATGGAAATCTGTAATTGGGTATGTTTCGCGCTCAACATCTTCAGTAAATTTTGTGTAAATCCGGTTTCCCTAAATCGTTAAATGTGGATTGTAAATACAACGAGTTTGGTATAAAATATAAAATTATTGGTTTTTTTTTTTATAATATTAACCACAAATCTTTTTGGCTCTTCAGAGACCTGCATAATAAGCATAATATGTCGGCGCATTTATTCACTAAATACAATGAAGTCCTATCCACGTCGTTCAATTTGGTTATTAAAGTGGAAAACACTCTGTCCGAAATGGCCATCAAATGTACCTTAAATATGTGTTGTTTTATCGATAGATTAAAAAAGAATGGATAGCAGATAGGTCATGTTTAAATTATAAATTACAATGGGTTGTGATCCTGAATGATGGAAACTAGAAAACAAATTTAAATTTTGATTGTCCGGTTTTCGTTAAAATTTGTACTCGTAAAAATTATTATCCCAGAAAAAAATCTCACAAATTATTTACTCAGAAAAAAATCTACTTTTATTACGTATTACAGTCTTTAGAAATAATATGTTGAATTTCAATACTAACACATATAGGCATATAGCATATAAATTTGTTGATTATTTTTAATATAATTATAATTACTATCATAATTATAGTTTATAGAACGTAATGAACAATATATACCACCTATCAGAATTGTGAAATGATTTTCGACAAACTGTGTTTGTTGAAATAACAGATCAATTGGGTTTTTTTATGTTTTTAAAATGAAACATCCAATTATTTGAAAATAAATTGTAACAATACAAAATGAGATTAGATATTGAAAGTTAAAGACTCATGTGAATTTGAATAAATTTAAAAAATAAGTAAATATTTATAAAAAATTAATTGTTACAAAAATTAATATGTAAATATTAAAATATTTTAATTTTTATACGATGAGATTATTATTTCCGGGATAATATTTTATGAGTTTATATTTTTCTGGTAATAAACATTAAAAGAATCCATTAAAATATATCCACATTTGAAATTTTGTTCTATGAACTATTTGCTATATTTATCTATATATATTTATCTATATATTATTTTATTTTAAAACTTTATCATTGTATACCAAAATCCTAACACCACCACTTAAGCGTATAAGCTTTCTTCCTTTCCTCAACTTCGAAATATTTAGTAAAGTGTCCACAGCCAAAAATAAGAATCTGACTCCTTTTTTGAATATTAAAATATTTATTAACGGATTTACTACGTCCAAGTGGCATAACGAACATTGAGCTCCGTACTGTTGAGACATTTCGTGTATGACTATCAAAGCTTCTCTCTGTGTCGCAATATATTACAATATATAATATATTACAATATAATTAATCGAATATGGCGGCAGTAGCGGATTTAAAATGAGAAATAGTTATGACTGCGTTTGCCATCTGGGTCTCTAAAATAAAAATATTGTAATAAATACCAATCAATTCTTCGTTTCAATTTCATCGCTTATATAGTGTAATATATATTGCTCATATTAGTTCCTGCCGTTCTTAGTATGATTATTTAAGCCTAAATATTAATAATTATTATTATTTGAGGTTCATAACAATTTACTGAGCAAATATTAGGAAATGGGTGGGTAATTGATTACATTTATAACGATTTACTGCACTTTAAATCCGCCAATGTGCAGACTAATGGGTGTAACGCGCATCAGTATAACATAATATTATAAATTATTATATTCTACCACACAATCGTCATTGTTACATTCGATTATGTTGATCAATACTTCGAAACCATTTAGCGTAATAAACATATTCTGATACGATTCGTCTGTTATTTTATTGTTTCTTAGTTTTAACAATGACGAAACGGTTTCCATTGGACTGGAATTCTGAAATAAAAAAGTAATCGCAATGGTTAAAAAACACTAGGTATAGTATTAGGGTCTGGGTAATTTTGTTCACCTTAATGGATTCTAATAATTCTTTCAACGAGTCGAAATCAGATTTATCCAGATCCGTGTTGGACGTAGGATTGTACCAGCGTTTTTCGTCGATTTCACTGGTAGTCAAACTGTCGCTAGAACTGTAATCTAATTCTTCCGGCGGAGTCACATTGATCCTAGGATCCGTAGGTATCTGGATATCGACAAAATTGATATAGGTAATATTTAACAAACGCGTAACCTTCCCAATGTGACAACACACATACACACATACACACATACACAAATGGTTTTACAAAATATAGGGTGGCTTTAACGCCAAATATTTTAATACCGTGGGCAAAAAGTAGTAAGACTTTATAATTTAAATTTCGCATGGAAACCCATTCGTCGAAATATTTATTTTTCTAGGTTAGTACGACTGTCTGTGATAAATGAGACATCAAAATAATCATTAGTGTTTAGTATAC
This sequence comes from Eriosoma lanigerum, assembly GCA_013282895.1. NCBI lineage: Eukaryota > Metazoa > Arthropoda > Insecta > Hemiptera > Aphididae > Eriosoma > Eriosoma lanigerum. Next base: position 19,636,943 of record CM023361.1, read on the forward strand.
GCTTGTCTTTCTGAAGTACAAAAAGTGTATTCAACAATTTTTACAATGAGTGAAATTATTTAACAAAGAAGTTCCATTAAATTTTGTGTGGGGAATCAATTTCTGGGGCTGAAACGTTTAGAATGTGCAAAAGGCTTTTGTTGATAATTGTATGTCACGAGCAAGTGATTTTGATTGGTACAAATTGTTGTATTGACATGTCATGTTGTACTGTCATGTTGACAGTTTTCTTCGATTATCGAGGTGTGGTGCACTCCGAATTCCTTCCGACCAGTCAAACTGTAAACAAGGTTCACTATTTGAGTGTTATGCATCGTTTGCGCGAAGCTATTCGTAAAAATATAATATAATAATAATATAATAAATTTATTCGTACCTTCCCTCAATTTCAACCCTCATATCGATTTTATGACTAGTAAAGCTTTTCGTGTTTTGGGATTTATAAGATGTCACTCGACTAATTTCAGTTCTGCCAGTTGTCTTCTGGCGCTATACAATATGTTAGTCCATTCAATAATTGAATATGGATCCGTTGTTTGGTCACCATATACCGCTGTTGACATATGCCGTATTGATCGGGTTCAGAATAGCTTTATTCGTTTTGCTGGTCATTGTCTTAACATCACTCATACACCACATGATTATGGGCCTATGAATCAATTCTGAAACTTGCCCCTCTTTCTGATAGGCGTCTTAATTTTGACATAAAGTTTGTTCAGCGGCTGATTGAAGGTCGAATTGATGCCCCAAGGATTCTTGCTGGACTTAACTTTTGCATTCCCAGTAATACTAAGCATCATTGTAATTTTTATGTACCCTCCTACAAATCCAACTTTTCCAGGAACGCACCTCTAGTTAGATTGATGTATAGTTCTAATAGTCATACTTATTACGAAGGTTCATATTTTTCTTAAAATTAATAATTATTTTTTTGTGTTTTATGTGTGTTTTGTCTGTTACAAATCTCTTTCTCGTGTAATTTTGTAAAAGCCGTCTAGCGTTAATTATAATAAATAAAAATAAAATAAATAAAATAGGCCGGAAATATGGGCCGACAACTCTTGGTTTTTGCATAACAATAATGCACCGTCGCATACTGCATTGATTCTTCGTAAGTTTTTCGTCAAAAATTAAACCAATATCACTCCGCAACCATTGTATTCGACTGATTTAGCTCCGTATGACATCTGGCTGTTCAGCAAACTCAAACGACCGATCCGGGGAAACCATTTTGAGTCAATTGAAGACAATTAAACGTGAATTGCTAAGTGAATCAATGCTATGCGCATTGATGGCTATTCCGGAAATTGACTTTAACAACTATTTAGAGGATTGGAAAAAAACGTTGGCGCAAGTGTATTGGAGTCAGGGGGGGGGGGATTATTTTGAGGGTGATGAAATAGATTTGGAAGAATAAATAAAAAATTTCAAAATTATGAACAAAGTTTTACTATTTTTTGCCCACAATAGTATGTTAAATTGTGAAATATATTTACCGCTTTACGATTCTGATATGTTGAGTATCCAAAACTATTATGGAACTATAGTATTTTTGCATTATAATATTTGACATTTTAAGAATTGATTATATTTTTGAAAGATGTTAACAATCGTGCTTATTTTGGACATATTATAATATTTGACAAATTTGATGACGCAAATTGTAAAATAATATGTCCACAAAATAAATGTATGGATATATTAAAATACAATAACAATTAATTTTATATTTTATATAAACAGAGATTGTTTTTTAACTAATTCATTCACACAAATGCCCTCTCCATTTTTTCATGGCATTTCTTTGAGCTTTTCGTATGAAGTGACTTCTACATTCTTCATTATTTGTCTGATGTATTTCGCTCTAGGTCTTTTTCTTGATCGTGTTCCATCTATCATTCTTTCAATTATTAAACTATGTAATTTATCCTCATGCCTCGACATATGTCCTATTATTTCCTTTTCTATCAATGTACGTTTTTTTCTGTTGTCTTTAAGACGTCTTTATTTGTTTTTCTTTCAGTTCAATTTATTCTCTGCATCTTTCTCAAATAGGTACCACATTTTTAGAGCTTCAAACATATCCTTTCTTTTTTTTATATAATGCCATATAATGCCACACTCCAGACGTATGTTATTATAATAAGTCTATTTTACTCCCAGTTAAGAAATTTATTAAAATAGATATATATAGAATTAGGTACCTATGGTAAGTTTTATAACATATTTAGTTTAAAAATAATTTTAAATCTATGATATTTTAAAAAATACAAACACTTAATTAAAACGCTATAACTCCTAAAAAAATTGACATTTATGATATATCATTTGGCTTTTAAACTAAAATTTATTATTATGAATTTTGTTATTGGCTTTGTGTATGGAAATATATTATGTGTTGGCGACCAAAATGTTGTTCACAACCCAAATATTGAGAAACACTGAATTTGGCTATTATTTGATTATTTATTTAGGATAAGGTTATATTGAATATTTTTTAAAAATATATAACAATTATTATGCTTACGTCCATGTGAATTTTGTCGTCGTCCTCATTAGTATACTGTGATTCCTTTTCATCATCTTTAGATCCTTGATCTTGCCATTTATTAATAATATCTAAATTTTCGGGAATAGGAACCCCGAGTAAAACGAAAACGTCTTTCGCTGACAACTCCACCGGTTCTTCCGCCATAGTATATTAGATATTAATTTAGTTCGAACTCATTTACTCGATATGTTTATATAAATATATGATATTTATGTACAAGAATAAATTGTCTTCAGATATTATGACAAGGTACATAATTAATATCAAATAAACAAGAAGAGCTACCTACGTTACGTATCAATAATCAACAATTAATAAAAAAGTGGGAAGGCCGATTGTGGATGTTCCTCCTTCGTCTCTTCGACCCTCGGAGAAATTAGTGGTTTATTATAATTATTAAGATTTGAATGCAATGATATTGTATTAGAAAATACGACTTTGAGCGAATCTCAATATATTGCAATATATTATACTGATAATCCATTCCAAAATTTACCACGATTGTAAATTATATATGTAAATATGCAAAATAAATTTGAAATCCCTATGAACAATATTCAAGAAGTTATCATTTCATGATAAAAATTGTCAGTCACGATTTTCAAAATATTTTGTAAATAGATTCAATAGTATAAAGTAGGCTTCTATAAAAGATTCATACCATTAAATCGAAAATTGCAGGTAATATTAAATATTATTGGAAAAAATTCAAAGCTCTATATTAGCCAAAACACAAATCAATCCTTTTCAAAATTTTACTAAACGTAAATATTACTTATATTAGTACTCAAAAATATTTTCAAGTCCCTACGATCAAAACTCAATTAGTAATCACGAAATAAAAAATAAAAAATTACAAAAATCGTAATTTTGCCAATTTTTTGGTAGTTTTTCTTCTCTTAGGGAAAAACTCTGGATAAATTCTAAAAATGAGCTTAAAAAATTACCAAGAGGACACGATTTGCTACCGAAAGCATACCTCACTTGTTATAATCGGACAATTATTTCTATCCTAAAAAATGTTTTCATACATTAAAAAAAAAAAAAACATCTTTGTAGAAACAATACATTCCTCGCTCCGCTCAAAATCTAAAATTCGTCAAGTGTTTATAATGATAATATTACAATCATTCATATTATAAGTTGTTTTATCAATAACTATAATTATTATACATTTAATAATATTATATATAAATTTTGGTTATTAATTATAATATAATATTAGGTACCTATATGTATTTAATAAAATTGCCAATTTTCCGCTTTTCAAGGAAAAACTTATGGGAAATTTAAATTTGAGCCAAATAAAGTACCAACTAGAATAAATTCGCTATAGAGAGGGTACCCTATTTGTGATAATCGGACTATTGTTTCTACCCGAAAAAATATTTTCATACATCAAAACAAAAATAATAAAAGGCCTATAAAAAAAATTTGCCTGTTTAGATTTTCAAAATACTTTATAAAAAAAGAGGAAGTAATATAGTATTGAACTTTTATAAAATTTTCAAACAGATAATCGCAAAATTGTAGGTAATATTAATTTTTTCGGGAAAACATTCAAAGCTCTATATTTTTCCAAATAATTAATTTTTCCGTTCCAAAATTTTATCACGCTTATAAATAACCTATTTTAGTACTCAAACAAATTTTAAAGTCTCTACTATTAAAACTAAGTAAGAAATCACAAAAAAAAAAATATAATAAAAAGTGAAAATTGCCAATTTTCCACTTCTTAAGGAAAAACTTTTGGGAAATTCGAAAAATGAGCTTAATAAAGTACCAAGTAGACAACATTTGCAAGCGAAGCATATGCTATGCGTGATAAACGGACGATTATTTCTACCCGAAAAAATGTTTTCATACATAAAAAAAAAAAGTGTAGAATCAATACATTCTTCGCTCCGCTCAGAATCTAAAATTCGTCAGGTGTTTAAAATGATAATATTACAATCATTCATATTATAAGTTGTTTTATCAATAACTATAATTATTAAAAATTTAATAATATTATATATAAATTTTAGTTATTAATTATAATATAATATTAGGTACCTATATGTATTTAGGTAGTAACTAAATTTTGATTTTACAAAATTAACGTTTAATAGATATATTTAAATGGAATTATTGTCCAACATAGTTTTATTTAATGGATATCTAAACCTATATCGAAAACACATACTATATATAAAAAATAGGTATAATTTAATATTACTAAAAGTGCAAATTGAAGTGAAAATAATAATAATAAAATATTGTGTTAAAATAAATCTTTATGTGTTGTATAAATTGTAACGTTTCGTGGTTTTTTAAACTAAATAATGATCAAAATATCCAGAACTTTTAATTGTTTATTTTTCTAGGTTAGGTTAGATCATCTGCAGACTGCAGTTAACCTAAAATTTACAGTAAAAGATAAACATTTTTCTGACCATATCAAACTTTTTTCACGTATGTAGACTCCCTATGAGAACACTCAATAAATATTAAGGAGACAAATTTTTGTCGACAAACATTAAGGAGATAGCTGGTACGTAGAAATATAACTTATTAAAAGACAAAAAATTATGTAAAAACTATAGATTTATTGATTTTAAATTTGATAAAAGATAATATATTAAGACAATTAATTAAATCAGATATGATAGATTTTGTGCGAAGCGAGAAATGTATTGGTTTTACAAAGATTTTTTTTTTTATGTCTGAAAACACTTTTTCATGTAGAAATAATGGCCCGATTATCACAAATAGGTTACGCTTTCGGTAGTAAATTGCGTCTAGTTGGTACTTCAATCAGCTCATTTTTCAAATTTCATATTATTAAAATTCAGCTCTTTCTTATTGCCCAAACAGATGGAAAATGGATTTTCATTTTTTAGTTTAGTTGGTGTATAGATTGTCATTTTCTGCAGAGATACTTACATATTCTCATGTAATTAATTTTATTGTTATATATAAATACTAATTAAGAAAAACGGGTGAGTAAATTTAGAAAATTCCTCCTTCGTCCTTTCGGTCCTAAGAGAAATTAGAGGTTTATTATAATTAAAATTTAATTGCAATAATATTGAAAAAAAATTATTTTACTATATACATAATAAATTTTGCAATTTTGTATTTTTATTATATGATTACTTGTATTTTACACAGTCATATTATTTTTAATAAATTTATGAAAAATCAGTAACTATTTGTTATATGGTCTTTTTCTTTTATATATTTTCCTAACTTAGCAGTATTATGATAATCCTTTAAGTTAGTACCAGCCATTTTGGTATAATTCTAGTACTTTTGCATCCTTTTTTACTTGTTTTTTAATTTTTTTATGTTTTTCTGGTGAAGTCAGTAACAATGTTTCAGGAGCTACTACTATCTCATGAACAATGTTATCTCAGTCTTTTCATTTCACTCATCACTCAAATACAATGTAGACAATGATCAGTTATTTAATTTTTTAATGCCTGGCACAAACTGAAGCTCAATATCAGGTTAGTTTATAACAACCCTAGTTTATACCTTTGTAACATTGCTATTATTTGTTTTTTAAAAATTGTTATTAGCGGTTTGTGATCATTAAATATTGTTATTTTATAACCATAAATCAATTGATGAAATTCATGGCATGCTAAGTAAACAGCTAACAACTCTTTTTCAATTTGTGCATGATGATTCTTTGTCTGGCTCATACTCTTCGATGCAAAGCATCAGGTTTTCTATTCGGCAAAATACAACACCCTAACCTATTCTTACTAGCACCATAATATATTACTATAGATAAATTTGGATCAAATATACTTAATGTCGGAAAGCTACTTACACATTCTTTAAATTTCTCCCAAGCTCTTTTTTCATCAGCTTCCCATTTCCAGACACTATTTTTGCATATTAAATTTTTTAGTGGTCCAGTAATAATGGCCAAATTAGGAATAAATTCAGTTTAATAGCTTCCTAGTCATAATACTTATTGCACTTTTTGTAGATTTTTGGTTCTCTCATATCAACAACAGCTACTGTCAGCAGCGGAATAGGTAATACACCATTTTCTGTTAATTTTATACCTACATATTTAATACAATTTGTCATGAACTGCATTTTTTCTTCGTTAAATTTAATACCCCAATTTCCAGCTCTATCTATTACCGGTTTTAAAACTTTTCTATGGTCTACCTCATAACCGGTAGCTATAAACACATCATAAGAATAGACACTTACCTCTTCTATGCCTTCAATCACAACCATAATCATACTTTAAAACACTTCCGGTGTAGTGGTAATCCTAAAAGATAATCTTAAGAACCTGAATCGACCAAAAAGTGAAATAAATGTACATAAATCCGTATATTTTTCATCTAATTCAATGTGATAAAATGCTTCCTTCATGTCAAGTATCTCTTTATATATTCTCTCGTGGGAATACGAGTATTCTCGTTTCAACATCCGTTGAAACCAATTTAAAATTATTTTATTTAAACAAATTTGTAATAGTCGTATTTTTTTCTGTTATGAACAGATTATTTCCAGACTCATTCTATTAGCCAATCAATTTTTTTAATTATTTATTTTTTTCTATAGAGTCCAGTACTATTTTTAATTTTTCTTTAATCTTTAATGGAATTCTACATTGTGGTCTTTCTATAGGGATAACTCCTTTAATGTAATTTTATATTTGAATGGAATTTTACCAATGCCTTCAAATAAACATTTATTATTCTGTATTAATAGGTCTCTTTCATTTTTAGAAGTAATCGTTTCAATTTTTTGTATTAATTTCAAATGTTCTGAGGTTCCACGAGCCAATATTAGTTTAATTTTTATATTATTAATAACTAAATATATTTCTTCTTTTAATCCATTATTTTCATATTGAACCCTTACTTTTCCTTTTACATTTAACAAAAATCCATCAAACACTTGAACTTTCATATTACACTTATTTATTCTTTTGTCATTAATTCCCAATTCCTTTATTTTTTTTGCTATTCACCAATTTCATTATTAATTATCCTGTCAATTAGAAAAACTTAAAATTAATATTAACTTTTTTTTATACTATCATTTTTATTAAACTTACCACCTTAACAACCTATCTTAAAATGTCAATTTAAATCATAATTCATGTACCAGTTATTTAATGCTGGACACTGCCGAGCCTTGTGCTTATATCCACCATTCTTGCAATCATATTCCTTTAATAAACTACCACGTAGTACAATGTGAAATAATACAATCTATAATGTATGTATAATCATAATTTATATAAAACGTGTAGTTTAACACAATTACATTAACCTCAGCTAATTAGCTATACTATTTGTCCCAGAATGCATTGAGTATTTGAGTTTATACCCTTTTCATTCATTATGGTTTGTAGTTAAATGCCGTGTTGCTCTAATCAATCAAATCATGTGTGATTCTTATCTGTCTTTATTAGATTTTCGCCATGTCTACAACACTTAATGTAATCCACAGATCTTGTTCCTTCTTCTCCAGTCAACATGAATTGATACTGAATGGTTGTTTCTGTCGCTCTACAGTGGTCAACAATCTTATAAAGGGATAAGTCAGGTGTTCTCAACAATCTCTCTTGTAAGTTTATATCACACCTAACACGATTCTAACTTTAAGTGAATTATCTTCTAGTACATTCACATTTCTTTAACATTTATTTTAGTTCGATAAAGAACTTATCAAATGATTCACCTTCCACTTGCTGACGTTTAAAAAATTTAAATAAAATTTTACTAAAAGGGAATGCAAGGAAGCTAAAGCAAAAATTAAATTTACAACGTCAAATTTTGTGATAGTAAGTTTGTAGTTTTTTTAATAATTTTATAAAATTATATTTTGGTAATTTCAATTCTTCATAATATTACGATTTTCTATAGCCTTATCACAGAATATCCCAACGGCTGTAGATAGTATCTACACCGTACCTATTACTATTCTATAATCTTATCTTGATTACCGTATTGGTATAAATACAGTGGTTGCCACCGATTTACACAGGTGTATAAAGATAAACTAATCAAATAGACCTTATAAGCGTATGTAACCAGTGGCGCCGAATTTGTTTTTAAATAGTCTGGTCAATGTAATAAAATGCAAAGTTTTAACCACCACCCATATTGTATTTGTCTGATAATTTTAATAATTTTGTCAAATTTATAAATAATTCTTTACCAGATCAATAATATTAAAATATTATATCAGCACCTTCCCAACTTATGGTCTGGTCGTGAAAATACGTGAGGCCGTACTCGTCGCTATATGCAACTATTATAATGTTCAATTCTATGACTACCTATAACACCGTAACAAATAATAAAATGTTATATTTGTTAATTAATGATATAAAAAATGAGGTATAGTTACAATACTTTGTTTTTTTTTTTTTTTTCACAATTCTATATGCCATAATTTTTATATCCGCTAGATTTCACAATTACAGGGAAATTTTTCGGGATATTTTGTATTTAATTGCGGGAATATTACTGATGCTTCCATACCGTCACTGCGATTACTAAACTTTACGTTTACCATTGACGCACCTCTATCCGAACCAGTTCGTCATTATTTCGTTAGTTCATTATGCCATCCGACACTCAACGTTTATGTTTAAAGCAGATAATAGTATGCGATTTAATTTTGTTCACAAAACTTATAATACAATTTTGAACGTCCAACGGTAAAAATGATTAAAGTATTTTTCACTATATTCTTTTTGTTTTCGATCACCTATGCAAGACCAGGTACATATCAAAGAATTTGTCAATTAGAATGCAACGGAGCGGCCTTGGCGTGTTACAATGCTGCTGTTAAATCTTTCGGAACAGGTAATTTCTAATAAATAACAATTAATCGTTATTAGAAATTTACATCTTCATAATTAATTTTCAATAACATTATGATTTTTAATATTTAGGTGTAATAATTAGATTTGGCGTTGAGACTCCAATAGCTGTTGGTCCCTGTGTTGTAGTGCAGGGTATTTGTTTAGAAGCATGTAAGAATCCAAAGTTTGTTCATTCATTTGATAAATCTACAAAATTGTGATTATTATGTATACATTCTAAAATATTATAAATATTTAATATGTGGTATTTATAATAAATATATATATATAATATAATAATGTATTCAAGGAATTATTAATTTCATAATAAATTATTTAATAAAAGTCACCTGAATACTATCTATTAACCGTATTTTATTTTATTAAGTTGCACAGTCAAGGCCCAATATGTTTAATGAAAATAGACAAATTATGTAAGTCGTACAATAACGTAAACTAGATATATGTAACAAATACATAAATCTCTAAAATTTATAATTGGCTCTTTTAATGAAGAAACAATAATCAATATAAATATGATTTGACAATTTCATTAGTGGGTTAACAGGAGAGTTAAAAATAATGTAATTAGTACTGGCAATAGGTTGGAAAATATTTTTCGATCTAGTATGTCTAGATTTGGTTTCCAAAAATTAGTTTTATTAAAAATTTCGGGACAATTTAAAAATGTATGTTATAATTTAAATAAAAATCATTAATTCCATATCCATAAATATCAGTATATTACCTATGTTCTTATATGATATGATTATTTTATTCACCTATTTCTAATATAGAAATAGAAAATTATATTTAATTATTTTTTATATTTTTATAAGAACTTTGCACTTTTGTAGATATACTGAATACACCTAATTAATTTAGTTTAATGTCCTAAATACTTTTAACGTACATTGTGTTACATTTCTATAGTAATATTTTATAGCCAGCATAGCTTGTATTTAATTATATATAAGTTTTTTTAACTATACATATTAATTTATAAAATTAAATTTTACAGAGCATTGTAATATTTTAAATTTAAATGTAATATAGTTATACATATTCAGATTGCATGTAGTGCTTAACTCAATTATTTTATTTTATATACAGATATTTATAATAATAAATTGTATTTTTTGGTCCAATTAGCTTAAGTCAGAAATCATTACACTATATAATATGTACAATATAAATAAGGTGTATCTCAACGCTAATCATTTTTTATTTAGTATAATAATGGCGTAACTTGACCTAAGCTTTTTTACTATACAATTATAACCGTGATATTATAAGTAATCAGATGAAAACTGATTAGAAAAAAGTCTAAAAAAGACTTGAGTCATAAAAGAAAACCTATTAATTTTGTACTATTATTCAAGTCTCTTCCTAGTTTATTTGTTAATGTTTTTTCTAGTTTGAATGACGAACTAAGTCATAATTTCATAACTATATTTGTCAAATTTAACTAATGAAAACAATTCATAAATGGTTGAGATACCGACAGTGATCATGCTTATTATTAAATAAAAAGGCTGATGAACAAAAAATTTAAATATAAATGACATATTTATTATTTTGCTTTATAATGATGAAATCAAGAATTTTAATATCTGAAATTAATTAAAATATAATACTTGTAAATACATATGGAGTAAAAAAAATATAAAAACATCTGGGAGTTTTCAAACTTTTAAAGTATAGTTTTGAAAAGTTCATCAAATTGACGTAAAGCACCTTTTACATGAGATCAATGACATGAATATTAGGTAACTTAGTAATTAGGACATGTATAATATTGAACTATCATTATAGTAAATTATTTTCCATAATGTGTGTTGGACACAATATATGTATTGTGTCCATTTCCATTCTGTAGTATTATGGTCCGGTCAAGTCTCAACCAGTCTATGAGTGATTTAGACTGTGGCGGTCACAATATTTTTGATTAAAACTGTATAGTGACAATTAATTCATTATTCATTAACTGACAATAGACAATAAAGTATTTACTTATTGAATATTTCCTATCTTGGCAAATCTGAACTAATGAGTGAACCAAAATCGTCTACTGCTTTTTACTTTCCTCTCTATTTTGGAATATATTGGTTTTACATAGATTTTTTTTTTATGTATGAAAACATTTTTTTAATAAATATACTCGTATATATATATATATATATATATATATATTTATTTGAATTTAAAGGGTTTGACAACCCAATTATATGTGTAATATTATATATACAGTGTTTAGTAGTAGTAGTTTTCGGGTAGAAATAATGGTCTAATTACCACAAATAGGGTATACTTTCGTTACAAATGCGTCTAGTTGGTATTTTATTCAGCTCATTTTTCGAATTTCTCAAAAGTTTTTCCTTGGGATAAGAAAAACTACCAAAAAATGGTAGAAAATCAACAAAATTACGGTTTCTGTAATATTTATTTTTTTATTTCTCGATACCTAATTGAGTATTGAGCGTAGGGGCTTGAATTTATTTTTTAGTATTCGTATAAGTAGTTTACACGCGTGGTAAAATTTTGGAACAGATCGGTTAATTTTCTGTTTAAGATTTCTGATTAGAGCTTTGAAATTTTTTCTAGCCTTTCATGTCTAATGAAGTAAAACAATTTATTGACTTCCGTGAATCATGTATTAAATATAAAAGAACCATCATTATCGCACGAGTAACCAGAACATCCATATAGTAAGTTAGAAATGGATTTTATTGAAATTGCAGGATAATATATTTGATAATACAGTGGCACCTAACATATAGTTTTAAGTGGTGCAATTAAACCAAGTTATTTTGTGGTTGGGTGTCTGGATATTGATGGTTCCAATGATTACAAAATTATATTGTTTGTAATTGGTGTCTTTTAATTATGAAGTAAATTATAATAAAATAATGAGTTTACAAATTATTTTTAATTATTATATTATCATGAATCTTAATAATAGCAAATAGCCAATAGGCACATAATATTCGGTGGTATAGCGGTATATAGGTATACTCATGACTAAATAATTAGCAATAGGTATACTTATAATAAATTAACGATAATTCCCAATATACGAAATTACGAACAACTGATTGGTAATTGCCGTGAATTAAATTTTAAATATTTTGTGATAACTAATTCGGTATTAAACGTAGGAATTTGAAAATTTGTTTGAGCTTTTTCATAGATAGTTTGCACGCGTGTAAAATTTTTAAATAGATTATCAATATAAATTATTGTATATCTGACTGAGTTTCAAATAGTATTTAAAATAATATTGCATTCAAATCTTAATTATAATAATAAACTCCTAGTTTCTTCCTTCGGTCCTTAGGGAACTACGGTCCTTTTTGCTCCGGGTTTATTTTAATGAAGATTTGAATACAATGATATTGCATTAAAAATTACGTTTCTGATCGAAACTCAATATAATATAATATAATATACTGATAAGCTGTTCCAAAAAATTACTACGTTTGTTAACCATCTATGAGAATACCAAAAAAAAAAATTTCAATTACCTTCGTTAAAAATTGCATTAGTTATCATAAAAAATGTAAAATCAAAAAAAATCTAAATTTATAATTTCCGTGAATTTTTCCGTTTTCCGCCATTTTTTGGTAATTTTTGTTTTCTCAAGAAAAAACATAAGAAATTCAAAAAATGATCTAAATAAAGCACCAACTAGATGCAATTTGCTATCTAAAGAATCCCCTATTCGTAGTAATCACACCATTGTTTCTACCAGAAGAGGGTTTTCAGACATAAACAAAAATATATCATAATATTCTAATTTTAGAAGCTTTTTAAAAAAAAAATATGACGCGATTTTTAAAATAGTTTGTTTAAATTAAGTAGTATTTGAGTAGGCTTCTATAAAATGTTCAAACCGTTAAACATAAAACATTTTATTCTTAGTCAGAAAATCAACCATTCGTTTCCCAATTTTTTTCTCTAATATAAAACACACAAAAAAAATTTCAAGTCCTTACGATCAAAACCTAATTAGTTATCACGGAATAAAAAATTTTAAATAACGAAAACTGTAATTTTGCCGATTTTCGCCATTTTTTGGTAATTTAAAATTTAAAAGCTTATTAAAATAAATTGTGAGTCAGAAATTTCAAAATATTTGGTAAAAATATTATTAAGTAGTACTTATATTATTAGGTTTCTAAAAAATTTACAAACTGATAAACCCAAAATTGCAGGTCATATTAAACATTTTTGAAATAATTTCAAAGCTTAATACTGAGTCAAAATATTAACCAATTCATTCCAAAACTTTACCAAGAATGTGAAAATCCAAAAAAATTTCAAGACTACGATTAAAACTCAATTAGTTATAGAAATAAAAAAATTTAAATAACAGACACCGTGATTCCTGTGGTTTTCCGCCATTTTTTGGTAGATTTTCTTCTCCCAATAAAAAACTTTTGAGAAATTTGAACAATGAACTAAATAAAGTACCAACAAGATGCAATTTGGTACGGAAAAAACATCTATTTTTGATAATCGGACCATTATTTCTACCCAAAAAAGTTCTTTCAAACATAAGAAAAAAACATTACTGTAATTGTAAATAACCAATACATTCCTCGTTTTACTCAGAATCTAAAATATAATAGGTACATTATTTATTTTATTTACGTGTTATATAGTTTATGACTTTATAAAATATTAAATTAGTTCATAACTAATCACATAATTGTTTGCTAAATCCCCATTAAAATCTAGTAAAATTATATGTTGAATTTTTTCTTTTTTGATTGGACGGTGTCCAGACACCATGGGCCCAAAAATACGCCATTTGGCGCTGAAAAGTGCCGTTTAGGATGCTCCGCGTCGTGCGCCGTGTTCTGTTGTGACGGTGAATAGTGACCTGTCGAGGTTCACGTGATATGTTGCTGTAGTTTAATCCGCGACCTAACCATACGAAAACGATTCAAACGAAATAAAAAATATCGCAATATGACAATATATATAATTATAATACGAATTCAATTAAGCTATAATTTAATATTTACAAATATTACATACAATTATATTTATATCTATATAACAAATAATAAACACATATAATCCCATAAACACTAAACATTTTATTTACAAGTTTTACATTATAAATTATAAACTACATTTTTTAAATTATAACATAATTCCTTAATCATTATATCATATAAATTACACTAACATATATATAATAAATGCGAACAAACCACAATCATAATTAATATAAAAAAAAAAAACATGATCGCACTAAATAAATAAAAATTAATGAAATTATTTACTAATTATCTACACATTCAAACATTAATTTTATACAATTAATAATGGAAATACATGTAACATATTATATATAACTATAATATTAATATTACAACATATACATAATTATAACTAATAACTCTATTAGATAAATTAGACTATCATATTAACCGTTAATAAAAAAAATAATTATTTTATACACATGATAAATATACTATATATATATATATATATATATGCTATTATCAAATATGTATATATCATGAAATGTTATAATACATAAGCCAGGGGCGCCATTTGGTGGGGTGGGGGGAGCAGGGTGGTCCACGGCTCCCTTATTATAATTATAATGAATTATAATTGTATATCATATTTTATAACTACAATTTTTTTTCACATACATTTATATTCAATGATATACTATACAATACAAGTTTAAACCCAATAATATTTTTTTAAAAGAGTCTTCAGTGACGAATTAATAAATTTGGAAGCTTAGTCTTGGTTAGCCCCGATCACCGCCAATACTGGGAGTGTTTATTTAGAACTTGGAGCTGCTAAGCACCCCCCTATGTGCGCCTATGCCATATTATAAAATGAGATATAATTTATAGGAAAACTTACGCGAAATACACATAACATAAACAATTAATATACACATAAACATAGTCATTATCATAACATTTAACATAACTAATCACTTTAATAACACTCATATTGGGATTCATTGTATATAATTGCACATCGCCTAAAATCAATATAACAGCATTTAATACACATTAATAAATAATAATCACAAAGTTATGACTAGAGGGGTGGCTACTATATTTGTTTCACATTAAAAATAAATACTAACAGCAGCATTACAAATATACATTCATTTTATAAAAAACATATAAAAAAAGTGTATTAATTTTCTATAATTCATATCAACGATTATTTATTAATTTTCAAAATATTTTGTAAATAAATTAAATAGTATATGAGTAGACTGCTATAAAAATTACATACTGTTTAACCAAAAATTGCACGTAATATTAAACATTATTGGAAAAAGTTCAAAGATCTATATTTAGCCAAAATATTAACCAATTCGTTCCAAAATTTTTCATACAAAAAAACATCTTTGTAAAAATAATACATTCCTCGTTCCGCTGTAACACAATGTATACAAAAATTATTTAGAACGTTTAACTAAATTAATTAATTAAATTTAAGTGTATTCAGTATTCTTACAAAAGTGCAAAATTCTTACAAAAATATTAAAAATAATTTTTTTATAGGTGAATAAAATAGTCATAGTATTTAAGAATATAGGTAATATATGTTGATATTTATGGATATTTATGGATATAGGATTAATGATTTTTATTTATATTATAACATAGATTTGTAAACTATCCCGAAATATTTAATAAAACTAATTTTTGGAAACCGTCTAGAAATAGTAGATCGAAAAACATTTTCTATCCTGTTGCTATAGGTTAGGTTATGGAGTATAGAGGTTAAAAGGTTATGTTAATAATAACATTAATTTTAACTCTCCTGTTAACCCACTGATGAGATTGTCAAATAATATTTATATTGATTATTATTTCTAATAATAGAGCCAATTATATATTTTAGAATTATTATAGTAGTAACATTTTAATAGTTGCATACGCATATAAGGTCTATGCAGTTAGTTTATCTTATGGCTAAATATATAAATAATAAATAGATATATATATGTAGCTATAGTTTATCTTAAAACCGCGGGTGCACACTGGAGCTTTTAGGTATAATGTAAAGCCCGGTTCTTATGGTCAAATAAAACTGTTAGTGATGGATTGATTTTTCATAAATTTATTAAAAATAATATGACTATATAAAATACAAGTAATGAAGTAATCATATAATAAAAATACAAAATAATATAACTTGTTATGTATATTAGAACATTATTTTTTTCAATATTATTGCATTCAAATCTTAATCATAATAAACCTTTGATTTCTCCGAGGACCGAAGGGACGAAGAAAGAACTTTCGAAATCGACCCTCAGTTTTTTTTAAATTAATAATTATATATTACAATAAAATAAAATAAAATTTAGAGTTATTAATTTTAAAAATTGTTTGTATCATTTTGATATTATAGGTGTAACCATAAAGGTCACAAAATTTAGGATGAAATTATGTAAAAAACTCATTTCTAAAGCTTTTATATCAACTAAAGGGTCAACATTAAAATCAAGAATAGAACATTTTCTTTTTCTGAAAAGTTGTAAAATAGTCTCTTAGTCCTTGTTGTCTTTTACCAGCTGATATGGGTAATTTATCGTATAATTGCCATGTTTTATTAATTAACTAAATGTTCTGATATTTAAATATTATTTTAAAGATTAAAGTAATATTGTTACTATAAATTTATATTATACTTTGGCCTTCTACATTTATTATATGTCAGATGTGGTTGAAATTGAACTAAACTTCTTGGTTAAACGCAATGGAATTCCTCAATGTTTACGAGTTTACATGATTTTCTTACCATTAATGAGCTTCCAATATCAACTTCAACAGTTTCAAGTGTAATAACTGATTATATGTCTTCAATGCTAACATTTTTATGAGAATATTTTCCAAATTTAAATAAAACTAATGAACACAATTGGGTAAAAATACAATTTTTTATTTTTTTAAAATACGATCATATTCCATGGGTTGCAAAAGAGCAATTAATTGAAATTAGAGATGACTCAACTCTTGAAACAGAATATAATAAAAAAGAACTTACTGAATTTTGGTTAAAACGACAGCAAGAGCATCCATTAATTCCGAAAGTGGCAATACTTATATTAATGCCTTGCGCATCGACATATCTTTATATGAAAATGCATTTTCACAACTTCAAATTATAAAAAACAAACATAGTTCTTACATTTCACAACAATCATTAAAAGCAAACTTGCGTATTTCAGTTTCAAATATCACACTAGACATAAATATGTTATCCATTAATATGCTAGCTCACCCGTCACATTTATAATCATCAACAAAGAACATATAATTGAATATTAGATTCTGAGCGAAGCGAAGAATGTATTGGTTTTACAAAGATGTTTTTTTTTTTTTTTTAAATGTATGAAAACACTTTTTCGGGTAGAAATAATGGTTCGATTACCACAAGTAGGGTATGCTTTCGGTAGCAAATCGTGTCCTCTTAGTACTTTATTTAGCTCATTTTTTGAATTTCTCAAAAGTTTTTTCTTAAGAGGGGAAAAACTACCAAAAAATGGCAAAATTACGGTTTTTGTTATTTTTAATTTTTAATTTCGTGATATCAAATTAGGTTTTGATTGTAGAAATTTGAAATTTTTTTTGAGTATTCACATAAGTGTTCATTATTATAGAAAAAATTTCGTAGCGATTGATTGATTTTCTGACAAGGTACAGAGTTTTGAATTTTTTTCCAAAATTGTTTAATATTTCCTTCAATTTTGGGTTTATCGGTTTGAAAATTTTATCAGAGTCTAATCATATACAACTTAATTTTTCAACAAAATATTTTGAAAATCGTGACTGACAATTTTTTTTATAAGCTTCTAAAATTTGAATATTTTTAGTAGAATTTAATATTATATATATATTTTTTTGATGTCTGAATACACTTTTTCAGGTAGAAATAATGGTCCGATTACCACAATTATGGTATGTTTTCGGTTTCAAATCGTGTCTAGTTGGTACTTTATTTAGCTTATTTTTCGAATTTCTCAAAAGTTTTTTCTTAAGAGTGGAAAAACAAATAAAAAATCGTGAAAATCGGCAAAATTACAGTTTCTGTTATTTTAATTTCTTTAATTTCGTGATAACTAATTGAGATTTGATCGTAGGGTCTTGAAAATTGTTTTGAGTTTTAACATAAGTAGTATACAAGTAAGGTAAAATTTTGGAATGAATTATTAGTATAGTGTATTGTAATGTATTGAGTTTCGCTCAAAATCGTATTTTCTAATGCAATATTATTGCATTCAAATCTTAATTATAATAAACCACTAATTTATCCGAAGACCGAAGGGACGAAGGAGAAACGTCTAAAATTGACTTTCCCACTTTTTTTGTATTATTTTATTATTATTATTTATTATTGTTTTTTTTTTATTTTATTACCAATACATTTATGTTTATATATGTTTAAAGTTTAATACTATTATAAAATAAATTTAAAAAACATTTACTATTCATTTATATAATTTATTTGAGTGCATATCATTTTAGTATATAATTAAGAAAAAAAATGAACGATATTGCTCAGGGGACCTTGACATTGAATTCAGTTTCACATTGAATTGTGAAGAGGAGCCATTGTAAAAAAGTTTGGGAATAATAAAATAATATAACAGTATTTTTATTTTACGTGTAGTTTA
The DNA here is from genome assembly GCA_013282895.1 of Eriosoma lanigerum. Taxonomy (NCBI): domain Eukaryota; kingdom Metazoa; phylum Arthropoda; class Insecta; order Hemiptera; family Aphididae; genus Eriosoma; species Eriosoma lanigerum. The sequence goes on from CM023361.1 coordinate 19,656,005, forward strand.
CACTCATGGTAATATTTTGAAACAGATTAATTAATTATTTGCCTTAATATATAGCTTTGAAATTTTTTCCAAAAAAGTTTAATATTACCTGGAATTTCGGGTTTATCGGTTTGAGAATTTTATAGAAGCCTAATCATATACTACTTAATCTTTTTACAAAATATTTTAAAAACCATAACTCACAATATTTTTTTATAAGCTTCTAAAGTTTAAATATTTAGTAGAATTAAATGTTATGATATTTTGTGTTTTTTAAAAGTCTGATACATAGCATGATAAAGCGGGAAGGTCAACTTCGGACGTTCCTCTTTCGTTCCTTAGAGAAATTAGTGGTTTATTATAATTAAGATTTCTATGCAATGATATTGCATTAGAAAATAAGATACAATTGTTAGCAAATCTCAATATTTTACAATATATTATACTGATTATTCCAAAATTTTACCACGTGTATAAATATTCAAAATAAATTTCAAGTCCCTATGATCAAAACTCAATTAGTTATCACGAAATAAAAAAATGTATAATAACGGAAACCGTAATTTTGCCATTTTTTGGTAGTTTTTCTTTTCCCAAGGAAAAACTTGAGAAATTCGAAAAATGAATTAAATAAAGTACCAAATAGATGCAATTTACTGGTTGGTCTCTATACCCTCTCAAATATAAATTATTATTAGTCATTAGAAGTTATTCAAAATATATTTTTAGGTTTTCTCTGCTATTGTTGCAATATTTCTCACATTCCTCATACTCCTTATACTCCAATTTTGGATCTTAATATGCATTCCCTCGAATTATGAAGAATAAAACTTAACATGATATGCTTTCTATATAATGTTCTTGACAATAATATTGATTGTCCTGAGTTTCTTAGTCGTCTCTTGTTTTTTGTTCCATAACGTATTCCTAGATCAAATGTTACCTTTTATATGTACTCCCACTCAACAAACAAATTACGCATTGAATTGTCCTATTTCCTGAATTATGTATTTGTTAAATAAATATAAAATAGATTTTTTACAAATCGGTCATTATCCTCCTTTAAGCAACATTTAAATTGTATTTTAAGTGCTTTATCTAGTTAAATTCAAACATTTTCATATTCATATTAATAATTCATCATATTATGACAGTGTATATTATTTAATAATAATTTAATTTATAATTCTAGACATGAAATATATTAGAATGGTAATCATACAGGTAAAAATTAATGTTTTTTAATTTGTGCACAAAATGTAAGTACAGTACAATATTAATAATATTGTATAATTAATATTATTCAAACACAAATTTAAGACCAAGTCTATACAAAATATAAAAAACAATATATTAAAAAAGACAGGTCATAAGAAATATATTTGTAACAACATAATTGTTTTAAGAAACAAAAATAATATATTGGTAAGTATATTTTCAATTCTTTGTAAGGTGGGATAATAATATATTATGTTCATAAGAAATCAGTACACAATCTTCAATATTTTATACAATATATTATATTAATCAGTAAATGTATTTATAACACTGTATATATTGATATATAGACATGTAAAGTGAATATTTACATTAAAAATAATGTTGAATTTAAATTACAAAGATATTTTTGAAATAATATATTAATAAACTTTGTTCGAGCTTTTTCCTTACCAACAGATATTTTATTCAATTATGGTATTAAAATATATCCATTTGAAATATGTCATAGGCATAAATTGTCATAGTTACATGTGTTTCAGTTAAATAAAAATTAAATTTTAAATTTTATGTGAAATCATATTAAATGAACTACCCAAATAACCATATTATATTGATACAAGTCACTATTTACAAGTATATTATGTAAAAACAATTTTATAAAAAGAAAATAAATAAATTATATATTGGTGTTACAACTATACTTCAATTATTCAGTATAAAATAGTATGAAATAGAAAGTTTATTCCGGTTAATATTTTCTTAATTGTAACATTGGATATCAGTTAGTTAAAATATTAATAAGTAATAAATAATAGAACAATAATTATATATATTATAATACGCTCATGTAAAAAAGAACACATATAAATAGAAACATAATCAAATTCTTAATAAATAATGAGAAAAAAATATTGGAAGTAGACATTCAATTTATAAGTATAATTAAAAATATGTTTACAGATTCCTAATATAATTCATGAAATGTGTTGTGTGCATACATGACACAAGCATATGGTTTACTGATTCTATAGATAATAAATATATATATATTTTTTTAATTGCTCATCTGTTATATCCAATAACACTGGATAAGATTTATCCAGCTCTTGGTCCAAGTTTATCCAAAATAGATATTCCTCTTTCTAGATATTCTTCACGTGATAACCAAAAAGATTCTCTATCTTTTGTGACTTCACCTAACACAGCTCCTCCAATAAATACCATATCTTTACGCAATGGTGGATCTTCAATACGAATTTTAAGTTTCTAAAAACCATAAATGATATTAATTATTCAGTTTATACATTTTAGATAAACTAATGAATAAATTTAAGCTTACTGATAATGTTGTAGTATCATTCTTTAATACTCGTTCTACATACAGTTGTTTTATTTCACGTTCCAGTCTTGATGGTAATCCAGGATACATTGTTGAACCACCAGAAAGAACAATATGCTTATATAATTCAGTTCTCATGTCAATGTCAGCTGTTTGAATTGTATTAAAAACTAACTCAGCAATACCTTAAATAAATATAATAATTTATAATAGACAATTTAACACAAAAAATATTTAGAATTATATTAATTTCAATATTTTACACAATATATCAACTGATAATGGGCAAAAGAGGTTTAATGATTTGGTTTATATAATGGTATAAACAAAAATTTGAATAGTTTAACACTTGTATTAGGATTATTTAATCATGGTATGTTTAAGTTTTAAATATTTCATAAAAGTGAAACTTAAAAAAGTGGGATTCAAGTGATATGTTAAGGGTTTAAATGATGCTTAGAAAAATTGTATTACCAAATAATGCTAATCACATTTTATAATTTTTATAAGTAATCAAAATTTTAATAAGATATTTTATACTTAATTTGTTTTCTAGTATTAAGTATTTAAGATTTATTTATTTTAGGATCTGAGCAAAACATTGATAGTATTAGTTACTTGGCTACTATTGGCTTAACTTTTTTTTTTTTACCTGAAAGCTTTTTCGAGTAAAAATAATGATCTGATTACCACAAACAAGATATGATATCGGTAGAAAATTGTAAGTTTTTTTTTAATGCATATTTTAAATATTATCATAGAAAGTATACATATGTGGTAAGGTTTGTTTCCTTGATAATAGAAAAGTTTTTAAATTTATCCAAAAACGTTTAATATTAAATGCAATTTTGGGTATAATGAGTTTGAAAATTTTATAGTAACATAATTATATATTACTTGGCCTATTTACAAAATATTTTGTAAATCTACAGATCTACAGTCACAATTTATAGTAAAACTAGATAATATAAATTTACACTAAAGTCAAAATTTTATTACATACATATTTTGATTAATATTTTAAACAGGAAATTTGATATGTGTTATAATAGTGACATAGGTATTCTTGAATATACTCTATCATAAGTAGAGTATGCTTTCAGTAGATAATTGCATTTTCTTAGTGTTTTATATTGCTCATTTTTTGAATATCTCAATAGTTTCTTTCTTAGATTAAGAAAACCTACCAAAATAGTTGAATAAATGTGAAATTCACGAATTTGATTAAAATCATTTTATGATAACAAATGCAATTTTTGAATGGTAATTTTTTTTTTATAGGAAATTTACATACGTCGTAAGATTTCGGAAAGAATTATCAATATAATATATTGTATATCTGACTAAGTTTCACTCAGAATCATATTTTGGAATCTCAATTAAATAAACAACTAATTTTTCCAAGAACTGAATGATGAATGTCGGGACTGGACTTCCTGGATTTTTTTTATTTTAAATTTAATAAGCTATAATATGGTAAGAGAACAATAAATTTGTCTGTAATAATATTGCAAAGATTAAAAATAGGTTTACAAGGATCCGTAACATTTACACCCAATTAGATCATATATTTTTTTTTCTTTTACATGAAAAAAGAGTTTTAGCATAATTCTAATTTTCTTACTTTGAAATCAATTTCATATTAGCAAGTAATGATAATGGAAACGTTATTTGTAAGTATTATAATATTTTGACTTAAGTTTTCGGTTTAGTAAACTTATAAGGATAAGTCACATTTATTATAGATTACACTTATTTAGTTTAACTTTAAGTATGCGATTACTATTTAATACTATTTACATTAGAACTGTTAAAAATTAACAAATTAATTGTTATTATAAGTTTGACATTAAGATACATTTAAATATTGAATCTTAAAATACTGTTATTAATTTAAAAAATTTAAAACCTAATACGTATTTGATATATACTATTTTTTTTTTTTATATTATAATAAAATAGTTTAATTAATAAATTTACACAAATTTATTAAAAGTAATAGTATTATAAATAAGGATTAAAATTAGGTTACAAGCACCCTAAACTATAGGTAAAATTAAAAAGTATAGGCGCAAAAAAAAAAAAAAAAATGGAAAATCTAAATATTGTATAATTTAGATAAAATTATGTAAAAATCTCATTTCTAAAGCTTTAATAACTAAAGGGCCAACATTAAAGTCAAGAATAAAACATTTTCTTTTTCTGAAAACTTGTAAAATAGTCCTTGTTGCTTTTTACAAGCTGATATGGGTAATTTATCGTATAATTGCCAAGTTTCATTTTATTAATTATCTAAATGTTATGATATTAAATAGTATTTTAAAGATTAAAGTAATATTGTTAATATAAATTTATATAACCTTGGCCTTCTACATTTATTAAATGTGGTTGAAATAATACTTCTGGTGCTTCAAATCTTTCACCACCAACTTTGATAACACGCCCGTCTGGCAACTAGAAAATTGAATAAATATTTATTTATAATATAAAATACATTAATGTTAAATAAACTAAAATAAATTATTTATTTATTTTAAAACAATAATTAAGTTGTATATATAATTTAAATATTTTATGTGCAATAAAATTGCACTATATAAAAAGTGAGCAACTAATTATAGCAGATTTCATTAAGTGAATAAAACAAATATACTTCTGATAAATATAACTACAGTTACAAATATAAGTTACCACCTTTTTAAAATCAAATACATGCATTCTATCAGGGCTCAAAAACGTTATAATTAACAATTATAACGTTAAACTTGTCATAAAAACAATTAAATGTAAAACATTGAACATTAACGGAGACAGTAAATGATTATATCAAATTATCACTAAACTAAACAATATTCAAAACATATGGAATATCATTAAACATAACTTAACTAAAAGCAAATAAAAATGTAAAACAATTAACAATAATAAAACGTTACAGTATTCTAATAAAATTATCTAATATAATTATATTTTAAATTTGTTTATGTAAATTTAGCAGGTATAAAAATACTTGATAAGTTATATACTAGTTTACTACCCCAAAAAGGTTTGTAGACATTGTAATTTATAAAGTAATAAATGTTAAATTTGTTCTAACTTATTTGTATTTTATAAATATACAATTTAAAAATAAGTAAACCATTGTATAATTGAGTGTAATTCTACTAAAAATGAAGTTTAGATAGTTTTAATTCAATTATTGTATTTTAATCATAAATTATAATTGCATATTACCTAAATATATTCTTAGTTTTATAGGATTATATTATATTTAATATAACGAAAAACAAAACATATTCAACACATACAATTTATAAACAAAATTTAATAATAAAACTGTCTTAATATGAAACAAATTTTTTTTATTTTATTATTATTCGAGCCCTGCATTCTATCAACTATTATATTAACATTTACCAGAAATGTAATCCAACTGTTAAAATATGGTTAAAAGGTATTTAGAAATAATAACATTTTTCACATACTGTATAGGACTTCACAAGTACAGTAGTATCCAATGCTAATTTGTGTTCAGTCTCAATATTATAAGCAATATAACATAATTTTTCTTTCATCATTCTAACAGTTTCAAAATCAGCTGAATGGTTAAATGCATATCCTCTTAAGAGCAGTAACTGAAATATATCATTGAAAATATTTTTATTAATATAACAAGATGAAAACCTTTATTATATACAAATAATTACCTTAATTAAATAACGAGTAACATCACGACCTGCAATGTCTAGTCTGCGAGTTAAATGGGGTAATACATATTCCTCATAAACGGGACATATATGTGTTACACCATCACCAGAATCAACGACAACACCACTTAGTAATCCTTGAGCATATAATGTTAATATAGCTTGCACAGCTACATAAATTGCACTAAATTCATATTTTTCAAACATCACCTATTCAACAAATCAGCATTTTAATAAAAGAAAACTAAAATTATTGTAAAATGTCTATTTTGTTTACTTCAATCATTTTTTTCCGATTTTTGATTGGATTCATTGGTGGTTCAGTCAACATTATCTTGCATTCTTTAGGATTAATGTTCATTTTTTTGGGTCCAAAAGTATAGTCCCAAACATGGCACATGTCATCCCAATTCCTTTAAATAAATAAATAATTTAACAACTATTAGTTTATCAATTAAAACAAACCATCAATTGATCCTCCCTATCATAAAAATTGAATAAAAATACTTGTAGATGAGCTGCGGCCACTAAAATACTGGGTACATACTGAACTTTATATTAGAAACAATTACACACCAAATAAAAAATTAGAGTTAGGAAGCTGTTTGTTAAAACATTTGTTTGGAGTGTAGCATTATATAGTAGTGAGTCATGGATTCTTACTACTCTAGACATAAGAAGAATAAAATAATTAGAGATGTGGACATAGCATAAAACGAAGATTAGTTGAACGGAAAAGAAGTCGAACATGGAAGTGTTAAACGTAATGCACGAGCCAAATTATTATAATAATAAAAACAAGATGTATCAATTTTTTAGAACAAATTATGCCTAATAACAAGTTTATTATAAATATTATGTTGGGGAAGATAAATAGTAAAAAAGAAAGAGAACGATTGAGACACAAATGTGGAGAGTAATAAAAAGATATTGTCTTTAACACGTTATGAAGAAATGAAAATATTAACAGAGAAAAGAGAAGAATAGTTGTAGAAATCAAGAAGAAACCTTCAGATATAAATAAAAAAAGTTGTACTATTAAATATATAACATATTAATTGTAACAAAAGCACCTCCTATGATTTTATATAATTATATCAACTGCAAACATCATTATTATAAAAACTAATTGAAAAATAACTTCATAGTAATTTTTTAAAAAAAATTGTTATCATTTTATTGGTATAGAAATAAATATAACATGACAAAGTTATAAGTCGTAGGCGCGTTCTTATTTATATCACGGTTAGGCACATATGAGCGTGTATGAACTCAACCATTGCATTTTGAGTATAATAACAATTTGTTTGTAAATCAAACATTTATTTCAGGTATGTGAATTATATAAAATAATGTACACTATCAAATATAATATTAAACTTTGGAAATAAAAATTTAAAAAACACTTAGTTAAAAACAGAAATACATAGGAAAAAATATGGTACACGAATAGCCGTGTATGAGCCACTACAGGCAAGTTATAGCAATTGTTATTTCAACAGTTGATAATTAAATTGTTAATTTAAAGAAATATTAGATTTATTGGCTTAAGGTATAAGTAAAATTGAACATTTAAAAATAAAACTAAGCCAATGATGACTAAAATGCTCACCAGACAAATCAGAAGAAATGCCTTCTGACGGGTTAACATAACTATGAAAATAAAAAAAATGTGTTAAATAGTGTTAAAAATGTTATAATTAATAATAATTATATTGAACAAAAAATTTAAAATCTTAGAAATTGTTGAAGAAAATGAATGTACAGTAGAACCTTGATTAACCGTTACTCTCCGTTATCAGTGATTATCAAAAAATGTATTATGTTAATTTGACGATAGCGATTAACTCGTTACAGTATTAGCACGCGATATTAGTATCAAATGTATAAAAATAGTTTGGAATATTCTTCATATGCCATAAACGCGACATAAACGAACAAAAGTTTAATTTAATTTAATCAGTGACTGACGAGTACCCTTTGTATGCAGACTAGTATTTTTATAGTTCATATATCTCTGTTACATATGTTTTGTATGTATGTACGTTTATTTTACCCAAAAAGATTATTATAATACACACATGGTAAAATATATGTTGCATAATTTCTGTTAACTGCTGAATCGTCTGTCGGTACTAAAAGTGACTATTAAACAAGTGTCTACTATAGTAAGTTTACGAATCAACCTGTACAGTGTACATGCTTACATCATAAAAAGTTGATGATAAAAAAGATGTAGATGTATATGGCAAAATAAATTAGCTATAAAAAACGTAAAAGAAAATTTCTTTATAATAGGAAAATGGAATAGTTTTATTGGTAAAAAAAATATGGACTTCATATAAAATTTAACAAAAAAAAAAAGAAGATTTTTGTCTCGCAGAAAATTAACAGAATTATAGCTCAGTGTTGCTTTATTGTACTACTAAAAACATGTAGTTGGAGACGAAATAAATTGGTCAAAAATAATAACAAACAAGGAAATACTAATTCAAGATGCAGAAACAAGAACCATAATGAGTGTCATAGAGTATATATATATATATATATACTGTTGAGTTTTATATACCGATAACTTAACTGAAAATTAAGGAATTGACACATATGCTGAATTAATAAGGATTAATGAAATTTATGAAATATAGAAAATGAAGTTCAACGTTGAAAACCAACTTAACAATGGTTGATAAAAGGAAATAATTAATCAAGAAATGAAATGAGTAAATACAAACCTCACAATTCCGTTTTCCATTGGATATGTAACATCCAACATGGAACGTAATTGACTAGCTTCATCACCAACCATTAAATCCTAAATACAAATAAAACATTTTTGTTAGGATTATTTTAAGAATTATTCAATAATTGAAATATTTATATAATTAGTTATAAATATCTATAACTTGGTTTATTTTTATTAATATAAATCTTATAATAAGTAATGTATTAAATTTTATTTACCTAAATGTATATAAAAACTATATTTAATTATACCATTAATTAAATTCAATAGATGTATTTAATCTATGATTATACTAATATAATATGTATACTTAGTACAATAGTACATGGTCATATTTTAAAATTTACAATTTTGTGAAATATGTATTTTAATATATTTTGTTTTATAGAAGAAATATTAAATAATTTATAAAAATATATTAATAATTTGTTTATGTTATATTGTAAAAGTTTTAAAGATTTTGTATATTTCTCCACATTAATATTTTATATTACCATTCAATCCATATGTACACTATTTTAGTATCTGTTCATGTCTTATAATTGGTTTTGAATAACTATTTTTTTAATTACTTTATAAACATTAATAATCATCATAGGTTGCATCTTTGTACATTATTCAATAAGAAAACACTGTTAACATTTCTAAAATACAAAAATATTTTTAAACTTACTTTAACTTCAATATCACCAATTTTAGTGTGTGCACGAATTATTGGTCGACCAACCATTGATGGGAATATATGAGCAGGGAAATTTGAACCAGCATAACCACATTTTACAAACTAAAATATAAAATGTATTAGATAATACATAATACAATAAAACTTAAGTCTTAAGATAATATGTATTTAAATAAAGACAATTTGAAAAATAAACCTTGTGCATTACTTAAATTATGACATTTACATTGATTTTAAAGCTAAAAAATAGTTTACTAAATTTATAGAGAATATATTTATAAGGCCTAAAATAGATATTTCGTAAAATATTATCTGATAAAGAAGTAACAGCTATTTAAAAGTCACAAGACTGTAGTTTTCAGACTATACTTCACAAAATTGGCTAATACAATTGCTCAATAATATTCAAATTAAATATCATCTAATTTTCTTTTAAAATAATTTAAATAAATATGCACTAACAAATAAAATAAACTACTGAATCATATTTAAGCAGTATTTAAGTTATGAATTATCGTTTACTTAGTTTCAACAATCTATTACGAGTCATGAACATATTATCCATCATCGGTATAAATAATTGATGAGAAAATGCTAATGAAATATATATTAAAAACAAATTGTGTATTTAATCAATGTCTAGCCAGTATTTAAGTTGATATTATTCTAGGCAGCAAAAATAATTAGTGATGTTTATAAATGTATAATTTTTATCGTTATAAGTTATAATCGACACAAGTACTAGCTAAAAGATCCTTGTTATGTAGATACAATCATTTTTTTCGTTCTTTTGTGGCTGTTCTGCACTCGGTGTAGAAGCCCATAGAAGAGAATCAAAACAAGTAAATTGGCTATTTTTTATTATTTTTCAACAAGTGAGTATTTATAAAATAACAATAAAAAAATAAAAAAACAGTAAATTGTTGAAAGAAGAAAAACCATATTAATTTATGTCAAGGCAACACTTTTTTTTTTTCAGCTGACTCCAACTAAATTACGTAAACACATGATTCATCAGTGTCGAACCATAACCTACACGGTTTTATGACCAGGGCTCACAACAATTATTTTTTTTACAAACACAAAGTGTTGTTTTATTAACCGGATTTTCGGAAATAACCCAAGGCAGACACTCACCCCAGTGCCGTTGTCACAAACGATCACTTTTCTACCATGACTGTCCATTGTTTTTGAGTTCACCGTCGACGATCACTTGTTGGAACTTTTCAAAATCACACGATCTCCTCGTTTGCCTACGAATCGCAATTGGTAAATGTGAATTTCATTTGAAGTAGTTTTAGTGACTCACTGGTGAACAGAGATAACGTTTGAGTTGCGTTTGAATTCTATCAATAATAATATACCTGTTGTGAAACAAAAGTACAAATAATATTACAAACGACGATTATTTATTTATATTGTGGGTAATACGAACAAACGAATTACCGTAATAAATAATGAAAAATACAATACCGATTGAATTGGCTATTGGAAAATAAATTTATAAAATTATTATTACAACGATAAAGGCGTCGGCGTCACGAAATAAGATAATATATATATATATATTATATATCTTAGTTCGTGTCGGCGTGAATACGTGATAATTGATAATATTATGTGGTAAGAGATAATCAAAAATGTTGATGCATATTTTACATCGTGTGGTCGTCATTTGACGACAGTGTGACCGGGAAAAGAGAACAAAATAATAAAACGTCTGACGCCTGATGTTGGTAATCCGAATGTACGATATTATTGTGTCTCTTCCTGATACGACATCGGTACATGTTATTCCTGTTATTTGCATTGAAGAGTATATATTACGCACTCATGTATGTAGATCAGTATCATAAAAGGAGTATTTACTTAATTATTAATTATCCTGTTAATTTACAAACAGCATAATTTTATGTTTAATGTATTTTAAAACTAAAAACAGTTTAAATACTATTTTTTTTTTCTGACGAAAGTCTTAACATTTTTTAAGTGATTGTAATTTAATAAGAGCATTCAACTACTTGATTTATAAATAACGTTAATTTGTCGATCGTTATTTATGTATTTTATTGATATTTATATTATTTAATTTCACATTTTATAATATTATAAAGAGTAACGAAATGAAGAGCCGTATACATATTATATTTTAATATTACCTATTCATTAACTAAATTATGAAAAAATAAATTTGTAAAAACATATTAAGTAGGTATGAGGTTCATTTAAATTCAACCTTATAAAATACAATATAAAAAAGTAGGAAGGCCGTCCCTTCGGTACTCGGAGAAATCATTGGTTTATTATAATTAAAATTTGAATGCAATTAAATAATATTAAAATTGCTTTAGAAAATACGATTCTGAGCGAGACTCAGTATAATACAATATATTATACTGATAAGATGTTACAAAAGTTTACCATATGTGTAAACCATCTATGAGAATACTTAAAAAAATTTCAAATACCTACGTTTAAAATTGCATTAGTCATTATGAAAAATCTGAATTCAAAATTACGATTTCCGTGAATTTTGCCATTTTTCCGTCTTATTTTGATCCGAAAGTATACACTAGTTGTATTAATGGGACAATTATTTCTACCTAAATAAATGTCTTCAGACTTTTAAAAAAACAATATAAATCATTAATGTAAAACTAATACATTTCTCGTTTCGCTATATAAAATGTAAATACTTAAATCTATTTAATTGAACCTATAATTCAAATTGACAATTTGTTAAGTATTAATTTAAACAAATTTAAATATAATATCTCTCTATAGCTTAGTAGATGGCGCTAGTATACTAACATCATAATATTAAAAGTATATATTATATTAAATATTAATATATTTGTGTTGTACAATATTATATTCTAAAAACCAATATAAACCTACCTAACCAATACATAATGTTTGTTAAATTTCATTATTAATAATTATTAGATATTTATTTATCATAATACCGATTACCGAACAATAATACTACAAAAATTTTAAAATTTAATACGTTCTGAGTTTGTCTACAGTAATGTGAATCATTAAAATTATAATAATAAGATTACTCTGTGTTCGCAGATAACAGAAATTTAATCTATTTAATACGCTTAAAATAGATAAGTATTACTTTCATGTTTAATATTAGTTCATAATAGCTTATAAAATCAACTACATAAGTACGTCTACTAAATAAACAAATATTGACTTTTATTCCAGATAAAGTTTTAATGCATACATTTTAATAAAAAATATAATATTCTAATAGAAAAAAAAATTAATAACTAATTTTGAATTCAATAATGAATGTGGTACAATAGTGGTCATGAATTATGATTGATAACTATACCTAATGCACAATTTTCATAATTTATTGCTGTATTACAGACTCTGAGCATAAACGAACAATGCATTGCTTTTACAATAGGTGTTTTTTTTATGTATAAATATGACATTTTTTTGTGTAAAAATAATGTTCAAATTGTCACAAGTACCTTTATGGGAAATGCTATAAGTAGAAAATAATGTCTAGTTATTACTTCATTTGACGAATTTTTCAAAAAATTTTCTTTTAAATAATGAAAACTACTAAAAAAAATTGTTAAAAACAGCAAAATTCGCGGTAGGTATGTAAATTTTTAACGAACTTAAATTTCATTATTTTATGATAACCAATGCAATTTTGAACGTAGAATTTGAAAATTTTTGGAACTATTACATTTATTTTATGCCTAAACATAGAACATTAAAGCTTTTCCAAAAATGTATTTTTTTTCAATTATAAAAAATAATTTGCAATTTTGAGTTTTACTTTTCAAAATTATAATAGGTGCATATAATTATTTATGATAATTTCCAGTTTTAAGAAAATTCGTAAATCGACTGCCCCAATTTTTTAAAATAATCATTTAAAATTCGAATTTTGAGCAAAATCGAAGAAATATGGTATGTTATCTTCTGTAGACACTTTTTTGGGCACTAAATACTATCTGGTTCGTTACAGTTTTTTAGAACGGAATATTATTGCATTCAAACTTTTATTATAATATAACACAATAACATTCCATTACTAATTTATTCGATGACCGAAGGGACAAAGGCGGAACGTTCAGAATCGACTGCCCGTCTTTTAATAATAATTTATAATCAAATTTTAAAATTTATCAACTCTTTAAATTTATTTATTATCTATACGTAATATTGTACAATTTAGACCTCTACAATCTTTATGGCTTAAACATATTTTATTAAACAGACATAACATATAATTTTATATTTTATAATATTTAAAGTTAGGTATTTAAAACTTATACGTTTTAACAGTGTTATTTTATTTTTATTTTTATAATTTAACTACCTAAATAATATATAAATGTATTTATCGAGACATAAAATATCCCAACAACTTGTTGGGTAAATTACCTCGATTTATATTTAGCTACAATATTTATGATCATAGACGCAAATAGTGTTTAAAATTTGGGGGGCTGTAGCTCAGGTCAGGATGCTGGATACTGATTTATGATGTGTATCATGTAGTAAAATCATTTGTTTTTGAGAGGGCTATAGTAATTCTTGGGGGGCTAAGCCCTCCCAGCCACCCCCCCCCCCCAACCTATTTGCACCTATGTTTGTGATTATAGTTTATATTTTGTTGGTTTCCTCCCTGTCATATTAAATATTTCCAAAAATGCCACTATGTATATGGTATTGATAATTTATATAATATTATAATGAATAAAAATATATAACAGCTGAACAGAAATAACGCCAAATTTAAATAATTATGTAAATTTATAAATACCTAATGTATCAATACTTGAATAAATGAACATATATAATTATTATTTAAATTTTAAAATATTTAAAAATTAAAAAAAAATTTTAAATTAAAGTTTTACTTAATATTAAAAAATAAGACGTACCTAGTAAAATTGTTATCAGTAGTAAATATTGTTATAAATAGCTTATAAGTCAAATCAGTTAAACACTATCAATGTTCGTCTAAATTACATATTATCATAATATTAAGGTATAGTATGCGAAAATTGTATTATTGAATAGTAAATGTACATAATATTTATTTAATTTATCAGTTTATCATATTATTTTTGTTTTATTATATACGTATATTATATATATATATATTGTTTGAACATGATAATATTATAACGAACCACTTTCATATTTTCATATTTTATAATTTATTATTAATATTTAATCTATAATAAATAGGCAGGTCGGTATATTACGTTTGATTATTATCATTATTAAATTGACAACGGTTTTGCATACTTATATTTATATAAATAATTATTAATTTTTACTAATTAGAAACTAAATCACTAATAAACTAAATACATGTTAATTATATAATATGTTTAGATATAGGCACTATATTATATTAGAGGTTCTCAAACTGTGGTTCGTGGTCTAAAAGTGGGTCGTGAATCGTCATAGAAATTTTGGTGGGCCATAAAAGACTAAAAAAATTACTTTTTTTAATGAATGAAAATTAAATAAAATATTTTTAATACTTATTATATTACGCTCATATGATATATAATAATAATATATAGTATGATATTATATAGTTCTTTAATAAAGTTATTTAACTTAAGTAAACTTATCTATACCTACCTATAAATATGATGATTTGGAGTACGTGACCCACAAAATTTTTTAAAAATGGGAGGAACCCATAAAAATTTGGTTATCTCTTATAACTATTATCTAAGATAATCAGTGATTATTATAAATTATTAATAAATAGTTGGTAGGTGGGTACTGATAATGTTAAATTATTTTGTTTTAAGTTTTTCTTTTCAAATACTGCTAATTAAAATCTTAAATATTTTAAATTAATACAAAAAATATTCATTTATTTTTAAGTTCATACATTCATACTACATCTGTAGTTTTGTTTCATTGTAATTTATAGCATTAGATATATTTTATATTTATAGATTGTCTACAAAATGTATTTATTAATTTACAATAAATAAATAAAATCGATTTTGTTAACGTTTTTGGTATTTTTCTACCTTTTTCACTACTAAAAGAAAGCTACTGGGAAACTTTAAAATGTATTATATAAACATTTCTACCCAAAACTTTCTGTGGTTGGATTAGGACTATTCATTAAAAAATAAAAGAAGTCCATAGCATTGTAAATAACTAATATACGAGGAAACATCATATAACCTTCTAGGTTTACTGGTTTACATTCGCATGACAAATGTTCAAAATCCCGGAAACTATAATAAAATTGAAGAAAATAATACATTTTCCAAAATGTAGTACTCAATAATTACTTTACGGTACTTTAAATTTCCATCTTATTAACGATTCTATAAAAACTTTTCATAATCTTATCTACATTATATGGGTACGTAGGTTATTCTATAGTTTTTGCTCATTACAAAATAATATAGGAAATAGAAATAAAACAGAATATTAAAATTTTACGTTGTATGGTAAACGTGTTTGGAAATACTAATTTATATACAATAATTGTATTATAATTGTTCATCTAGGATCTAGAGACTAAAGAGTTATATTATAATAATATAAGGTAGCACGGCGCACGCAGATGTTTTTTTTTGTCGATTGAAGTGTTTGAATTAGGGGACCTATATTTGAATGAAACTACAAGAGGAACTATAAAATAAAAAAATAACACACTTGTATAGTTGTGTACATAATACGGGCCAGTTGTAGAAAATAAATAATCCCGACTCTATTTTAATAGACTAAAATAAGATATAGTTTATCACTGCAGTAGACTGTAAAAGAATATTATTAGGTATAATATATTTTTGAACTATTCATACAATTATACCTGATAATAATTTATTTAAATCGAATTAAATATAATATAAATATCTAAATATATAATGAATTGCCTATATTATATTTGTATTCACTTAAAAATATGTTTAAAATGAAAGAGTCTTAATACACTTTTACACCAACCTATCATTTTTGTTTATCATCATCGTTATAGGTTGAAATTGTGATCTCAAACATTACATATAATTACTAAATAACAATAATAGTGTACCTATATTATTTTTATATTCGTGGTAATCACGTACCTATTGTTATTTAACTTAAAGTTAAGATATGGCAGTATTTTAGTATCGGTAATTGCGTATAATAATATTGTACTATAAAATTACATCCTATTGTTATTCAATTCATTAGCTTAAATAATTATAGTTTCGGGCGTGTATTCACATTGATTATAAATACATACAGTAGGCATTTATTAGCAATTTAAAACAATATTAAATGTAATGTATTTATTATTGGTTTTATGAATGCTACAAGTCTCAAGAGGTTTCAATTAAGAGCAAGGATGATATTATAATCCAAAAGTTTCATTTAGTTGTGTTAACATTTCTTTTACCAGTTGGATATAATTGCACCTTATATAGGCATATAGCCACAATGTTATTGCCCATATATTAATATATTAGTAATGAAATAATTATATAGTTAAATGTTAATTGATAGTATAAATATACTATATACATACTTTAACTAAAACATATAAAAATAACTAAATAAGAATGCTTTTGAAATTGTTACATTTACTTTTTCAATTAAAACAGAAAAAGCAAAGAGATTTATTTTTCGATTAATTTAATCGTCATTCTGTTTACAATTTATATTTTAAACTTTTAAACTAATTATATTTTTTTTATGTATAATACCTAATGCGTATAAAAGTTTTGCACTAAAAAGTAGCGGAATGTTAAATAATACTACTTCACCACAATGTTTACATTTTTGTTTAAATAATAGTTGTGCTAATTTTAAAGAATCGTTGTATTATTATTTAGCAATAAGAAGATACTTACAACAGGATATATATATATATTAATAAAGTGTGAAATATTTAAATTTGCTTTACCTGATATAAATATTATATAATATATATTTTAATTACAAAATATAATACCTAATTATTGAATCACATTAATATTTATCAATGAAACGATAAATCAATAACTTTATACATTAATAATACGTAAGAGTAGAACAACTATAATATTGTTCATATATTGATGTTATCTGGTAATTAATATAATAAAGAACAGCAAGGCAATTATAGGGACGAAACCCTGTATTAATAGATACCTAAATGTAGTTTACTATATTAGCTCAAATGCTGAATATCTAACTAGTTGCTACGACAGTCTCTGACTATTGCATGGAGGGCTAACTGTAAAAACATTAAGGGTTCAACTTCAAACATTATTTGGGACCAAAACCACTTCAAAAATTAAATACTTATTAATTGTACCACTAAATGTAAGTACATTTGGGACGATGTGTTATCGCCATATGGCAACCACATTTTGTGTGATGTATAATAATGTAGGTAATTGATTTAATTATAATACTACTATCTTTTCCTACCTACTCTCTATTTATTTTGTGTAGATAAAAATATGTTTATACAAAATAGCATTGTCAAAAATATATATAACTACAATATATAATATGATTGCATGTATTTATGTAGATATATAAGTAGGTAAACCTATACAAGTATAGTGTTAACCTATTAAAAAAAAAATCTTAAATAATGGGTAATATTATAGTACTTACCTATATCTATTAAAATTATTTATAGTTAACTAGTACATGTATGTTTAAAACCTTAATAATTGTAATGTTTTTTTAATTTCTTAAAATGTTTTATTTCTTGCGACTACAGTTATTCAAAGTTTAGGTATTTTATGACACTCGAGTACCAAGTAGGTAACTACCTATATATTATTTTGTTTCCTATAAAAGTGTTTATTAGTACCTAATATTATATAGTTATTTCTTATCTTAACAAATTATTTTATTATAATAACACAATAATTATTAATTTCTAATGAAATCACATAAGTTAAAAACAAAAAAGGACTTGACATTTACCATATGCGTATGTGAATGCTGACTATCTGTGTCCCAGCTATGTGGGTTTGTCGATATTTTAAATGTGCTCTTAATAGCTCAGCTACATTAAATATATTATACTGATATTTTACAGCCATATGTCATATATATATAAATGATTAAAAAAAAAAAAAAAAATGCAAATATCATTGATAACGTATGTGATTTCTATCCAATGACGTATTTAAGAGGGGATATTCCGATTCTTGAACATTATGTGTTAAATTGAAATTATTAAAATACTTTTAAAGCCTACATTATAATTATATTATTTTATGTAATTATCGTACAAATTTTCAGTTATTTATTAAATAAAAGTTACCTAAAAGTTATAAGTGCTTGCTGGTTTTAGTTTAAATGAACAGAAAAATTTAAAAATTACTATATTGAAAAATTGCAACAGAAAAAATAGACTAAATTACTCCACTATTTTATCCTTTTTTTAACACAAAATCTTGATCACTCTGTATGTATATAATATACTTGTGTATGTTTACATACTAATATGAAAACTTTGTAAATATTGTGGTAATACTTTTATAGGTACATACATAATATGTGTTTTGATATTTTATTTTATGAAACACTTCAGATCCAATAGCATATTGATTGTTTTAAATATATGTCATCTATAAATATTATATATTACAGTATACGAGTATATGTATGGCGTATATTTTATAGTAAGACAATTTTAGTTTGTTATCATATAAGAAGTAGGTCTACTTAAATACAATTAATATATCTATAGAATAACATTTATGTTTATCACATACTTATGTTTAAATAATATTTAAAGTGCATCGTAAATAACATTTATATTATAATAATGTCATTATGGTACAATTGGGGTTTATTAATTAGTCATACGCCTATTTCGGCAAGTAGTAATACAATATTAAATATTGTAAAATATTTGAAGTTTTATTCTGTATATTTTAATATTAATCCATCGTATATGGTATATATCTAAATAAAATATTTATTTTAATACTCTAATATGTAGATTTAAAAATATAATAGTACCCATAGGTACTAAACAATTTGGAGAAGACGATTTTCCCGGGATCTAAAATGTTGAATAAATACAAATTGTTTTCATGGACAATTTTATTTTACTATTCTATTATGCATGGAATATGTTTGTAATAAATCTCATGTTATATTGTCTGTAGTTTGTGAAGTGAAATTCATATTAACCAAAGTACCTAGAATAATCAAAAATTCATGTTACAAATAATGGTAGAGATTGCATAATAAATCGTATATCATCCCTCTGCTCGTTCTTGTAGCATGATGAATTTCTGATCACCCTATATATTGTGTTTTACCTCGTAGATTTTAATAATAAGTTGTGAAAAAATAATAATAGACTTGTTACGCTTGTATTAGATACATAGTAATATAATATGTATATACATATATATATATATATATATATATATATATATAATGAAACTTAAAATGTATAAAATCAATATAATATGGTAGGTACCTAGTTATATGCGTATTATATAATGCAATTAAAGGAGAGTTATACATTGTTGTATTATATTATAATAATCAATATATAATATCGTAGTCATTACATAGAGATTTATTGGTATAGTCGTGAAAGCTGAATGCGAACATAATCCTAACCTAACCGGTGTCACCCTCTTCTTCGATATTCGTGGTCGGTCAATCGAAAATACGTATTGTTCGCGTGAATAAGAATAAGAATAATGGATTTTTATTATGTACAGAATTACAGAAAACTATAATATTATATTATATACATCCTACTACCTACACGTAGTTAATTAAAAAAAAAAAATTACTCAAAATAAATTTTTATATGATAAATAATATACTTACTTGACTATATCATCTAGGAGGAGGGGAGGCATAAGAATCGTGGGCCGTATTTTTTTCACAGTGGAATCTAAAGAAAATCTACTAAAAACAAACTGCTGTTGAAGCAATTCAACACGGTACAGAACTATTTCCAAGTATAAAGAATATCATATATACAATTATTTGTTACTTTGCCTGTATATCGTCTATTCGTCTGCAAAACCGGAATGTACATATTTCATTTTAAAAAGACTTAAAACGTATTTAATAACTATTAACTACTATGAACAAGGAAAGATTGAATGGTTTGTCTTTAGGCCATTAGCCAATATTAATAAAGATGGCTTTAAGTTTAATGATGTGAAAAAGAATATATTGACAGGTATCATAAAAAATCACCTAGGTGAATGATAGTCTTAGATTGGACATTGGACACAATATAATAATTTATTAAGTTGAGTTTTTCTTAATACTCGTATATATATATATATATATATTATTTGTTACTATATAACTTACATATTCAATTCAATATTTCATTATTATAATTTGGAATTATAATATTATTTTATATTTGTATTATTATTATAATATATTGTTGCACATCAGTATCATTTGAATATTATTATTTAAGTCAAATACACCTCCTTTGTACATATACATATAAGTATTATACTTAAAAAGTGGGAAGGTCGATTGTGGACGTTCCTCCTTAGTCCCTTCGGTCCTCGGAGAAATTAGTGGTTTCTTATACTTAAGATTTGAATGCAATGATATTGCATTAGAAAATACGATTCTGAGCGAAATACAATATATAAAAATATAATATACTGATAATCCATTCCAAAATTTTACCACGTGTGAAAATTATCGATGTAAATATTTAAAATAAATTTCAAGTACCTACGATTAACACATTAACAAATCACAAAATAAAAAGTAAACAATTTTATTCTTCCGCATTTTTGCAAGTTTTTGGTAGTTTTTTTTCTCCTAAGGAGACACTTTTGAGAAATTGTAAAAATGAGCTTAATTAAGTACCAAGTAGAAAAAAATTGCAATTGAAAGCATATGCTATACGTGATAATCGGACCATTATTTCTAACTGAAAAAATGTTTTTATATACATAAAAAAAAAGAATAATAAAACGCCTATGAGAAAATGCCAAATTTCCGCTTCTCGAGGTAAAATTTTTGAGAAATTCGAAAAATGAGCTAAATAAAGTACTAACTAGAAAAATATTGACTCAGAAAGAGTACCTTATTTGTGGTAATCGAAAAAAATATTTTCATACATCAGAAAAAAAATATAAAAAAAATTTGCCTGTTACGATTTTCAAAATATTTTATAAAAAGATTAAGTAATATAGTATTGGACTTCGATAAAATTTTCAAAGCGATAAACCAAAACTTGCCGGAAATATTAAACATTTTTGGAAAAAAGTTTTATAATTGGCCAAATAATCAACCAATCCTTTCCAAAATTCTACTACGTATGTAAACTACCTATGTTAATATTTAAACAAAATTAAAGTCCCTACGATCAAAACTCAATTAGTTATCAAGAAATTAAAAAAATTAAAATAACAGAAACCGTAATTTTGCCAATTTTCCGCCATTTTTTGGTAGTTTTTCCTCTCCCAAGTAAAAACTTTTGAAAAATTCAAAAAATGAGCTAAATAAAGTACTAACTAGATACGATTTGCTATCGAAAGCATACCCTACTTGTGGCAATTGAAGCATTATTTTTACCAGAAAAAGTGTTTTCATACATCAAAAAAAAAAAAAACAAACAAAATCTTTGTAAAACCAATACATTCTTTGCTTCGCTCAGAATCTAAAATTATTATTAATATATTATACCACCTATGGATATATATCTTTTAAGTGATCACAAAATAGATAGATTTAAAATTTTTATCTCCTATAAGTCCATAAAATATTACGTTAAATTTAAACTAAAGAAAACGTGCTCACGATTACGAATATTTCATAAAATTAACAACATAGATAATAAAAGTTTACATTTGTTTGATTTAAAGAAATTGATTGAAAATTATTGTTATAAACATATGCATGATGGTACAGTCAATTAATAATTTAATTGAAAATAGTATTATGATTCAATTGTTGATAACAAAATATACATATAGTATAATACATATACTCGTAACATATACAGACAGGTAGACAATTTTATAGAAAGATTATGATTGTGATGGGTATGTGTATTATAAGTTAGGTATGTAATAATAGGTTATAAAAAAATTATATATTTATAAAATTGATAAAGTATTTGAATATTGCTTTGGTTCGTAAAAAATATGGACTCTCTTAAAAAAATATGGGTTTTAGATCATGGTTGAGACATGAGAATCAACCGTGTTTGTACAATGTAATACAATGTACGGGATTTTTTTTATTTAAACAGCGATATATTTGTATCATATCATTAATATATTATTATGTAGATAATTGCTTCCAAGAATCTACTGTAGGGTGATTATGAAGTATTCATTGAAAAAAACAATTTAATTTTATTGTGGGTTAACTTCACTATTAATAGAAGTGTTTTTAATAAAAAATCAAGTAAACAACACAATATACTTAAAAAAATGTTAAAACTTTTCTAACAGAAAAAATAAGTAAAGGTCACAGGAAGAGTACTCTGTTCACTTTCCCTTGAGCATGTCACTACATGCATACTACAATGTACTTATAATTATTCTCGTTTCTCACTGGGTAATAGGTACCTATTATTATGACGTGTAACCAATAAACCTACACGCGATTGCGGAGGCGCAGAACATGGTAACTGGTATAATGCTGGTATAGTGCTACACGCACAACGAAAATAATATATTGTGTGACTCGCGCGATTATATATAAGTAATATGCAAACCGGCGAATCGGTTACGTTTCGCGAAAATCTATATACAAATCAGACGTGTATTGGCATAGGTTGCGACGGGACGCATTAAAACGATGTCGGTAGTGTTTTGTTGTTTGCAAATACAAATAATTAATATATTAAATTAATAACCATCATTGTAATACAGTAATACCAATAAGGCAATAAGTAATTATAATAATATTGTATTGATAAATAATCGCGCCGAATTCGTCGACACGACGTCGAGTGTCCGTAAATTGTAATATGATGTACATATATTACTATTATTATTATTATTATTATTATTATTATTATTATTATTATAGACTATAATGATAACCTTTTCTCGGCATTAATTCTGACGAGGTCAAAAACCTCGTTTGGAAGCGTACAGAAAAATCAAACGTAAAACGATCCGTCTGGTTAATTTTTTTATTTATTTTTTTTTCTATGCTTTAAATGGTCGCACAGCCCGACAGCCGCATATTATGTTATTATAATATTATCGTGACGAGCACACAGAACATGGTCAGTGTTTATAAAATATAACAATACTATATAAAAATATATTTATTTTTTTTTTATCGTGTCGTTACAAAATACGCCGTATACGATTCCCGAAAAGCAGCAATCTTATAATATTATATTTTAATGTGAAAATAATAATTACATCACGCCGTATAGCATATAAAATATTGTAATTTAAAACGATGATAACAATAATAATAATAATAATAATAATAA
>CM023361.1:19680113-19726747 GCA_013282895.1 Eriosoma lanigerum
AATAATAATAATAAATAATAATAATAATATAATATTATTTAGTCGTCGGTGGTATGTACAAAAAGTGAAAACAAAAATACTCGCCCCAGCGGTGTGACACGGAGCATGCGCACGGGCCGCGCGGATACGACGACCCTATAAAATTGTACATATGCAAGAAGGTCGTGTACCTCTCTCGCTTTCGTATACGTTATCTCTAACTGTGGGCGCAGTGTAATATTTTAATGTCCTTAAAGAACGTGTGAAACAGCAGCCGTACAATTCGTCTACTCGAACCCCAATTCCAAAGAGCATAGATATCATAATAATATAGCGCGCGGAGGGTCTTGCACACGGTACTTTTGGTGTGTGCACGACCGAAAAGGGCTGCTGACCCTCGCACTCGGCTCAGCGCCAGTGAGTCCATGTGCAGCGATATTGTGGCCGTCGCTATCGTCGTCGTCGTCGTCGTTGTCGTCGTTGTCGTCGTTGTCGTTGGCGGTGGCGGTGGCGGCGACACGTGTGCGGTGCACGTGTATCACGGATAGAAATGCACGCAATAGTGTAGAGCCGTGCACACACACCGAGTTAGGTTCGACGAACTCGGGGGACCGGCCGGCCGGCACCACGCTGAAGTGTATTACATATATATATATATATTATTATTTAGGAACAGCAGCCAAACAACCGATCCCAATTATAGAGATAGGTGTTGTATAATATTATTATACAGATAGTTAATATTGTAATACACACCGTATAATACATAATGACTCCCAAGGACGGTTTTGTAAACCCACCGGTCGTCGCCGACGTCCTGCCGCCGCGGCGAATGCTGCAGATGACGATCGGGCGGCGGCGGTTAAAGTTTGGTTGTGCGGAAAGAAAGGGAGAAAGAGTGATGAGACGAACAAAAAAAAAGAACAAAAAAAAAAAAAATCAGGAACGATAAACAAACGTACGCAATATTAATAAGAAATAATACGATAATACCTATTATAAATAATATTATTGTTTGATATTGTGTATTTTGTGGCTTATGGGCTCGACGTCGCCACATAAAATATTATAATATTATTAACTACATAATATTTATATCGCCCTCGCCTGCACGTACGCCGCCGTGTAAACACGTTAGGGGTATCGTGCGTATTGTTATTATTTGTTTCATATATTTTATTATTTATAAAATAATTTAACACGACGTTGTACCTATGTTATGTGGCCCCGTATCGCATCGCATGATAATGTTGTATAGTGAATTAATGTTTGCTTCCACGTGTTAGCTAGCTGTGCCGCTGTGCCAAGAGGTCGCGCGCGCCCGCGGAAGTTCAACAAACTCGGGCGCGGATGCGCGAGCTGCAGTGGGGCGAACGCGACGAGTAGCAGCCGCCGCAATGTCGTACGCGTTGTTGTTATTATCGGAGGTGCCTATAGAGAGAAAAAAAAATAAAAAAATAAAAAATAAAAAATAAAAATAAAAAATACGATATTGTATGGTATTATTTTTAGTAAGAAACCGGCGGCGGCCCGCGTTTCCAGAGAAAAACGGATTGCTTCGCGCGGCTTCCCGTGGGCCGAGGCCGCCGCCTGACTCGTGTGTCCATCGCAGCACCGTCGAAAACGAAACCTGCACGCTGTGGTGTTGAACATAAAAAATAAAAAAAATCGAAGACAAATAAAAAAATAAAAACATATTATTATTTTAACTATTTAGACGAAATGTGTTATGATAATAACACGTTTACGCGTGTAGGTATATACACGTATGATACATTGTGTAGGTATCTTCGTTTTGCATCGGTCCACCTAACCGCCCCGTTTTGAATAACAATAAACAGAAAATTCGTTATCCGAATGAGACGTCGGTGGTGGAGTCGTGCACGAAAGGGAAACACAAAACAAAAACTCTATACTTATTGTTATTATTATTATTATTATTATTATTATTATTATTATTATTATTATTGTGCCTTTCTTTCATTTCACTACGGCGTATACGCGGGCATACCGCAACAGCTGCTCACGCATCGCACGCCGCAGAAGAAGGCGCACGCACTTCTCATTGCTTGTACGACGAAATTTCTTTCTCGTCCGCGTCCCTCGGATTTGGGCATTTACATTGTGCACGATAATATTACATCTCGGGGTCGACGACACGGTGGAAATTCATTTTTGCCCTCTTCAGTCCCTTCTTCGACCAATATGTACAATCCCTTTTATACAAAACAAATATCCCTTATGGTATATATTATTCCGTTTTATACAAACGTATTGTAAAATTATTATTCCGCGCACTGCAATAGACACGCGATAAGTGTGTACCATATACCTAATCATATATACCTATTATCACACGGGTAAAGGATGAGTTTAAGAAATTAATAACTTTATTGCATTTTTTTTATAATAAATTACATTATGCTTTTCAAATTCAAATTATGTTTCTACGGCGTGCCTCACCTATACTAATCTAAATAACTATTTTTTTTTTTTTTTTATATTTCACTGCGTAATTGATTTATACAATTCGTGATTATACAATTTTATGTTACAACAATTGTGGTAATGTACAATTGAAATTTGATTTTTTGTGTACGTTTGTATAAATAACCAAATTAAACACTTTTTCTTTATTTTAAATTCATTTTTTAAGCTAATTGTTGCAGTTTTTTTAGGTTATTACTTTTCGAGGATTTTATTAGGACTTTCCACCTCTAGGTATTTGGTATAAAATGTAAAATCAAATATAATTTAATAAAACATAATAATTGACATTTATAATACAGAGAAATTTACTCAACTATGTATTATAATATTATTATTCTAAATATTATTAAATATATTATTAGTATAATTATTGACGTTATTGTATTAATAAAATGAAACTATTTACAAAAAAATGTTGTGTAATAATTTATAAACTATTATTAAAATATTTCGTTTCGTAATAAATAGTTATATTTATAAACGGAGATTCTTAAAATAAGTTTTTATTTATTGAGTTATGCCAGTAAAAAAAGTGAAAGGAAACCGAATAGGTTTTCTTGTGCAACATATATATCTACTTATTGTTTTTAGTTTTCAAAACTTCATATAATATTATCCAATTCTATTCAATTTATTTTTTATGGAAATGTTAAGATATTATTTTTAAACATCTAAAAATTTGCTTAAACAGCCAACTAAATGACATAATCAAAATATTATGTAAAACGTTATAATATGTATTTTGTTTATTAAATACACACCTAATAATTTTTCTCTCAAACTAGATGTTTTTTGAAACCTTTAATGTATTTTGTCGTCAAAAATATGAGGGCATTATTTCAATAATATTATAGGTATATTACCATAATATATATAGCCAGCAGCCACCCAAAGTGTCAGACAGCAAATTCAAATATGCGCACATTTTTATCAATGTATTCCATCATTTGTGTAAATGTTATTAGTTATCTAATAAAAACATAAATTATATTATAATAATATGGAATTATTATACGTGACATGAGTATTGTACGAATAAAAATCATTACGTGAATATGTAGAAGTTTGAAAAATAAAATAGGTTCAAAGTTACTAGCTATTCAATGATTACAAATTTACACGTTTACTATAATTATAGGGAGGTTAAATAAGAATTCGACCTTAATGTCATATTAAAAACACCTTGAGCTTTGAACATTACTTCTTTAGTATATGTAAAGCTGTAAACTGTATAAAATCATTAATAGACGGTTATTAAATCAATATTAAAAATTAAAGAAATAGTTAAAAAATGGATAACCTAACCTATATACATTGGTCATTGTCTAAAAGTACCTATACATAAGAAATTAAAAGTTTAATATAAATTTTATTTACAAATCGATATTATTAATTATAGTGATGATTTTTATAAGAAATTATTATATTACATTATAATATATACTTATTTATTATACCTAACTAAGCTAAAAACCAACTAAACCTCATACGCACAACGATTATAATAGGTTTGAAAATATCTGATAGATAATTACAAAAAAAAATATAAGTAGTTATAAGATGGTTTTTATTTTATTCCGAAGAGATTATAAACACTAATAAATTTCCACCAAGTATATACTTTCTAAAAATTACTAGATGATATTATCCATGATTTAATCAACATATTGTCCAAAATACGTATTTAATTTTAAACAAGAGAAAAAAGATTTGTGTTTTATGAGTTATGACTTAATAATATATGCTTAAAAATGTTAGAATAAGCATTTTAATTTTTAATGATTTTTTTTTTATTGGTAACTACGAGATTTAAGTAAATTATAATCATATAAAACTTATAAAATAATACAATATAGGTAATTTAAATTTTGTTATCAGCTATTTTTCATATTTAATTTTTTCTTCTTTTCTTTCACTAAAAATTTAATTAAAAATTTAAAAAGTACTGATAATAATATAAAAATATATAGACAAAATATTTAATTATATGAAATATGCAGTACAAAAAAGAAAAAATTTAAAATTTTTAATTGACTATTTTTTGTGACTGTATAACACAAATATGCAAAATTTAAATGCTCTAAATCTTCTATCATTTTATTTATTAATATAGCTTAAAACTTGTTAAAATAATAAATATTATTAATAATTTAAAATAAATAATAACTATATACGATTAAAAGTAGTCATAATATCAATTAGTTATTGATATTTATACATATATATAAAGTTTTTCTTAGAAAACATTAAAAAAGATGGCCTGTTTTGCTAAAGCTATTAAAACATAATAATAATGATACATTTAAAGGAACGCAGTCGTATAATAATAGCTGTCTGCAGCCAAGTTCATTTACTGAATATGAGATAACGAGTTATTAGGTAACCTTGAAGAGTTAAATCAAGTAAAGTTTAAATTTAAAATTTAAAATTTACATTGCAGTAGAATGTTTATTTTTTTTTGTTCGTTGCGTTTGTTAACTGCAGTTATCTTCAGTTTGATGACTGTCGAGGATCCATACCTATATTCCATTGGTTTTTACTATACTTATTAAAAAATATATATACATTATTCTACGTCGTTAATAAATATATTTATATAATACATAGTCATAAAATGTTATCACTATATGTACTATTATAGTATTATAAAATAATATGTCTATATTATTTTAATTATCTATTTGTTCTAAAAAAATATTACTTTTTATAGTAATAATATTATTACAATTTATAATAATATTAGTTTTCGTTCTTTCCTATCAAAATAATAATTTTAACTATGTTCTATGTAATACCATACCTAGTTAATCTCTGTGTTACTTAGGAAATATGAACGCTGATACTTACGCCAAATTAATAGCAGCATCAACTACGACATAATTAATTCCATTTATTTTCTTCCGTGATACAAAAATATATTAAACTAAATTATTTGGCAAACACAGTGGAGAAACCAAAAACTAAGCTTATTAACAAAATTTAAAATGTCTATATACCAACCGGCAACCATGGCCCAACTAAGAAAAATTCAAATCGCCTTAAATCGTCTTCATACCAGTCATATAAGACTCACCCACGGTTATCTAGTGGCAAAAAACGACCAACTTTGTGCATAACTTGTGGAACTACCCTATAATCTAACGGTTTAACATATAATTACCGAATGTAGGTTATATGTTATATCACGATGCGTTCAAACAACATATTAGCTAATCTAGCAGAGGTTCTTGGACAAATCACATCTCAATTGAAAACTTATTTAAGTTTATCGATTCTACTGAATTGTACAAAATAATTAAAATATGTTTATTTAATTTATGTAATATGTAATTGTTTAAATAAATGTAATTATAACTATAACAGCCAATAGCTGCCGTGGCTTATATATAAGTAAAAAAAAAACATAGGTTTTTTCTGTTAATTTTATACAAATTGTAATGAAATTGCAAATTTTTATGGTTAAACTTATGACTTATACCCACTTGTTAGTTATTTACTTTTCCCATCAAACGCCCGTCAATTAATATGCTACGTACTCGTTGACTTATGCATTTATAAAACATTAATTTTAATTTTTAATCCCTATTATAATAATCATTATTTTAATTTATTAATTTACGTGTCATGTTTCTAATTATTTAACTTTTAAAATAGTGATCACTTATAACTGGTGGAAACTTTTTTAATTGACCCTGATCGACGCGTAAATAAATTATTGTATTGTAAAAATGTACTTTTTTATATTAAATATTTCTGTTTTAATATTAAAATAGACAAAAAAATATTTATTTATAATAATGTAAAAATAGAATTATAAGTATTTTTTAACAATGGTGGAACTACAATCTTTCGTAGGCAATATTTTTTAAAGACTTTAATATTCATGGATATAGTATAGGTTCCTGCTATATTGGTAAGAGATAGGTTTGCTAATAATTCCTAAATAATAGACTGTAATAAACTTATATAATGTGCCATAATGGATATTAACATATTAAGTAAAAAAATACAAATTAAAAATTTTTAATTTAAATTGATAGGCATATGAAAGTAATTTAATATTTTAAATTAAAGAAAATTATTTTTTATGAATAATTTGCAATGGCACTAAAGCGGTTTCCACTTGCGACTTGCATTGCAATCAAAAATGTTACTAGTTGAAATAATTGCATTTTTTTATATTGAATACAAATATTTCAACGTTTGAACATTTTACGGAAATGTTTCAATTTACCTTGATCATTGCCCAAAGTTATATACGTGGGTAATTCGATATGAGTTTGAATACACTGTTGCAGATTTCAGCGTTTTCACAAAACACTAATTTAAATAAAGATATCTATAAGAAAATAATATGTATGACTTGGTGATTGAAAAGGGAATGCGTATAGCATGTCAATTGTGCATATTTAGGTATATATTTTAATTTGATAAGTGTTTACATAAAATTCATAATAGATTCATTATAATATAAGATTATAATTAGGTACACAATATTATAGTATTAGTATAAGTAATAACAAATTATATAATAATACTGGCTGGTAGCGCGAACATTGTGTTAATATAATGGTTAATGTAGGTAATAATTATTATAATATAACAAATAAAACTGGTGTCATCGGCGGTTATTAACTTCCGAATTTATATTGGGAAAAAAAAAATCACCTGTTACAATTATTAAATTGTTTCTAGAATATATATATAATTTACAGCTAGTTCTTAAACATAGACTTTTAATTGTGTTTTGTTATTTTGTCATTATTTTTACAGTTTTAATAATATTGGTTTTACTCTAAACATTCTCTTAAAGTAAAAAAAAAAAAATATTATTATATTATTGTTATTATTACAGGTATTCAAAGAGGCCCGTAGAAAATTCCGTCTTTGTTTATATGAAGTTTCGCCTCTGGTTTTTGATCACGGAAAGTTTGGCAAATTATAAAACGGACCCCGATAGAAGCAAAGTTACAGTGACCCATGCTAACGTTTAAACCTATGTAACCTTTATAATTTTATATTATAGATTATAGTTAGGTATGCAGTTTCGTAGCTATTTTCCTAAATGAACAACATATTGTTTTTACTTGTAGTAGATACATACCTACATACCTATAAATTAATTACGAGATATATTTTTCATGATTGATTACAATGTACATATAATTTTAAGTATATTTACGAAAACAATTAATTTACATTATTCAAAGTTATCTTTAGTCGCTGTATTTTCAAGCATTTCAGAATGTTTGTCTGTGACAGTTTTATTTTTAGTAATCTATAATAATCTGATCTAAATCATATTATAGCTTTGTTCCTTTTTTTATTATTCGGTTCTTGCAGTTTGTTTTCCTAATATACCTATATAGTCTCAATATTTATTTATGTATAATTACGAGTTATGACTTATTATTAACAATTCACTTCACAACATTTTTTTTATCTGCATACTGTGTCATTTGTTTTTTAATTTACACAAAATGTTTTACAATCTATATGGCTAAATGCAATAAACACAATTTAATTATGAACGAAAGAAAAATACATTAATATTATGTACACATCACAAGATATTATATGAAGAATCAAGTGAATTAGTCAAATAGTATTATTAAATGATTCCCTATACTTAGATAAAAAAAATACATTTTAAAAAGTAACATGCTCATTCATACATCTTCAATATTAAATTATTGAATAATATAATTTAAACAATTTTATAATATTAAGACATTTGCTTAGCATGTAGATATATTTATATTTCAGAACTATATATTACCTAATTGTCATAATGTCATTATAATACATAAACAATACACATTTTAGCTGACATTATATTATTATAACATAGACTATAAAGTGTAATTAATGTAATATTTATTTATTTTAAGCCTATAAAATAAAATGTAATTATACCAATATACATTTTTAGGAGTACTTATAAATTGTTATGATTATATATTATATAGACATAAATATACAGCTTATCCCTTCAGCTCATCATCACCTACGGAAAAAATACTTACAAGTAAAAATATACAATCTCTATTTTATAATTTTACTTTATGTTTCAAATATGATTTAAAAAAAATAATTTTATATTTTAAAATAATTTAAAAATAATTTTGTTGTTGACTGGTTGATTTTATAATAATTAAAATTTTATGATTAATTAATGACACACGTTTAGATATATGTATATAGGTGTATTAGGCAAAATCTATTTCATAGATCTTTTATATAGGATTAGGTACTAAGTTCAATTTAAGCTCAAAACAGATCATTCTCGTGCAGGTCATTTTAGTTTTATAACAAATTATAAAAATATATATTTACCTATCATGGTAAAATTAAGTATTAATAATTGATTACATTTGTAATATTTGTTATAATTACCTTCTTGATTTCTTATATAAACTATATGATATTAATATTAACGCGAGGTAATTTATTCATTATTAGAAATATGTATAATATAATATACTTTATTTAATGACTTTTTTTCTTAGTTTTGATAGATGAACAAAATGTGATACTCAACTGTAGAATTGTATTGTAATACAAAAGATAAAAATAAATTACGTTAAATAGGCCATGGATAGGGTCAAGACCTAAATAAAAGAACATATTATACATAATATATTACGCACAATTTTAATGAATATTATTGTCAGTTCACAATTATTATATATCCAAACATTTTATAGTTTGATATTATACTTGATACGACTACATAAAAAATATAATAAAAAACACATATTACTACAATATTTATTTTATGAAATACTATAGGCATATCAATAGTGTTTAACATATTCGGTATATATAGGTATTTTAATGCAGCACTATTAATCATAAATCATAAAACATAAACGTTGTTAACATAAATGTTTTTATGTTTAAAATAAATAAATAAAAATTACCATTATGTAAAAACAATTTTAAATAAAAAAATATAATAGTTATTAATAATTAAACTCAAACCAATCAATTAATCAATACTATATACCTAAATACAAAATAATATATAAGTAGTTTTTTTAAAACATAAGAAATATTTTCTTTACAATAATAAGCCTTTAAACGTTATAAATGTGACCTCAATTTTAAGTGATCCTATAGTGTACTCAGCGGTTGTTGTTATAGAAATACGGGGTGATCCTGATGATTGCACTTCCTGGTTGATAAACCGTTTCCCGGGACGATCCCATAAACTATTTACAACAATTCTCATTGCTCGCATCCGTCTATAGAATCAACAATCTAATATTTTGGTCCCCAGTGAATCGAAAAAAAATACTTAAAGAAGCCATTAAAATGTTTGTGCCTGATGAATGTAAATTTATGTTTCAAATAACTGATTATATTATCTATCGGATATGAACGAAAAAGGCAAGAAAATTAAATACATTACAAATTAATTTAATATAATAATTATATTCCTCAATTAAAAAAAAAAACACAGACAATTGTGATATATAATTTATTATACTAAAAAAATTATTTTACATAAATCAAATTTTTCTTTGCTTTACTTTATTTTTTAATTTACTTAATAATTAGTACAGATAAAACTATAATGTTAAAATTAACCTATTAAATATATAATTTATATAAATATAAATGCTGTATATTTTAATAATCAAATTAATATAAAGAAAATACCTTTAGATACATAATATATATTATTATTTATTATAGAATGATCAATATTTTGTATTAAAACAATTTCTCATTTTAATATGCATATAATGGGGGAAAATGAAAATATTAAATCAAAAACTATTTGGAACTTAAGAAGATTAATATTTTTAAACACCTTATTAGGGAAAATCGAAAAAAACAAATACACATAAAAATATGTTGAATAAAACATATAATACCATTTAAATATTATCTCAGACCAATTTTGTAACTACAACAACTACTTAGATATACCGGTAAAGTTTTTTTGCTTTTAAATTAATTTAACCTTATATCAGAAATTCAGAAATCAGAAGTTAGAATTCTTGGATCTCATCATAGACCATAATTTATTATTTAACATATTAATCAACGAGTATGCCCAATGAGCAGTAACTGTAAACAGATAATTATTTATTAATATTCTTACATAAATAATATAACTACAAATTACATTTTATTTGCATTTAGCTGTTCTATTACCGTTGATCCAAATTACGTTTGAACTATCTTAATTTTGAATGGTTATACTAATTTAATATTGAAATAACTAAGAAATAATTAGGTACCCCTATTTAGAAAATAGTATGAAGTTTATGTATATTATAATACATGTTTATAATAATATGTAGATGAATAAAAGTTAATTACAACGATCAAACACCAATCCTAAATACCTATTTCCGGTAAATATATTAATAGTATAATAAAAATTTTAAAAGATAAGGGAGAGAGGATTTTCCTTACAACCTTATTACAAGAAAATCTACCAAAAATCGTTTATATGCAAAAGTAGACGATTGATATTAGGATTATTATGCTCTCGTGAATTCACTAAATCTACTTTTATAGTAAATATTAATATATAAATATATTTTTTTAATTTCATATTTTAATAGTATTAAATTCAAATGTCTAACTTCTATAATTGATCAAATATTATTTATTAAATTTTTGGAAATGTTTTATAATGTAAATTAAAATTAATGCAAAAAATCAATTTTTTATTTTATTTTGGGATACTCTTTAATTTAGAATTATAATTAATAGTAATATATGTATATCAATATAAATAATATGTACTGCTATACTACACAACACTTATAAATGCATGCAGTTTTATTCGTCGAAAAAATTATATTTTTTATAAATATTATTCAAACTATTAATAATATTAATGATAATTCCTAAAATCAAAATGCTTTACATTTTATAAAAAATATTATTTGTCAAACTTTTTGTCTTTATCTTTCTATTGATTATTTTTACAAAATATATTCTATAGGAATGTCTGATGACGCAAACCACGTTCTTCTTAGAAATAAGGATTCATTGAATATATGTTAAATTTTAAAAAAAGGAAACAATTCATCATATTCCAAAAATATATTATAAATAGAAGTAGTTTTGTCAAATAACAGGTAATAATACGAAACATATATTATATTTAATTATGAATAATAATATAATAATAATAATACCATTCTTACTATCTAACTTCTAAATTAACATTATAATATAAGGTTAATAGTATATTACTATATCATTGCATTAATAATTATAATTCTATAAATATAGTAGGTTCATAATAAACAACAAATACTAAATTTTTTACTAATAATTTATGTTTTGAACTTTTTTAATTAATAACTTATTGACAAATAAAATTGGTATTTATATAAAAAATAAAAATTATTGATAACTAAACGTTTGTAAATGAGTAGGGTGTCGTAAAAAACCAAAGAATATTTACGTAAACATTCGACAACATTTCAAGGATACGAGTGTTTTTATGTAAAATTGACGACGCATTGGTACTTAATTGGTTGAATAGGACTGTCAGCAAAACAGTTTTTAAGTTTTATATTATGCAAATATATATTATAATATTTAATTGTTTTTCTAGGTACTTATATTTGAGTATAAATATTGGATTAAATGATGGCAAAGGCGGTAAAATTAGTGGGTATTAGTGAAATGATTTCAATCAAAACAATTCACAATATATTGTTTTTGTGATGAAACACAAAAATAAATTACTGAGATATTTAAATGTTTATTAAATCCTTTTTATGCAGGTAATTAATGAGCTAATCGTATAACATATTAAATTAAAATAGAACACGATTCGAGAATGCAATGCATAATATTATAATTTTTGTATGCGCGGCCAAGCCGGATTATATGATTAACAATTCCCCGCCCTATGAACAACGGATCCCAGGGGACTTGTAAAAACATAGTTCATGATATTAATGTCGCATCCACATTGCGAAATCATAATTATTATTATATTATACATTTTATGGAAACGCTTAAACACGTAATTATTACTCTCTGTAAAATATTTTATAACTATACATTATAATAATATTATGGTCGTATGGATAACTGAAAACTTTCCGTGAAATGGGTTAGAATTGTTTACCTATTGTTTATGCGGGTTAACATTTAGTGAAATATACTACATGTTTGTATATTTAAACAATAAGGCTATATCAGCACGTCATGTGGTCACCCAATAACCGTTGGTTGATATTCAATAAATAGTTGTCACGTCGAATCGAGTAATTAATAATGATATAGTTTTGCAGTCATTGACTTCTGTCTGAGTAAAAAATAAAACAATTATAATATAATATTTAATTTCATCCTAGATACTGGCTTCTTAATTTAGTATTAATTACATGTCATTTGTGTTTATGTTTAAAAACAACTGTCGAATACAATGTAGAAAGCCAATAATAGTTCTTTAAATAAAAAAAATCTTGATATTCTAATTAATTGTATAATACTTTAACTTTAACTATCATAACAATTCAAATCATTTTCTTATAATTTTATCTCTGCAGGAAAAAACATTGTCCTTTCTAGACACATATTAGTTCAAAATAACGCATATAAGTACTCATCAATGGTTTGTCTAATCCGTTAGTTTAAAATATTAAAACTACTTGCAGACTGCAGTATGATAATTATTTTTATGTTATATTAAGTACCTATGTCTATATGCCTTGAAAAACAATTTACAGGTAATAAATCTTAATTAAATAGGTACATCAATAGTAGGTATGTTATAATTTATTGTGATTTTAGATATTGTCTTAAGTAATTTTACAAATTTGTACAATAATAATTTTATAAATATACATAATGACAAAACACGTACTTTTACCCATGAGTTATACATATAATATAATATAATTAATAATATATAACTACATAAATTTTTATCATAGTAATATTACATTATCGTACCTATTTATTTTGAAATGACTGATTTTGCAAAATATTGTCAGATTATCACAATGATTATTTAAAATATTATAGCAACAATTCAAATTTAAAACAAATATTTGTTGTATGATTTATGATGATTTTTAATAACTTTGGTCGATAATTTTCAAATTGGAATGTTGACAAGATTTTTAGGTCCTGGGAGTTATTTAGTATTATAACATAATTTATTAATTATATTATTACATTATAATAAATACATTTATTATATAATATATATATTTACAAGTTTATATGATATTACAATTACCTGCTATATGGTATATTATATAATGCAATCAAAAGTTGTTCACAAAAGAAAAAAGTTTTAATTTATAAACAACTGCGACTACACGACAATAATTATTGCGTTGGGATTCAACATTAGGGCACCGCTAAGTCATCCAATACTAAAACCTAAAACAATACAGTCAAACCAATCCAATTAATATGCATGAGGCTTATATCGACGGCTCCTTTGTAAATTGTATATGTCACTTACAGTTCACTACACAAATACTATTGTGTTTTAATAATAAAATAACTAGCTTCTTCGGAATACAAAAAAAAAAAGGATTTCAGAGGATTCCTTTATCATAAAAATCCCTTATAATATTCATATTGTTTGCAGCCATCAGCAGGTAAAGCCTTATATAATAACAAACAAGAAAACAAACTACGAGAAACTATCTTAAGTCGTACAATAATACGTTATGTATATATATAATAATATAAATAATACAAATTTAAGAATTAAGATAATGGGTAGTGTACCGACCTATATCTTCCATTATTTTGTATTTCTATAAAATATGTTCTCGTGCTTATGATATTCCATCATCATAATATATCTACTTATAAAGTACGATATTACACTAAATATATATATATATACTAACCTTAATGAACATTTATATATCATAATATTTTTTTAGACTATATCTTGTTTTTTAAAATATTTGTATTGATTTATATGGTTCTCATTTAAGTTATATTGTTCATAAAGTATATAATAACTATAATATATGGATATGAATTTAGAATTCTAATTCATAGTTGGGGAATAATACAAATTACATTAAACATAGTACTCGTAAGTAGGTATACTCAGGGACGTAGCTAGGAAAAAGGGCTTTTGCCAGGGGCGCAATATTGCGAAAGGTGCAAATTTAATGATATTTAGAAATGTAAATATAAGTTTTCATTACTCTATTAACGTACATACAATGTTTAAGGCATAAAACCATGATTTTAATATTATTATAACACATAGCCATAAAATCAATGAGTTTTAATTTTTATTCATAATTTATAATATACGATTTACAGGGGCGCTGTTACCTCTTGCTCCAGGGATGGGTATACTGCACTATTGCTAACTGGTATGTTTTTTCAAAAGTTCGAATTGTGGTTATTTTGATCCAATTGCAATTGGCACTAGGATTTAAAAAAGGTAATGTTTGAATTGTACTTTTGTTAATAATATATAGTTTAATTGTTGAAATTGTCCTTTAGTAAAAATAAATAATGTCAAGTTTGCACACGGACTGTGCAAGGGTTACTTATTAATTGTTGACGTATTTTTTAGTTAAAATAAAACGTTTTAAAAAATGGCCAAAAGTGAAATTTCTTTATTT
The DNA here is from genome assembly GCA_013282895.1 of Eriosoma lanigerum. Taxonomy (NCBI): domain Eukaryota; kingdom Metazoa; phylum Arthropoda; class Insecta; order Hemiptera; family Aphididae; genus Eriosoma; species Eriosoma lanigerum. The sequence goes on from CM023361.1 coordinate 19,695,179, forward strand.
TTAACGTAATAAAGTAGTTTAATTTTACAATTTAATTTCATTGACACTTAGATAATTTATTTTGTTTTATTTAAAAGATCATTAAATTTAAATTTTAAATTTTTCATATAGTGAGAAAATTCAAATTTGGAGTTATTATTTTCATTAAAATATAATGAGCAATTTGTTTTTGTTTTATAACATAATTTGCATTCTAATTTATTTATTTAACCTACCAAATAAAATAATAAATGCAGTTTAACTATACTTTTAAATTTTAATAGCATAATTAAAATTTAAAATATAGAATTACTATGTGGATAGTGAATTTTATTTAAAATAATATATAAATATTGTAATACAAGGCAGTAGCCAGGATTTCGGGGTTCAAAATCCCTCCTCGAAATTATTTTTAAAAATAAAATTTATTGTATATTATTGCTATTACGTAGTTGAGTTACCGTCATCAAATGTACAACTTAATTATGTAGGAACTTTATTTAAATTTAAATTTAAATGTAATTATTATTATTATATCAAACATATTTTGTTTAGCTTTTTATGTTTTATTTATTTTAGTCAAAATAAAAACCAAACCCCCTAAAATTTTTTGCTGGTTATAACCTTGTTGTTGTAACATATAGTATTATATTTAATTCCTATAGTATTATGTCGATTGTCTAAATATTGTTCAATTCACATTTTTGTATTAATTTATATATATTTGTCATGTTTTTATATTTATAATATAATATATGACTTTCATTATCTATACAAATATAGTTCAATAAGTAAATATGTTAATTTAATAAATTAAAACACATGGCTCGAATAATCAAAAATCGAGAAAACATTGAGTAATAGCATCCATTATATTATATGATATAACTTAATATAGTGGTGGATCTATGGGGGAATATAGGGGTCATATCTCCTCCTGGTAGGTAAAATAAAGCTTTTTTATAATAAAAATGTATAATTTTATATATATATAAATAAAGTATAAAAAAAAAAAATATTTAAAACTCCCCCCCCCCCCCCGTGAAAAATCCTAGATCTGCCACTGACTTAATATATTTTAAATTTATTGTTATTGATTAGAGACAAATATTGGTCCACCAATAATCGAAATTTTCTCGATAAGTTCTAGTTTGCATTTTTGTTTGTCCCAAGTTTAAGTCTATAACTTTGTTCATTGTTTATTGTCCACAAAGTCATTAATTTTATTCATATAATTTATATAGATAATGAACGCTATTATTATGTAAAATGTTTTATTTCAGTTATAATTATTTTATAAAATTTAATATGCCAATTCTTCGGTTTGATTTTTTAAATAATTTTAAAATGAAATAATTAAATATGTTACAAACATTGTTTGAAACTTGAGAATCATTTATAATATTGTATGGCTGTAGTAAAAGATATATTCCCTTTTATTTTACGTGTCTATGACTAAAGGGTGACATAAAATAGTGAGTTAAAACTTAATTTATTATTGCATTATTATTATTTATAGACGTCAAAATATCTTCCGCTACATATAGTTTTTAACATATTTCAGCTAACATAACACATAATAATATGTGTATTAACAAGATAAGATATGAAGACCTAAACGCCTATATATAATAGCATGTACTCGTAGAATACTGATAAAAAATTAATATTAATAATTATAACACAGTCAAAGTTAATATAGTAATATTATTTATTATAGATAAAGTTCTCTAATCTAATTTATATTTTAATAGGAATGACGGTAAAATGCATCGATATGTTATATGTATATTGGGATAGAAAAATATTTTACATATTATAATATATTTTAATAAAAAAAGTACTAGGACAACGATTAGTTTATGTAAAAGAAATAATAATAAATTAATTTCAACAACACCTATATCAAAATTTGACAAAATGAGGTTTTTGTTGATATTGGTAGATGAACACCGTACAGAAATATTTTATTTGAGACTTTTTTTGCTTATATAACTGGTTAGACTGAAACAATGAAAATAATAACACAGCGTATATCAAACATTGGTCATAACACAACGTATCTCAATAAAATCACATTGAAAATCACTGTTGCTTCCAGGAATCTTCAAAAAGAAAAAATAATTTAAAACACGTTTTATGACTCTATTGAAAATCCATGAAAACTGAGATAGGTGTTGTTGCAGTATCAGCGACGTAAGTGCAGGTACCAAATATAAATTAAAATAATTATTCAACTAATTCATTTAAGACGTTCTAAACTGTTTTTACTTTTATTACTTACTATATTATTCAATATTTCTCTATTTGCATGAAATATATTCGATAATAAAATTATATAAAACGATTAAATAAACTTCACGATAGCGTACTAAATTAATGTATATAACATTAAAACACATTAAAGATTATAAACAGCATTTTGATATAAAATAATTAATAATTCAGTTACAATTTACAATATTGAATAAACAATACAATAAATTGTAATAATATATAAATATATATATATATAGGTACCTTTATGGCAGATTTATTAGTTTTTAATACATTATACTAATAATTTAAATATAGATACTATTTATATAACCTTTACTCCGTAGTCTATAGCATGATGAGATTATGAATCGAAGAAGTGTTGATAATAATAGGTAATGATATTCAAAGAAAATGCTACAGCAAGCTGCTGCGTTGACAAATTTCCTATATTTTACGCTTATTGTACAATATTGTTTAGTAGATTTCGTGGGTGTTTTGTGATACTACGTGATCATATAGCTCTCACGACGATTTCGATTCTTTTGTTTTAATAATATTTTACCGCTTTACCGGCAATAATTTTTATAAGAATAATGATAGACAACAAATGGAAAACGTTATTAATTGTTCGCGATTTATGCAAAATGTTCAAAATATACCAATACGATTAAACGTCAGAAAGTTGCTCTAAACAGACAAGTAGCCATAATAGATGTTTACGTATTATATATTACGAGTATTATGGTCGTATTATGGTCGTTTTTATGTCACGTCCAGCGTTGTCTCGCGTAATGCTATTTATGCGTGTGAATGTGTAAATCAAAAGTATTATCCAATGTATTTGTGCAGTACGAAAATAATAATAACACTTAATGTACACTAATACCATATTATATTATATACATGTTAGTCAAATTTAAATAAAATACCTACGCTAATATATTATAATATATGCAAGTTTAAATCGTTTAAAATAATACATTATGCGTTTAAATAAAACTATATATGCGCAACAGTACGTATTGAAAAAATTTTTTTGGTTATTATTGCCGCATAATATTGTATTATTATGTTATATTCGGCAAAGCGTGTTTTACTAGGTATACTGAAACACAAACCCGTTGATCAGCTATACGAAATTTATACCTGAATTATTAACGACCGGAATAACTAGGTGCATGGTGTTTCGGTGCACAACCGGATTGTGCAAATTCGTTTATTTCTATCGCGTCAACGACATCGGTCATCGACAGTCATACTACTCGACACTCCTGTATAATTTTCGATAGTTTTGCAAGATCACGATGAGCGAAAATCGTTTTAAAATAATGGTCATAGATTTTACAACATTATTTTAATAAAAAATAATAATAATAATAATAATAATAATAATAAGACCATCTGAGGCTATAGTACTTATATAAAATGTAATAGAAATTTTTTTTTCAAATTATAAATCTTAACATTAATTATTATAAAAATATGTGGTTTTCTGCAGCTTTTCTGAGCTGTAAATTGTATTAAATATATAATATACTTGTCTATTTTATTATAAATAATATAATTTTCGATAAATAGGTTAATATATAGAGTATCATGCGGGTACGTACACGGTAGCTTATGGTGGTCTATGGTAAAATGGTCTACTATATTACGACACAATATTCCACGATAGATATCTAATAATATAAATTAAAATTTAATTATACCTTAGCAATTCCAATTAATTTTAATTCACAATTTAAACTGCTACTTATGGCCATTCACTGTTATAAATTATAATGTAATCCATGCAATTCATCGTAAAGTAATAAAATGTAAGAGCCTTTAATATTTCCAGTATTATAATATTAAATTCAAAATTTCAGTCATCAGTATCATCATTCGGTCTTTATAAATATTTATCCAATTTAATATTAACAATATACCTAATGTATATCACGATTGATAATTATAATATACGAGATAATGTAGATAATATTAGTATATTTTGAAAGTTGAAACTCGATACTTAAAGTTCAATAAGAATTTAAATTGTTTTTCAATTCTTTTAAACGTGCTAATGTAGGATATAAGTACTAAAGAAATCCCTCCTTATAGGAAACTTTAAATTGTGTGTTTGTCTCATTATACCATTATTTCATTAGGTACCATTGTATACCTTATTGGATTTTTTAAGGATATTTCACTATTCGAGAATATGAGTTTACAGTGTAAAACCCGTATTTTATTATAAACTTAAATATATTGCAGGATAGTTAATAAAAAAAATACAACTATTAATTGATTCATATCTACATACAAGTATAAAAATGTGCAATATACCTATATATATATATATATAATATATACTATATATATTATACTTTAATGCAAAATAACTATAAATAATATAATATAATTAATAAAATATAAAATTATAATGTCGCCTCTCATAGGTGCAATTTAGTGGTTGCTTGGGGATGCTTGGCACCTCTAAATTTTATATTAGCACCAAAAAATTATTTTATTTTATACGTATCTATATTTTTTTAATATTAATATTTAATATAAATTATAATTGGTATTAGTATTGGTATTGTAGCAACGATAAAAATATAAAAAACGTAACCTATTTTATCGTCTATCATTTATTATTTAACGGAAATAATCCAGCATCCTCAAAATGTTTACCCGAATTGCACCTATGCCGACTCCATCAAGTTGGGAGTGTATACTATTTATATTACATTATAACAATTATATGAACAATAGATTACATACCTATATTATATATTAATTTTATTATTAATATTATATAATTTGCAATCAATACTCCTACTCATACCGGGTAGTAAAAATGTGAACTATCGTTACTATTTCTAATTTGGTATTATATTATATATATAATAATATAATAAAGTGTATCCAAGGTGTGTACATTAAATTATATATTGATCACAATTATAGTCGAAAAACGCTTGTTGTCCAAATGTCGAGACGGTGCACTATATATAGATAGAATATGATGAAAAAACATAAACAAATTGTAAATAATATTGGTGTTATATATTACTATTTATAACTAATAATGTTCTTCATTGATGTGTTAAATTTAACCTAACACGTTACCAAAGACATATCGATTGTCTTTAAAACACGTTTTTAACTCTTTCCTACATAATATAACGTAATAGGTAGGCATGTGCATAAATATATTATTATGTAGTTATACATAATATATACAGCGGGTGCAATAATAAATACAATAAATAACATATAGTACCTACAAAATAAACGACATAACATAACATAATATTATTTTAAACTAAATTTTGTTTTGTATTTTTTTTTTTTAAATGTTAGATTATCCTAGAAAACAACTAATATTGAAAGAAAAATTAATTTTTATTCAAATAATTAATACATATGTACAAATTATACAATTATTAAAAACAGTAGCTCCACACTGTGCAGATTAAAGTGTTTTACGTTACCTGTTATGTCGTTGAGGTTGACACTTCATTCATATTCATTGTATCTGTATCACAGTTAGAATATATAATTTTTACGTTTAAAAACAGTTAATTATTCTCGTAATAAAACGAAAAATTGCTGAAACGTAACATTTTGATCGACCTGTATGTATAATGGCAACTGACAAGTGGGCAATGGCGAATAAAATGATCAAAACTGTAGCATGTCGCATAAGGTATAGGTAATACAATACACTATACACATATATATATATATATATTACCACTTACGAGTACATTACATTATGATATTATCACCATAATTTATAATGATATAATGTATAATAGATATAATAATAATAATAATAAAATCATAGAAATTTATATACATGTGACGATAATATGTTAAAAATTCACGAATATCGACGTAAAATGTGGTACATATATATTTAACCTAATAAATATTATAACATTATGTATATTTCTACTATACGATAACTCTCTGTAAAAAAAAACACCAAAAATTGACCCTCCGCACACATCTTCAAGTGTTGAGTTATCACTGCTACCGTCGCCGGTCGTGATAACATCACATAATAATATTATGATCATTGATATATTATCATTACACCGTAATATTCGTCTATTGTTACTTTTACGCAATAGGCGTGATCATATCTTGTCAACAAGTTACGCAATGAAACAATTGGTCCACACAAAAAAAAAATAAAATTATTGTCCCTTTCAGGAGAAAAAAAAGTTTAACAATAATTACAGCAAATTATAATAATATATAAACTTATTATATTAAAAAAAAAAATATTGTTTTATTACTATTTAATTATTGTTTATTTTTGTAATGGTATTTTGTTTTAATTAAAATTAATTATAGTATGTGTTTCTCTTCTAATACACTGTATTTAATTTACGGCTAACTCAATATATTTATAAACATTTTTTTTAATCATGGTGCATATTGTTTAACTGTAATATATGTTATATATTACAGTTTTTATCTTTTTTTTTTCTTTAGTTATTGACATATTTTGACGTACACAAGTTTAATAATATAATATACTGTGCACTATAAAAACATTAAAAACAATATATTATTATATTTTCTAGATGAATTGTAGGTTCCTCTTGCGGAGCCATAATCTCGCCTACAGCTATCCCACATAGATAATAATAATTTATAATGTACTATGTATTATCAATGGTATCATGTGCGCGCGCGCATAGTTTCACTTTCTTTATTATTATCTTATTTTACGACGAGACATTTTTTGTCGCATTACACACGCGCGTCTAAAAAACTGTTTTATACATATCAAATAAAATCATTGATTTAGATATCCGTATGCAATACATGTGTTTATCATACATATATTTAGGTAAATTAATAATAATTATTATTGTCGTCGTCGTCGTCGTCGTCGTCGTCGTTTGCACCATTGTTAAAACATTGCGTTGTATGCGCCGCCGCGGTGCGTGAACGCGGCCGTCGTGGGGTGGCCGCGCGGCGGTAGTCGAGACGTCGTTGTGCCGCGGTGATGGGCGACGGGAACCGCCAAACCAAAACGTTTCGGGCCAACGACCGTGGCCGCGCGGGAGCACGTGTGCTCCCACACCGCGCCTTTACCGCCAGCGTTGCCGTGTGACGCGTTGGCCCAGCCGAAACGATCGTCCGACTCCTCTGCCGATTTCCGAATGCCATGTCGCAGTGCCGCCCTCTTGGCACGTCATTCAAACGACCACGACCGGCAATTCTCTGGGCTATCACGACAAAACGCCCGGGCCTAGCCAGATTTTCGACGTTAAAATACGAGCTTCGAACGTGAGGGTGGTAACCTATTAAAAAAAGGGGGCACTGGGGGCCATTGCCGAACAAAAAAAAAAAAACCCCCCCCAGCAAAATACTAAAATGTTACTTTACATAAACCACCGATAAATCACCTTCCCCTGACCTCTTACCCCTCGAACACCCTTGGATCTATATTATATTAAACACGTATTATCCAAATATTGATCCTACCGGACACGTCGACGAAGCGACCAGTATAATTTATTGGGCAGAACGTTTTTCCTTTTTAATCTAATATAAAATATACAAAAATCTATTTATACATAGGGCATATATAACACGGTTATATAATTTGATGATCTATATTTATACAAAAATGGGATAGATTATTATTATCTTGTTTTTTTTTTTTGTCTTAATATGATATTCTACAAAAATAGTATAAAAATTCTTGAAAAAAAAAAATATCTAACTCGATTATTGTAATTATTTTATACATTAATCGGAAGAAACGATAATTCCGCACGCGTCAATCGACGTGAGTACCTGGGGGATGATTGGTCAAGAAGTGCGATACTTAAACTGCGATGAAAAACTAATCACGACCGTCATCGTCCAATACACTTTATTAATATTGTATTATGATTACATTGTAATAAATAAATATAATATTTACGCGAACACGTGTACAGCTTTTTATTTACCGCGGACGCCGAACTCTGGTTTGTAAAAAAAAGAAACTAAATAATAATAATATCGTCATTTATTATATCGATATAGATATAGATATATATATAATATATATGTATATTATGTTTATTATGTGCACGCGCGTCGGAAACGCGACGAGCGAACGATGGACGAAATAATATAAGTCTATATTAAGGATATACAGAGTGATCGGAATATTTATATATTAAATAATCATACGTTCCACAGACATGTCATCCGAAAACCCGAAAATTCAGTGACGTAATTTGGGGCTCGCAAGTCATATAAAATATATTATCGTATATGTACGGTTGTAATGTTATAGTTTTGCGATTTTTAAAATAACAAAATCTTTAAAATTATAATTTAATTTGATATTTAAAAATAGTTATATGATTTATAAAAAAAAAAAACCGTTATTTTTGTTAAAATTGTCTTTTTCCAAAAAATAAACATTATCGTATTTAAATATAAAACTATTATAATAATTTAAGATAATTGGTAAAATACAATATTTAAATCAACAAATAATACTAAACTTTTCAAAAATGTTTGTGTGTACGTTGAAGGGTGGATGGGGGATGGGATAATTTCGAGATAAGACAAAAATTTAATATGATGATAATTGACAAGACGTTAAAACACCAGAAATTTGGCCCAAATCACACCTCTGCTGAAAACTTATAGTAACCAGTAATAATATACCGCCCGCAGTAGTTTTGAATTCTTTTTCATTTTATCATACATATTTCTCTACTTAGACATATTTAAACGAGAATATTGCTATAACATAAATAACTGTATAGATCTATTGTTCGTGTTGCAAAAAACCGCAAAACCCATTACAATATTATAATATACGTTCTATTACTTTTGTAAAGTGATATTCCGACCGTCCTGTATATAAATATATATATATATATATATATATATTTGTGTATACAAACCAAGTAGTCTACACAAATTGTGTGCCTTGTACACATTGTAATTTTACATATTATATAACGTGATATATATTATTAGCATGATCAATGCAACTGCTGTTTCTGTTAATATGTTCGCGAAACGATATCGCGCGTGTGTATATTTTGTTTATCCCATTCATTAATAATAATATATACTTTGTAGGTACGACGGATTATCGCGCATTGTTGTTTTTATTTTTATCGACGTTTTGAATAACAACAACGATAAACAAGATCGTTTCGGCACATTATATTTCTTCACTCAACACTTTTACGCGCAGACGGCATCAAAAATCGCAAATATTTTTCTCTTACGTTGCATATTATAAGTACCTACCTAGTAAATAATAATAATGCACTGTCTTATATATATATATATGTACTATGCAGAGGCGCCCACTAATAAAAATTTAGGAGGGGATAATTTTTTTTTTTATAATTTCTCTATTTACCTAATATCTGTAATACTATAATGTACAATGTCTTTGTGGTTATCACGCTAAATGTTAATAGATAACTATCAATAAAATTACAAAACAGCATTATGGTTTTGCTTAAATGTAATTTTTAAATACATTTCCGCTCCAAATCTAGAGGGGAGTTTCCCTCCCCTAACCACCCTGTGAGCGCCCATGCTATATCGCTATATCGGTATAGTTTATGACGGGTTTGCCGATAAAATTATTCTAAAACCACTATTTTACATAATATATTATGATATTATAATATATTTACAATCGTATAATCCAAGTATTACTTGTACAAATCGTTGCAATAGGTCTTTATATCAATTCTATTAGGATTGATATGCCCACCGCCCACATGAAACGTCTGGCATACCTGTCGAATGCAATGCAGAAACGGCAAAATGTTATCCAACATTATAATATTAACTATAATATTGTATTAGGTACTATACCTACTTATACCTAAAATATAATTTCACAAACACTTTATTACAATTTTTACGTATAACAAACAAATGTCATGTCGATCGTTTCTGCCATTGTATTCCGTGCATAATATAATGTATAACATAAACATGCCATAGGCAAGTCCATAATGCGTTTAGTATTGAAATTCTATACGGCAAACAAATCATTGAAATGAACTTGTAACACATAAAATAAAAAGTTTTGTTAAATTTAACATGTCGCACATTCGTCCCTCCCAATTTTAAGTCTGTATAAGTAATTAGGTAGTAATTATATCCCACATATACATACTGTACCGGACACCGGGTCACAAAGGCATAAATATAAAATTCAGGAAAATATCATTATGGAAATTAAGACAAAACATGCAGGCTCTAATAAAACCGCTAAAATTTCAATCGAAATAATTTTTTTTAACTTGAGTAGTTTTAGTTTTTTAATCTCATAATAGACAAATATTCAGTACCCACAGGCAAAATTAATATGTAGAAAATAAAAATAAAAATAATTGCTAATTAAATTTAAAAAATATACTATAGTTACATCAAATATACACGTACTTATAATGTATACCTACCATTGATTACGTATACAAATTATGTATACTTAACAATGAATGTAACTAATAAGTAATAATTATTATAATATATACCTAATATACATAATATAGTTATACAATTTTTTTTTTGTCGTTCCGTACGGATTTTATTTTCTGCAATTATTTGACAACATATTTGTATACTTAAACAAAAACATATAGTAAAACGCTTTGAAATATATATAAATATCTTAATAAACTACTTTTTAAAGTCGAACTATATCTAACCTTGTTCTGAAATTTATAATTTATTAGGTATATTATACATATAGGTATAAATTATTTAAGGACATGGAATATCTTTATTTGTCATTTACGTATATTTCATTTGCCACACAAGTGCATAATGCATTATATTTAAGTTAAAAAATATAGTTCATTTCTAAATTTCAATTCGCAAGCAAATCATATATTAGCTTGGTAAATATTGTTCTAAATATTTATTTTTATAAATCTATTACATTTACATGCGGATAACTGTTTACATATCGGGCGGGGCGTAGGTATTACTAGTATAATATAATTTTGGATGATCTTATTATTTAGTTTTACAATTAACATTGGATATAATACAACCAAATTTTTATTACTTTGTAGTTTTTTTTATTATATAGTTATATATACCATTGATTAAATGTACTCAATATATATATATATATTCGGTACCTATATAATATAATCAATGGTTATACTGAATAATTTATACAAATTACATGATGGACTGGAATTTCTATAGATTAGCAAGTTAAATTGATTATATAAACAATTTTTTTAAATATTAGGTACTATATAACATTTGAATGTTTAGAATTTTGTGACCTATTGAATTAAACTAATAATGGTATGAGAACATGAACAATACCAATATATATATTATGCTTATTAAATGTTCTATAGTGGTAGCTTAATATGTATAATTTTTCTTAGTATAATTAGTATATATACATATATGACGACACTACCTTTACACAGTAGATATGTATTATTTTTTAAGTACGAATAAGTTCCTATATGGTTATTTCCTATCTAAATGTTTTGAAGATTGTTATTGTTCAAGGAGTTATCTATATTAATTATTATTATTTAAAACTCCAATATTACGGCCAAAACATATGAATTTTAAGTTTGGGGATTGTAAAACTAAAACGTATCTATACAAAACAAATTACATATTTTTTTTATAAACTAAATTATAATACAGAAAAAATATTATAATATTTTTGTATAATAAAAATGTATTTGTTTACTATAGAAGTTTAAACTGTAAAAAATTAAACAATTGACTAAGAAAATTCACCATTCACGTCAAAAGAATACAATTCACCTTTTACATAATATAAGTATCACTTTACTTGTATTAGATATTTAGAATTTAGATCCACAATCGATGGATCATATTATTATCTATGTCTATTTTTATTATATAATAATAGCGAAATACACTGTCTCTTAAATCTTTTATACTTGCCATGTATACCTATTATCCTATATCACATTGTTGTATACGTCTAAAAAACGTTAGCCTAACTGATGCCGATGACAAGAAAATATTAAAATCCCTTAGATAAATTTTATGTTTTTCCTCCGTTACATTTATATCCAATTGTATCAAAGTATAGTATCGATTGGTAGATTGATAGTAATGTTTTTAAAAGTTATATTCATTCTATATTTATTCTGTTCCTAAATTACAATACCTAGATGCTACATAAATACATGTTGATTGTGTAATGTACTGATGTGACCTGTGATACATAAAAAAATATAATACATATTCCATAATAATATGCGGGTCTTCGTGTAATAATCCAAATTTTTTTTGATACATAATATTATAATATGAACATAATATTATTATTTTTTATTAATGATTATGACTTGTAAGCAATGTAGAATAGTTATTTTTTCTGATGAGTGTACACGTGTAATATATAATAATTATTGACGTAACAAACTAATAAATTATTATGTTGTTTTTGTCACTTACATAGTATGTAAAAAAAAATTTATTTTTTTTATTTTTAGTTCATTGTATTCGTTGTTTATTTTGAACTTTAAAGAGTATGAATATTATAATAATATTGAAATTATTTGATGAAAATATTAAAAGTTATAATTAATACTTAGGTACATATTTTGTGATTAAATTCCATGAAAAATATTAACCGCATGCTATATATATATAATCAATATAAATTGGTGTGACATTAACAATCAACACACTTTAAAAGAGCTGGTGAAGCGGTGAGAGTTATAAAATAAGTAGTTACAAAATGCAAACATATTCATGAAACTGGGTAGTACCGACATACACCAAAATTCAAAATAAATCTTTTGATTATCGTTATAACTATTTATTAAGCCTATATTATATATAAAGTAAAGCTAATTAACTAAGATTGTATTACCTGTTTAAAAAAAAACATACCTATACGCGGCTATATAGCTACATCATAATGCAAACAATATTAATTTTTAGTCATTTATAGTCATAATATTTACATTGTTATATAAATTAATTAGTTTTTAATCAATTAAAATATTATGAAAACCAGAGTGGACTTTTGAATGACGATATATTGGCAACGTACTTTTGCACAGTGGGGAGAGAATATATAACTTTTTATAATTTTAATAAATTACTGTCGATAATCATTAAATTTATTGATACACATATGACATAAATATAATTTACCGGCGACTGTCGACAATATTACCGAATTACAAACATTAATTGTAAGATGTATACATATGTTATATCTGTTATAACTTTGTAAGGACAAATAAAAAGAACATTTTTAAATTTTATTCGCGGTAGATGTTAAAAATTGGCTGTCTTGAACTTACGACTGATTTTAACTTTTATAGTATTTTAGGTAAATTATAGTATTTAATAAATCTCTCATACATTTTTACGATTTCCTACTACACTTACACTACACGCTAAATGTGCGTCGCTCATATAACACGATAATTTATTTCATAATAGATTCTACTTTTAAAGTCTGTCACGAATTATAAACTTTTCGTTGTATGTTTTTAACTAATTAAGACCAGAACTTCCTTTAGCTTTTAAACAAATATTGCTGTTATATATTATTACCTAATATTAATTTATAAAATAATGCGTAGTACTAAATTTATATATTTAATGTTACCATATATAGCTAATTTTTTGTTTATGGGTAGGTACTTTATATTTAGTTGGTAAAATCACTTTTTGTAGTTATAAAATATTAAAAATATATAAATAATTATATAATAAATAATAATCTATTATATATTGTATTAAGTTAACCATATACCTACAATCTACGTATTATTTATGTACTTACCTGTGTTTATACATATTAAATAATGATTAATATTTATGGGATATGGTGTGATTTTATTTTAAATGTATATTCGACATTATAAAATATACTCACTCGTACTTTACTTTAATAAAATTTTCAAAAATAAAATAGACCTTAACGATATACAAATAATCGTATTATTGCTTATTTAAGATCAACGACTACCTATAATAACGGAATAATTGATAGAAATCGTCCCTATCATGATATTTTAAGTTGAATGTTTTATTTCTTAATTAATTATTTTAATGTACTGAATACTTAAATAAGCTGTATGTATACTTAAAACAAAAGTAGTTACGATTGGTTTAAGTATTGTAACTTTTTCCATATAATTTATAACAACTTTCTTCGACGAATAAAATTTTAATCCATAAGTCAACAGATATAATATTAAAAAATATAAAATACATAATTATTTACATGAGTGATATAAAAGTCATTGAGACATGTAATTTTATGTTGAATGAATACATTCAACCTGCAATAATAGTAATAATAATAAAAAATTTTTAATATAAAATATGTGAGTACTAGTTGGATATATACGTACTTACATTTAATAAATATAAATTATATAAATTGAATATTCAAGTGTTAAATGTTTAATGATATTTACTTTCAAATATCGACAAATAAATTGTAAAATAAGTTGATACTACTTTAGTATTTTTTTTTAATTTTTTTTTTTTTTATATAAAATAAATATGTATATATTTGTAGAAAAACGTAAGTATTGTAAATGAGTAATGACTAATAAGATAATATATCTTTTATACATAATAATAATGTATTTTTATGAAAATAAAATATATATTTAGGTAGGTATAATAAATTTAAGAATGTAGTCAGCGTCTATCTATACCCTACAATTCCTATATTTCAATAATATAAACCCGGCTCAATGAATGGTGTAGGAATGTAAATTAAAAATATAACACATAGCTATATTTAATGAATTTAAAAGACTATTTTCTTAGAATAAAACGATATTGATTTAAAAAATGTACATCATCTTTCCATCTATGATAAATAAACGTATCTATATTTATAATTTCGGTTAATTTAATGTACGATAAACAAAAATTATAATTAATTACTATAGGTCAAAAAATTATATATATTAGGACTCGCCACAGTTTTGATTCTAAGAAAGTTGCTATATTATTACGCACATAACAAACTAGAAGTTATAATCAGTTTGCAATTTTTACTTAAACAGTTAAACCAATAATATTGAATGCTTACAACTAAAACAATATAGTTGTAATTTATAAACTATACATTATTTCTTATATGAAAAGTAATTTAATTAAAAACAATTTATAATTCAAACTGATTAACATTTAATGTTTTAATTTTTATACATTAGCTAACCTTATTTTATTATTAATTGTCTATCGTTTAAATCAACATTGGAGGATGTACTATTTTTTTAAAATTTTAAACGACTTTTTTTATTATTCAAAATTAGTTATTATTTTTGTTACCTAATTAAGTTAATAATTCAAAATTAAAGTATCAGATTTTTTTTAATTTGTACTGTCATATTATGATTATTCACAGTTTATGCGTTAATTAAAAAAGTTACACATCGTATAATTTACCCATATATTTCGATTTTTTTTATGATATTAATAAAATGTTAACATAAGTCATTCATTAAATTTGGATTAAATTGGATAAATCATGCATTGTTTAAAATTAAAATAATTTCATTATTTTTAATACATTTAAATTTTTTATATAATAAAATACATAAAATCATTTTTAATTTCATGTTTTAATTTTTAACTATTACCCGGTGTCCCGGACATGTTATAGGTAGGTACTCTTAATAATATTATATAATATGTAGTTTGTACAAGTTTACGATAAACAACAAAGATCAAAGCTTTTATAAATGCATTATTTCGGAGCATGGCGAAATATACAACAAATATTAATCGATATTTATACTTATAAACCAAGTCTATTCGGCCAAATAATTTCAGTGTTCTGTTTATTCAGTCACCAGTATTAAGTATTTTATCTCGTTATAGACTATAAACCACAATGAACAATGCAATACAATAATAATAGTCTTGCCTTACAAAATACATAATATAATATAAATACAAACAGTATTATTGGCAAATGAAATAAAGGCTTTAATAATTATATTGAAGTGAAATGTGTATACAATTATAATAAACTAAAAAAACGTATATATTAATTGTTTCAACCACATAGCATTCAAATTGTTGATGGGTCAACTGTTTCACTGCAATGGAAAATGCAATCCCACGATAACTGCACGTTACATATTTCCCATTAAAATATTTAATAGATAGGTAACCTAACCTAACTATAATAGTTAACAAATTGTACGTTCATGATTTTATCTTCGTTTTATAAATTAATATTTCTTGTCCTACCTATACGAAAAAGTAATTCTGAATATGAATTATTATATTTTTACTTTTATATTTTATAATTATGTAAAAACTAAAATGCATATTGTATTGATAGGTAAAGTAAATATTAAATATATCATAAAAAAAACTTTCGTATATTATTACAGTTAATATTTTCAGTTATGTAAATATTTATCATTTACCATTTTAAATAAATATGAATATATACCTATACAAGGCTATAATAGCTTATACCTACACATTTTTTTTCGATACAAAAACTGTGAAATCAATAATAATAAATTATGTAAGTAATCATATAGTATTCACAAATCACATTTCTATATAATCATTCGCTTATGACTTTGAAGCTAACTAGGCTGAACTAAGATTATAATCTTTTAGCTCGCATATTACATACATTGGAAGTAATAATACATTTTTAAGGAATAACGTAGAATAACTGATGATACTTATATGACGGATGTTAAATTGAAAAAAAAAATACTTAGCATTATATATTTATATATATTATTATGAAATAAATTGTCAAAATTATAAAGATAAATATATACTTATACATAACCTAACCAACGTTATAAATTGAATTTATTGTAACATAATTATATATATATATATATTTTTTTTTATTCATCTTCTTCCTTATTTGTTAAAATGAAATCAAAGTTCGATTTTTCAATTTACGATTTATTATTAGTTATTTTATTATTGTACATAACATTATGAAACCAGCTGTATAATAATTTAAAATTTATATAGACTGAAGTGGTGGGAATAGACATTTACATTCATTATCTACTTTTAGATTATTCTTCTGCAATCTTTACTTTTACTCAACTTTAACCTAATTATAATCAATAATAAACCAGTGTGAAATAGAAAATGTGAAATAAAATCAAAAGTAGGTATGCATTTCAAGGTATAAGAAATTAATGCAACTTTCAATAGTTTGAAGAAACGATTGAAGAAAATATAAATTAATGAACCTCATTGCTTCGTCAAAAGTTATTGATATTGAAGAATTTTGTTAGTGATGTTAGATACTAATTTATCTAACCAATATCTCGAATATTGGTGTAATTTTTTATTACTATTTGAAACTAATTATATATATAGGTAGGTGTATGTTGTTATCATATTTGAAAAAAAAAAATTTTAAACGAAATGTAGTTTGTAAAAATAATTTATTTTTTATTATTTATTTAATGTATTTAAAATTAATTTTTTTATAGTATATTTACAGTTTACCTAATGGTAGATTATAAAATATACAATATAGAGATTTTTGAATATATTAGAAATTATCACGAAGATATATTTCTTAAAATCGTTAATTATAAATAAAATATAAAGGTATTTAAGGTAAAACGAAATAATATTAACATGATTATATTATGAATATAATTTATGTAGATAGCTATAGGTATAATATCTATATGTAAAAAATTAAGATAAATAATATTATAGTGAAATAATTTATTTTTCTTAATTGGCTGATAATATTAATTATATATGTCAAGCATATTTAATTTTCATTTTGTTATCTATTATCTATAGAACAAATTCGTCAACGGATATGAACTATAATTGTCTCTTGTAGTGCCTAAGTAGGTAGCTAAAATTAATTTTAAAAAATTTTTAAATTAATAACATTTATTAAAGTTATTGACAAACATAATATATTATATTATAATATACAATTATTATTTATACATATAATTTCTCAAAATATTAATAAAACTATCATAAAATATACCTATGTAGGTAAAATATAAATAGTAATTATATATATAATAAGGAATTAATAGTTTTAGAAACTAAATAAATATATTTTATATATTTAAAGTAATAAAGTGTAATACAAGAAAGTTATTGCGAAACAAACACAAAAGTTACGAGTTGATAGATATATACCATGATAATGTTAACTGACAACAGTGTTTATTATTAATATTATAATTTTGTATTAGTTGTACTATAGGTAGTAAAAGTTAAATTCAGTTTAGATTCTTTACAAGTCTACAAGGGAGAAGAATAAATATATCGATTACCTACTTAACAAAAAATGAGTTTTACTGTTAATAATTTATGGATTAAGTATACCTACATACTGTAAATTGGAAAAATCCAATTTCTTAAATATTCCGAACTAATTAATGGTTATTTGACCGTGCAGTTATAACTTTGTTAGTATTTTGTGTACACTAATAGAATATGGAAAATTATAATATACAAGTTATAGTAATAATATAATAAATAAATAATATATTACCATACATTTATGTGGGTGTATAGTATTATTTTATTCCATCACTTATATAATAAAATTATTATATTTTTAAAATGTAAGGAATCTAAAAATTCTAAGAAAGTGTGAAATGTGTTTACTATGCTTAGGTATGTAATATGTAATAGATTATAAAATCTTCATATTAAATAATCAGAATGTAGGTCTAGGAATGACTAGGTTTAGGTATTACATTATTAGCTGTTATAGTTATACAGTGGGCATTAAATCATGTTATTTCGCAATACATTTTTATCTATCAATTATTATTAAATATAAGAACATTAAGAGTTAAATTCAATTATTATGATATATAAACCATCGCGTTAAAATATAAATTCTATGTAGTAGAACAAATGTAGTATTTATAATTTAATTATTATACTTAAAAACTTTATCTTATAAATATTTTTAATTATAGAAAATATTCAAATTAATGAATATAGATTTTTATTACCAATGGTGATTTTTCCACTACTGTAACTTATAAGGTAGATATTTTAATAGTCACAAAAAATATTTACTTGTTAAATTTATTATTTTTATATATTTAATTGTTATCATTTCGTAAACTGCCAATATTTTTGACAACAACTAGGTACTTATAGTTATAATTCACTTTTCGTTACCTATTTTTCAAGTATAGCTATAATAGTTTAAATAATAAATAACATATTGATAAGATGTATAGATATATAAAACTTTTGGAGCACTACTTCTATTTAAAAAAAATGTATATATATATTACTTATTAATAAATTAATTGGAAAAAAACAATATTGTTGTAAAAACAATAATCTCATCTTGTATTCTTGCTCTATTTAAAATTAAACAATTAAACAAAAATGATACGTTAAAATTATTTATCTTATCGACTTTAATAGCGGAAAATATATTATACAAAAATAATTTTATAATATAGGTTATTATAATGATGTGCCATATTAATTTTTAGTAATTAATTTTAATTGCTGCCGGTGTATAAACGAAATAGGCGTATATAAATAGTATGTTCTATAATCTATATAAAACATAGGTAGGTACTAGATACTTAAATAATGCATTAATATATATATATATATATATATATATAACTAATTTCAATTAGTTATAATGTAAAAATTGTAATTAATTTTAAATAATAGATTAAAATGCCTATATAAATATAGGTATTTATACGAATATATTAACTATATAAAAGGTACCTATCAAAAAACAATTTTAACTTTAAGTTCAATTTAATAATCTATGATTAAAAAATTCAATTTGATTAGAATTTATCAAGAAATGCTGGTAGGTACGTCATATTTCCTAACCTGACTTTGGTGTTAAATTATAATTTATGAATGAAATCTATGAAAATGTACACGTTCAATTATATACAATTATGGTTATATTTATTTTATATAGAAATTTTTTATTATTATTTTCATGATCTTTATGATGTAAGTTTCAATAGTAAGTACAAAATTTTTTATTTCAGACATAAACGAGTTAAAATATTATTTTTACTTTGGATCTTATAGTTAATCAAAAATTTTTTATAATATTTTTGATAATTTATTCTAAAACGCTAACCAAATAATAATATAATATACTATTATATATTTCTAGAAACCAAATAAACTATTACTTAGTGTCTTAAAAATATTTAAATGGGGAAATACTTGATTGCGTATACGGTATACGTAGTACCTATTAACTAGTTATTATATTCTTTACCAAATTTTCATATTTATTTATATATTCAGATAATTTGCGAAATTATTTTTATGGGCCTTATCACAAAAGTTTCCGTTAGAACATCCTTTTCAATATATTATTCATGTTAAAAGTAATATTTACAGACTTACATTAATAGTTACAATCCATATTGATGACCATCCATAGTCATTTTAATTGTCATAACACAATATATTGTGCTGTTCCTCACATTAAAAATGTTTTAAATAATTATGTACACTATGGCAATAATAAGTAAAAATTAATTTAATTTAACTATCAATATTTTGTAAATTGTAATTTGTAAACAATTACTAAAATATATTATAATTGAAAATTAATTGATAAGTTAAGTATAACTAATTTATTATAAATTACTATTTATTTCATAGGTATTTAAAATAATATTGTACCTGTTAATGGTGAAAAAAAATATGTTATGTTATCGCTGTTTACTGTATAGTACTTACCTAATAATTAACAGCTGTGGTTAATAAACAACAAAATTAGGTATAGTGGACGGCAATAAATTAAGGTATATTGACCCCTGATATTCGTTTATATTTTTATCAATCATATACAACTTTCTCTAATGGGAAACAATTTATAATTTACATAATTTAACGTGGTAATATTTATAATACTCGAATTAGGTTTATTATAAAAAAAGTTGAGTATTTACTATATAATTTTCTACTTAATACAATATTGTATAACATAGATATTAAGATATTTGATTTGATGTTTATTAATATTTAATATGTATTTATTATAAATTATAATAAATCTATATTGATATAATCATAATTACTATCTAAAATTTTGTTTTTAAATGTATAAGTTACACATACTTATACTTGATATATTTAGATAAGTAATTATAAATAGTTAAAATGATCCGTAAATTGTAATGTTCAATTTAAATTAATTTAAGAGAATAGTGTTGTTGGCTTTAATTTTAATATTACAAATTTTGCGGATTTTAAAGTTGATAAACTATATTAATAGTATGGTATATTTATTAGTTATTATACTTTATTAATTACCTATTAAATATTACTTACGTACCTAGGTATATATATTAGCTATTTGATGCATATGCACCGATTACAAAACAAACTGTTTTATCGTTCACTTAATGTCATAAAACAAGGTGTTTTAAAAACAATTTCAGGACTGAACTATAGTGTTTATGAATTTTTTTCTTTGGCTGAACAATAATGTTCAGAATAGTATTCACTATTCAGTGTGTTTGTTTATTCTCAAGTACCTACTAATCAAAGTAATAAACACCGACATTAACCTTAAAATAAATTATATTAATTATCAGTTAAAATTTTAACCGAAATACTATTGTTTGACCAATACAATTCATAGACCATTTTAAACTGTATAATATGAACCGGCTGTTTATAAATTTTAGTTATTTAAACTCTAGTACCGACATTAAACATTAAAAAAGCTACCTGGAATGTTTTTCAAATTTTATCAAAACGATTTTAAAACTACTTTTTGAGCTGTAGGTACTATTATAGCTCAATAACTTCAAAGTTCATATTGTTATGAATTTATGATACATTCAAATTAAATAAATAATATTAATATATTCATGATTTATAATTTTGGAATATTGAATTTTTATTTTTATTTTTATGAATTTTCTATAAATTTATATAGCAAAAATAATTACTAATATTAAACTAATAAATTAACGTAATATATCAATTATATTATA
Source organism: Eriosoma lanigerum (assembly GCA_013282895.1). Classification (NCBI taxonomy): domain Eukaryota; kingdom Metazoa; phylum Arthropoda; class Insecta; order Hemiptera; family Aphididae; genus Eriosoma; species Eriosoma lanigerum. The sequence goes on from CM023361.1 coordinate 19,717,402, forward strand.
ATAATTTTAGATTTATAGAACATATTTCACCTATACATTTACTTGAGTAACTAAACATAGAATTTTATTATTTTTCAAATGTAATGTACTCAAAACTGATATAGTATGTACCATATATGTTATATTATAAAAACAACTAACGTTACAACGATTGATTATTTATTTGTAATACACTAATTTAACATTAAATCAAAACATTGGTAAATGATTTTGTACTAATATTTACTGCGTCGCGGTCGCGGTATGAAATGTATGATAGTCTGGTATGAGAAATTTAAATACGGGTACATAATATAATATACCTATTACAATATATTGTAATAATGTTTTTTTAATGAATCATAATTAAAAAATGAAATAAGTCAATACTAAATAGTACAAAGGTTGAACACGTTATTATCATTGTATTTTATTATTTCCAATACCTTTAATATTATTTGTTTCTAACTTTTTAAGTTAAACTTATTCTTTTTTTAATTACAAACGTACATTTATACATAAACAATATTATAAAATAAAATAATGTTTGAGGACACTTACTGTATATTTAATACATTTTAAATTTAAGTTAATGACACCATAGTATGAGTAGGTATATTGGTTTTTATATAACTATAATATATATATATATATAAGTTATCATTACTTCATTAGTACCTTATTATAAGAAATTTAAATCATTTTTTTTTATTTAAACGGGTATATTAGATTATATCCAATATTTTTTTTTTTATAATATTTCGAATATTTTTTAAGGTTAGGTATTAATGATATTAACATATAATTTTATAGAAACATGTATAAATAATTTAATGATTATAATAATAATGTAGTTATTATATATGTATAATTCTTAAAAAAAAAACCACTTGCGGTATAATCAGTGGCCTACCTAACTAGAATTAAAATCTTAGGGGTGCTACAATAAAATAATTTTCCTGATGCTATGGGGGCTTTGTCCTCCAAAATATAAAAAATAATACCAATGTCCAACAGTGTTTCCCAACCTTTTTATTATAGTGATCCACAAATATATTTTTAAAAAAGTAGTATTTTAATAATTGTTTACCATCATTTAAATATTTAAAATAATTTAATACTAAATACTGGATACATTTGATTTTGATTGATCACATAATTTATTAAGAATTATTTTAATTATTTACATTATAAGTAAAATTATGATTTAATATTTTTATTCTAGCATAATATAAGTTACATTATATAACAACCCATCGAAAATATTTTGCGACCCAATTTTGGTTCGCGACCTGTAGGTTGGGAAACACTGAATTTCCAATATATCCAACTGTAATAATATTAACAAATAACAATATTGTATGCATAAATAAATATGCGTATAGTATCTTTAATCATGTAGCATGTAGGTATAGTTTATTCTATGCAGGTCAATGACTAATGTAACTAATGTGAGAGAGAAAATATGTATGATTTTTTACAATAAATACATGTAACTGAAAAGGGTGATAAATCAAAAGTTAAGAGTGCTTCAGCACTCCCCTAGTTATGCCAATTAGTAGAATTAGTTAAATTAAGTTAAATAAGCGAGGAAAATCGTAAGCTAACGTAAGTAGGTATTATAATTGACTGATTGATGACTGCTGTATTATAATCAATATATAATTAAAAATTAATACGTAAATATAAAATATATATGATTTTAACAAAATCCATAATATAATGTTATACCTTATACTACAGGAAGTTCATAGTTCATATTTAAATAAGTACCTACCTAACCTACCCATATTTAAATAATATAATAATATTACATACAATGTTATACTATTATTGAAGGTACAAACAAAATGTATTCTTTATACTCGTACTTACTTTAAAAATATGCAAATATTATAAAAAAATAAAACCGTTAACTTACGGTTAGATTGTAAGCATAACCGTAAGATGTAAATTAAACTAAAATATTAAACTATTTAAATATATGAAGTTCTATAGTTATATTTTGTAACATTTAACATTTAACATTTTTTTTATTGTTATTAACTTATTCTAGATATTTGGATTTATTAAAATAAAGTGAATAATTAAACAAGTTTGTTATACCTTTATCACAACTGTTAAAAATCTATGTATTTAATAATAACTTTTAAAAAAAAATGCAAATAAAATAATAATATGTAAAGTTAAGTTGAATGTTAAATTAAATTCTAAATAAAATGAATAATATAAAATATTATACCTACACTCTACTACAAGTATAATAAGTTCTATTAAAGTATTATAAATTATCGGAATATTTTAAAAACTTTACGACCTACATAACATAACATATAGCATAATATAGTAAATACAAATATATCTTATAAGTATATTAAAATTTGTTTTCAATTAGAAAAAAACGTTGAAAAACGACAGTAATAAAAAAAAATCTATCTATAAAATTAATATTTTAATATTATTAATGCTTTTTAGAAATGTTTTTATAATAATATTATGTCGAACCATAGTCCATAAAGATGTTATTTTCAAAATCGTAGACGAATAACGAAATAAAATAAGAATGTTTTATTGCCACTTATGTATAATATCAACTAAATATTATATAAATAAATATATATATACAATATACAAACATAAACTTCTTTTTCTATATAGGTATAGTTGATATTAATAAAATATATTGGTCAGAAAATTTTTAAAAAAAAATGCGTCGCGGGAATCTAAAATCCAGTTTGAAAAAATAGAAGTTTTGTTTAAAAGGGAATAAAAAATCATAATAACCAAATGGTTCGGTGTTGTTATGGTCATCTCGAATATGTCGTCTCGACTTCAAATCGCATTCTTCTACGTGTATTATAATATATATATATATATATATTTATGCATATAAATAGGCGTAAGTTAATTTAACAAAAAAACAGGTTTGAGTTATATTCGAATTTTTATGCGACCAGACATAGATCGCGATCTCGGATTTTCGGATTCTTTGACACTTTTAATATTATATCTGTATATAAGCCATGTAACCTAAACATGTATTATATTTTTACGATATACAAATTAATGCTTGTGGCTTGCATTACACACAGAAAACCGTCACGTCGTGTCGTCACTTGTCAGTGGTCGAATGATGAGGTCGCTATATTTCCAGCCAAATATATTATAATATTAATTACGTTGCCAGAGTATTTCACAAGCGTTTTATTTCCTGACAAAACCCGTGCACGTATCATCATCGTGTTAAATCCGGATCGAACTGTTCAGTATAAACATAAAAATAGCACCGACATTATGCAACGAACAACAGACAAGGCGTCAAGGTCAGAGTTAGTCGAGTCTCGGGTGATAATTTCGATTTTTTAGTAGCATAACAGTTTATACATCAACTTACAGCGGTATTCCTTTTAGTAAGAATAGAAATTTTAGATTTAAAAATGGCATTTATACTTTGTGATAATATAAAAAAAATTAATCATAGATTTGAATGTATTAGTATAATGGAAATGATATTAGATAATATTAGAAATGTATTATTTTATTTATAAATATAAACATTTCACTCAAAATCAATTTCTGGAGTAGATTAGCATTGTATTCCACGTTACCCCTATAGTTACCTATAGGGTGATCAAATTTTACTGATTATATTATATCATTAAAAATCTCGATCCTAGCAAATAATTTACCAAAAGAATGTTATAAAAATGGAAGGTTGAAGTATTTTTGAGAGCATCACCAATCACCATATTACCAACAACCATGGACTACACTTTTTTGGATCTAACGATCGCGTTTTCGTTTGCATGAGGACACAACAATTATAGGTTCACCTGGTTTACCCTGGGCATGGCACCCTAATCATAAAATCGTAAACCTCAAAGTATATTATTTATTGTGTAACAATTTTTAGTCGAAAAAAAGTGTTGTAATCGTTGTCGTGTCCGATAAATTATAAATAGAATTTTCATTGAGGGGAGGGGGGTCATTTCCATAACGTTCAGAAAAAACTCATTTCCGTTAGTGTTAGATACCGAGTTATAGGTTCAACGATGGTTACAAATAATTTTTTTTCAGTTACTTATAGTCAGGTATACAATACCATAACATACCATGAATATGTTTTAGGGTTCAAATTTGTACTTGGGGGTGTCAGACATAGGAGTGTCTAAGGGGGGGGGGAATTTGCCTTACCGGCAGAATTATTTCATCATGATAAATAATAACAATTAGTAATTTCGTGTTGAACACAGTACTTTTTTCAAATTTAAAAATAAATTTTGATGTTTCCCCCCCTCCCCCGCCACATGAACCAAAGTCTAAACACGCCTATGGTGTCAAGGTAACGGACCATTAACGCACGACAATATTGTGATTCTTTTTGGTATTTTTTATTATTGTTATTGAATTTCTCGCCGTGAACAATAATATTAAAATTTATAGCACAATGTATGCGTGAGTGCGTGTGCGAAAGAGCCAGCGAGCCATAGAACGCGCGCGCCGCAGAAACGCTCCGACGGCGTCGTCTGCGGTTACGCGGACGGGTGGTGTAACTTGCGCATGCGTGCACGAGTACGCGCGAGCGTTCGACTGTTTCTTGTGCGTTCGTGTATGTGTGTAGATGTGTGCAAGCCACGCGCTTCACGCACTGGGCCGAAACGTTGGTCCGGCTCCTCCACGCGCTCCGAAATTCGGCACTGGGCCGGGTTCACATCCGAGGCGTCCTTCGGCCATCGCCGCCCGACCGTCGGCTGCCGTCGGCACGGCCAAAGAGGTAAGAGAGGTAAATAGTCAGACCCGGCTCGTTTCGGATTTTGTTCCTCGTACCCATTAACTTAACCATTGTTGTGGTACTGTTTCGATCTTCGGCCGATGCCGATTGCCGAATATTATTTTCTCTCAGCGAAAACGCATATGTTTTGATTATTGTATTATTGTTATTATTATTGGTTATTTTGTATTTTTAATTGTATTTCTCGTGCGCTCTCCCTCTCACGACATTAATTATTCACTGAGTGTTATTGCCGTTTCGCTCACACCGTCCGTTCGTCCACATCTTCGGCGGGCTGGGTCGCGACACTGCGCTTGTACTTTGCCCCCGAAAAATTCGCGAAAATGTTTGTGACTTTGTGAAATCACACGCTGTCGCTGACCGATTTGCCCGACGCACAGACGCGCCGAGCCCATCGTCTTTTGTGTACCTCCTAACATTCGGCCGAGTCGCTATAAGTCGTTCAAACATCAAAGTACAAATCGACAGATGGATTACCGACAAACGACCTACAAGGTACGCACATTATTCATTGTACATTGTTGTAATATGTTATCGATAAATAGTGCGTTCGCCACTAATTATATTACGTCATTTGTATTTTCGCTCCCGAAATCTTGTTACTTCTGGGGAGAGTGCGATTCCTTATTTCGAGATAGCATTGTTATATTAAAACTTGATATTTGTATAAATACTATTGTATTATGTAAAATTATTATGAGCCATTATTGCTGAATGCCGATATGACGAGTTGTTGTTGGATGTATTATTAAAAAAATTACGTAATTTAACTATGAAATATATTTTTAAACAGTATTCGAATTTCTCCATTGATTTCTAAACATTTGTTGGTCTCCTTTTGAATTTGACCTGTTGTGACGGTTTTTTATTGTTAATTATTGATTGTTTATTCGTCCAATTGTTTTTAAATAAAATACTCAATGGATTAATTTAAATTATAATTGTCAATGCCAATGATGATATGAGGATCGCACGTATTTATGAAATCGGTTGCGCAGTATACTAGTCTCCGCGCAATTACAAAGTTATTGGTCACCAATTTTACTTATTGGATATTATCTGTTTTTGATTGATTTGTATAATGACTTTTTTCATCATTTAGCTGCTTTCAATATATAATTTATAAATTAATTATATAATTGTACGTAATACGTATATATTATATATATATATCTTGACCTAAGTCAACACCACTAATAGTCTGAGATATTGACTAACCTCAAACTCGAGGCCTTTTATATTTCACCCAGGGACACGTATTTTACAATATATTACATTTTTTTAAACTAAATTATTTAATGTTTTTGTCTGGGTGTAGTAAATGCGTATTAGGCATATAAATAGTAAATTTTTTGTTCCTAAATTATTAGTTAAACGCATTTATTCATAATAATATTCTAAATGTTGGTTTTTTGTAAACTTTGACGATCCAATTTTCTACAATGTAGGACGTATTAAATATTTAAAAGTCGAAAAACGGAGCGAGTAGCTAAAATTATTCATACTTTTCGTGTTAATTATAGTTGGTATTTTTATACAATTATTGTGTTTATGACTATTCATATAGAATGTGTTCAATACAATGTTAGACATTTTAACTAATATTAAGGTATAGTAGATGTATAGTAGAAGTATAATTGATGTATAATTGATATATAAGTGTTTACCATGTTTTAAGTTTGTTTTAATTATATATTATTACTAAGAGTAATAGTACCTATAGCCTGAATATCACGTCTTACATAAAAATCAATTTCGCAATTGTTTTTTTAGTTAGACCTAACTGGACAGATCACTAATGTTACGTTTCCTGATATAATTTTCAAACGATGGGTTAGGTTATCTAAAGAGATTAAACTATTTTTCATTTCGATTCTCAAGAGAATTTTATTTTATATGAGTTTACATTTAATTTGAGATTATTCTGATATTTCATGACAGTGATAAATGTTTTGACCCCAGGATAGCCGATAAGAAGTTCGAACTCTTGTTATAAAAAAAAGTTTTAGTGATTTCAACGAACTCTAATTGTCTGACCCACCGATAAATGTAAAAAAATAACCCATTTTAACTATCTCAAAGTAATAATGGTATATTCTGTACATCTCTTATATTATTTTTTAAAAGAAAGAATACATAATAAATATGATATTATTATAATTTTGTATAATTTGTATAATGATAAAAAAATCACTCAAAAGTATTATTAAATATTATTTTTCATTGTTATATAGTATAATAATATTTTAAACATGACATATGACGTATTCGATATTCCCTTATAGGTATCATTCTTGTTTATTATATTTAATTATATTTTGAATATAATATTAATTTTATACCTATTTTGTTATTAATGTAATAAATGCGTAAAATAATGAATTTAATATTTTTATAATTAGTATAACCGGTTACCGGATATTACATAGTCATTAGTCAATAAAATATATGCTAAATTAATTAATCCTATGAGAAAAATATGAAGCTCATCACATTTATCTGTCTCAGTATCAGTTGAATAAAAGGTTGGTCGCTAAATGACATGAATTTGTGTTTTTAGTAGTCTGACGATAACGCCAGTACCGCATGCATATTACTGAAATATGTTACCGAAAAGCCAATACCGTAAACGGCTACTAATTACAATAAATAAACTAACAGTGTTTGTATTGCGATTTGTGCGGTATTACAATTAACAATACACCCCCGTTGATAATCTGTACAATGTATACCGATATTATACCTATACTATGTTCGTATAATAATAATATTTAGGTGTTGACAAATTATATTGTTATAAAAATGTAACTATGTTTTCCACGGGAACGGTAAAAATCATGGTAAATAAACGTTGTGTTCCGCTATAGAGATTTTATTGACGTAAGCCGGCGAGAGTAGGTGCAACGTTTAACCGGCTTTTATTTCGGTGGATCTTTTCGAGATCGTATCAATCGCCGGAATTGTACCGTACAGAATAATGTAAACACACGCACCCTACACAAAATACTGCTACTACTACAACTACTACAACTACTGCATTATATTTTATTGCCCACCTCCGAAATACACACTAGGGGTTGTTTTGAGGGCAACGAACTCTCTTACCCCAAGCCCCGAGGGGTGCCTTCGGTTATATTGTATTATAATAATATATAACTCGTGTTTTGTAAAATGGTACCTTCTACACCATCACTGCAGTGCACGCTGCACGCAAAAGGGACGTGATGTAGAAAAAAAAAATAATAACCAGAGGGTTACACCAAGACCGCGCGTGTGTGTGTGTGTGCTATACACGGTATACGGATGGCTATGACGTTATTTATTTTTTTCCTTTCATTTTTTTTTTTAACTTCTCGCTCGGTCGTAATTTTTAATTCGGCGCGGTGTAATAGTACGTATTGGAGACAAAAACGACAGCGGCGGCGGCGGCGACTACGTCTAGGACGAACGTCTGCGGGCGGTGAGGTAGTGTCTGTAAAAAAAAAACACATCGCGTATATATATATATATATATTTATTTATAATATTATACATATACACGAGAAGCGAAATTTCCAGTGCGAATAATAAATGTATTATATTATTATTGTGTGTGCGTGTGTCGGTCTGTCGGCGGTGGCTGACTCGCCGAAGAGCGGCGTGGCGGGGTTTTTTTCATATATTTTTTATACATGTATTTTTATTTTTTTTAATACGTATACGCGTTCCACACTCTCCGCCGCGTTGTCGAGGTCGGTGTTCGACGGCGGCGGCGCGCGATCGGTCGCTAGAGCTCCACGTGTAGGCGACGGACCGACGTTTTTACCGTCCGTCGGCGGAACGTTGAAACGTTGGACCAGCTCCTCCACACCGCGGGCCGCCACCGCCGCCGTATCGATGCGTTGAGAAAGGTTACACGCATGTACCGCCGGTCCGCCACCGCCTGCCGACGACGGTGCCTTTTGTCGTCGAAATATTTCGTGTTACGATTAGGTTATACACTATAATATGCGAGGCCGTCACGCAGCTCGTTGCGTAACACCGGCTCTATATTGTACATAAATATAATAAAACATAATACGTAGTATATGTTATTGTCGGTGGCGAATTTCGAAAAATGGAAATTCGTTTTGGCCACACCGATGAATTCCGTTTGTGTAAATAATCGAGTCGGAGAGGAGGGGGGGGGGAAATATCCAAATTGATTTTTTGAAATCTTAGGATTTTGTTTTTGCATTAAAACGGGTCCCGGGTTCTGCCGCAGTCTTGTAATATTTCGTAATAATACAACCTTCCACCCCCCGAAGACGCAATTAAATACATATAATGTTTTAATATTATAACCATAACACGCACGCGATAGTCAAATATTGTTATAGTTTTTCTGTCGATTTTCTCCTACTCTTCATTCGTCGTGTTGTATTATGTATGTACTATGAATCTATGATTATAGCGCACTATTTACTGCTGTCTACTCTCTACTACTAAGTATTACTACTATTACTACTACTACTACTACTACTACTATTACTACTACTACTACTATTACTACTACTACTACTACTACTACTACTACTACTACTACTACTACTACTA
>CM023361.1:19726757-19765336 GCA_013282895.1 Eriosoma lanigerum
TACTACTACTACTACTACTACTACTACTACTACTACTACTACTACTATTACTGCTACTGCTACTACTACTGTACTACAATAGCATTACTATTATTATATTATTTCTTAAGTCTCATATTATCAGTAATAATATCGCACCAACATAATCATGTTATATATACATTATAACCTATATAATATATTATATTCTATACGTTTGTACATAAATTATAAATTATGACTACACATGCTTATGTTATTATATTGTTATAATTCGATTGTAATTGGTGATAATAATATTTGTCATTTTATTATTATTGTAATTTTTGTTATGTGACCCATATAACATAATAGACTCGGCGCGCGCATACTATTGTCGTTAATTTACAATAATGCTTACGCGTATATAATATATATTTAGGTATATATCTATATTGTAAAGTCATATACGCGTGGCGCCCACATACGTCCGCCAATAAACATTATGTGCCTAGTAAAGTATCAAATTTCATTTTTTTTTCTTCTATTCCATATTATGTGATATAGTACAAATTATAAATATAAAAATTGTTTTAACGTATCGGCGTACTACCGTGATAACGCTGATAACGTTGATTGTGTAATTTTTCAATTCACTTATCGGAACTATTCGACTCCGACGGTCGATCGTTCTCCTCGCTCTCACTCGATCTTTCACTCTTTCTCTCTGCCGGCAATGAAACGTACATTGCCGCGTATTATATATATACAGGGTGATCGTAATTTCGTGTTACAAAAAAAAATATTGAAAATGTATACAATTCCTACAATTTTTATACCATTAAACTTGATCACTCTCTATATATAAGTATATTATATTACACACAAACTGCTGCGGTGCGTATTCGACGAAGAGAACAACAATAAAATAAAAATTCGACAGATGCACACACGCGCTCGACCGCGCGCGGTGTCAACGAACCCCGGGCCGCCCAAATGCAAGGCGCGCCCCTTTTTTTTGGGAGAATAAACGCGCTCGTCCGTCGTTGTTGTCGTCGTCGTCGTCGGTGTTGGTATCCGACCCCAATGCCCGACTTATTGGCTTGCGTGTGCGTGCGCGATGCGTGTGATTCACCGCGGGGTCAACGCACCGGCGCCCCGCGGTCGTTACCGCAGAAAGCGTATTGTAACCAAAACGGGACGGATGAAGAAATAAAAATAAAAAATAGTGTTTTTCCTTTCCACGTTATTATAAATATACAGACATAATATTTTCTATTTATATAATATTATAATAATAATATGCCGAACGGTTGCGTTCTGTCGACAAGGCTATAATATAATATAATGGTAATTAATAATATTATGATATCCATTGACCGTTTCATGGGCGTGCGTTCTCTCGCAGGACACGGTCATCGTTGGTGCGAGCGAGTGCGTTTCTGACACACAAAAAACTACCCCGCGCGGTCGTTGTTTCGTTTATAATAATATCTATCATCAGCTGTAAATACGTCTGTATAATGATATTATGATGTTTAACGCGCTGGAATCAAGAGAATAACAATAATGAGAGAATGTATATTGTTATTATGTACTTATTATAATATAATCGTGCGCGCGCGATGCATCTTTTGGCCGAGAGAAGTCGAACGCGCGCGCCGGAGATACGCGCAAGGACGATTGATATACGAATCGCTTCGCGTCTTTGTCGTTCGATGACCTCAATGCGTTTTTATTGGGCTTATATTTTCCCCTTTTTTTTTCCCTCGGCATTAAACGCGGTCGACCGCTCTCCGCGCCGCGCGCCAATCCCCGCGCGTACGCGATCGTCGTTCGCGTTCGGCTCCAGTCGGCGCCCGGCGCGTCTCTTCTTATCGCGGGTGTTTGTGCGTGTGTATATTCACGCAGTAATATACGCACCGTACACGCACGTACGCACGCACGCATTCACGCACGCACAATACACGCCGCGCCAAAGCCCGAATAGCCGCGCGCGAGGGGAGGCACTGCATCGCCGGCGTGTTATACGCACACACGCACACGCGGTTCCTATACGCTGTAGTCAGTGTAAACGCGCGCACCGCCTCCAACGCCGGTGATCGTTCGCTACGCTCTTCTCGCTCACTCGCACACACGCACACACGCACATTCGTTTACACGTGCCGTGTGCCACGGCCGGGAAACCGAGAGAGGAACGCTTTTTTTTTTTCGGACGAAACGCTCGCGGCCTTCGGGGCTTCAGTAGGCTGTTGACTGTTGGCCGCGGTCCCGCGACCGCGCGATAATACACATATAATACACTGCTGCACAGTGCACATCTCACGCATACGCCGAACCGCGCTCTCGTCCCGACAACGTTCGCACGCGCTAATCGTCGTCGCCCGTACGACAATGCGATAACACGACATATCGTTTTTTTTTTTTTCTCGATTTCCTATTTTTTATTTATTATTGTTTTTATTTCTCTTGTAACATATCCGTCACTTTTGATTCTCCCTCCGGGAAGAGTAGACTATTCACATGCAGATAGCAGCTGCCGTCAGTTAGTCATATTACAATATTGTTGCAGTAGAGACGGCGACGATCGCATGTAATAACGTCTCTCCCTATATTCTATATTATATAGTCTTGTATCGTTATTGTATAGACTTTTCCAGAAGTGTTTCTGGTGGAATGTCCCAGTGACAAAGAAATGGCTCAACTTTGGGACAAATCGCAGAAACAATGGATTAAAAATTTCTGGCTCAATCTGAAAACCAACAACAAAAACGCCAGTGGTAAGCAAGACAGTTGCACGTTTTCATTTCCATTTTATTCATATACTTAATAAATAATAATAATGATATTATAAAGATATTTCTTAGTTGCCGTCATATTTATAGTACCTATCTATATTACGGTTTTAATACCGATAACACACGATGGTTCAATTATTATTGTTATTATTTTTAAATGTCTATACCAACATATTTTTACGAATGCAGTTACTCTATATGTTTTGTTATAAGACGTAGAATTTTTGTTTACGTTTCCAATTTCAGAATAGTATTTTTTTGTTTTATATTTCTATCGACTTGGTGACATTTATTAAAACTGTCTACGTTTATATACGGTATAGTATATAGTATATATAGTCTATAGTATAGTATTACGTTCATATATTTATATTTAATTTGAAAAACAAAAATAGAAACGTAGCAAAAATTTAACATGATAAGTAGTATTTAATGGTATATTGTTTTTTAATACTTATTGTCTTAATTGAATGCGGACTGCTGAGTAAGTTCCATATAAATTATATCATTTTATTTCCGATATTGGTTAACGATATAAGTGTTGTACTCGTATTTAGATATTGTTTGTTTTATTATCAAAAGCCATATATATTTTTAACATGTTTAATTTGTATATATATATATATAAATGAATGGGTATTGAAAGATATAAATACGATGTAAAGATAATGGTACAAATTAAGGTAACTAACAGTTTTAATTACAAAAATTATTTATAACGTATTTAAAAAGTTGTACGTTTGAGAGATATTATATATTTGCATTTTTAAAAGAATTTTCTTCACTCGTTTTAATTATTTAAAACCCCAATTTAGATACCTAATTACATATTAGGAAGTAAAATTAGAAATAATAATTAAATTTCGTTTTCATTATGGAAAATGAAATACATGCCTAAATTTAAATTTCATTTGAATGATAATAAGTAATACCTAATAATAATTTAAGTGTTTCTTATTTTTATATATGGTTTTTTTCGTAGGTTCACAATATTATATAATACCTGTATCATATTTTTGGTACGGTACCATAATAAATGTTTCATATACGAATTTTATCAGTATGTTAATTATGATCATTATACAATTTAACTAATTTAATATTGTTGTTACTTATCTAAATAGGATTTATTAACTTTATAAGAGGTCTTTTGTAATTTAATATTCATATATTTTATACAGAAATCAATTTGGTAAGTACTTCCACGAAGTATAGGCGTATCTGATAGAAATTATAGATGTAGCAAATAGTATTTAATTCAAAATGTTAATTACTTTACCTGATATGATGTTTCACTAAAATTCTAGATCTTACCTTTCCTTATACCTCCTTAAATTTTTTTAATTTATAATATTATAATAATATCCACTTAGAGTAGGTATAATTAATCCTGTAATATATTTGGTAATATCGATTACAATAACAATATAAGCACTCGTAATACACGATTAAGTTATTCTTATTGCCCGTGTTAAAGTGTTTTTATTGTTTTTTATTTTTTGTTTTTATATGTATATATTCTTTAAACACTTATTACAAATATTAATTAATTTCGTAACGCGTTCTTTATTTTTTTACGAGTGGGTATGTTATATATTATAATCATTGAAAAATATTGATTTTCCCATCTAGTCGTGGTGATTTTCAATAGCGACAACATTTATTATATTATTATTATTATTATTTCGTTATGACGGTGCTTTGAGCAAATTACAAGTAATTTGTTTAAAATTATGCGTCGAAAACTTTTCTTATATTATCCATCGACAAAAAATGTTACATCACGAACCACGGATATTTTTAAAATTCGTCTTTCTCTACATATTATACGAAATAAATAAATGATGGAATTACTGTTTTTTTTTTTTTAATATTATATCTACGGTCTAAATAGTAAATCAATGGACTGTCGCATTTCATACATTGACGTTTCGTCGTTTCCTGTCTCCGATCATTCCGAACGTTTCCTCAAACACAATGAGATATTTTTTCAAGAAACAGCAGTAGTCCGTTAACTTAAATATTCGCGAGTCTCCGTTTTGCGCGGCGTTGCGAATAGGCAATTCATGGCCATCCGGGTCTTGTGTGCAAAAATACCGTATTGCCAATTCGCTTGTGAATTTTATTTGCGAATATTACTGTTGCGTTGCGAATGCACGTCGTGTTTCTTTCTGATGTAGTCAATCAATCGCTTTTGATCGTACCGTTTCTTTTTTTTCGTTTTCTATAGAAACCAATAGGCATACCATTGATTTATACAATTCATAATTTATACATTAATTTATTGAATTATACAATTAAAAAATGTATAAATAATCAATAGGCATACTACTTTATCCTCAAAACTATACTAATAATACCTACATATTAGTCTATCTGTTTAACATTTCTCATAAAAAATACACATTTCACATGATGCTATTTAATATTACGGGAAAATAATATTAAACTGTGTTGCTTTTTTTTTTTTATTTTTAATATCAATTCAACACAAGAACGACTACCACACGTGCAGAACAACACGTCATCATGTTATAGCTATTATTTTCAGTTTTTTTATTTATGTACGTATATAGATAACTATAATCATAATATAACTACCACTCGCGTTTGTATATATTTTACACGTGTATTTACGAATACAATAAAAAAAAATATATAAACGAATAACATAAACAAAAGATACTTTCATATATTATTCCATTTTTTATTAATATACTATTGATTGTTGTATTGTTTAAAGTTCGTTTTACATTGCGTAAAAAACAAAAATCGTATGCGAATGCACCAGAAGTAATTATTATACCTACCCAAGTATCTACCTAATAATATTAAACCGATCTATGTTGTAATCATAATGGAATTATTACGAACTGTTATAAATCGCGCACGCGGTTTAGGACTCGCGAACAATGCACAATATTATAATATTGTGTGTACATACAGCGCGGCAGGGTTGAGCGTATATATACAAAGGCATCCATCTTGGAAAATCTAGAAGGGGAACGGAATCGAAGGAAAAATAAAGTTTGTGAGCAAATAAGAATGATTTGTATTCTATAAAATATTTATATTTTAACGATTCAAATGAATGAAAATATAAATTTGAAGGTATAAAAAAAAATAATTCATTTAAAGTTATAAGTTGGTTTTATCAATTTTCTTTTCTTAAAATTTAACATTTTATAAAACTGCGCTACAAATATCTACATTTAAATGGTTTCTGTTTTGGTCCAAAATTATGCATCATCAACGCATTTAAAATTTTTACTTTCGTACGGAATAGCTAAGAGAGGGAGCCGGGGACATATGTCTAATGGACGCCCAATGTGTATATCACATACATAATACATTAGGTACAGCGTATACTATTCACATTTTAATAATGTAATAATTGACGACAATCCGTCCATCCGCGTGCATAAAACACGTCATAATAATATTATTATAATACAAAACAAGGCTAGGCTACGCGACGAATGTATAATAAATAACAATAATCGAAAAAGTTATTATTTTCACCGACGATATATTATACTATGAAACTGCGCGTTTTTATTACAACGCAATAAAATCGTGTGTAATGTTTAATTGTATATTATAAATCCAAGACTTTCATTAAACTAAAGATGTAATAGTTTGAGTTGTGACGTATATCATATAAAGGTCCCCTTAGCCTCTCCCCAATCTGTGATTATGTTCTACGAACATTTTCTGTCGTTGAGTAATCTCGCAGTAGTTGCACTTATAAAGTATAAAAAATAAAACCGGAGATTTTGTTGCAATATTATACGGGCAGTTACTCGTATAAATAATTAAGTTATCTTTTCTATAGTTTTTTTTTCAAAGTATTATTATCTATCTGCTTAGTAATAAAAATTAAAAATCTATCGATTGAGTTTTTTTTATTTTCTATATGTATGTTTAGTGCTTTAATAACATTAAACACTATATACGTTTATGTACAGTCATTGACATATGCATATAATCAAAATGATTGGGATCTTGGGTGTTTTATGAATGTCTGAAACGTTAACGGTCATCATGGTATTCTATTAATTCTTGGTATACGAGATAAATATGAGACAAATTTAATAATAATATTACCGAAATACATACATAAACGTACGGTTTCTAAAAGGAATATTTTTAAATTTCACTAACTTTTAAAGTATAATTAATATATACTCAGATGGATGATGAGATACATCAAATCATCATAGTTTTTGCGTAGGTTATCTTTAAAATTTTTACGTTTAAGCGTTCAAATTATAATGTATACAATCATTTTAAATAACTACATTTTTGCTTTTATATTTTATAATTATAACACAATATGCGTTTCAACATTGAGCTGTTTTTATTATTATTTTTGTTTTGACATTTAACCTAAACAGTCAACGCATCAATGCATGCGCAAAGAAATTATACGATAATATCCAAATTACTTGACATTTGACACAGTTCTGATCTCTGTATAATTAATTATCTATTAAGTATAAATTATAAATGATAACGATTTGTAGAACACGAAAAAAATATATTAGCGAACAGTGACTTGTATCCTATATGCAAAATAGCGTCTGACATTTTGGTATACATTTTTGTTTCCGCATTAATACATTTATAATTGCGTTTGCGTATTATAATTGTATATTATCGTATACGTTTTATATAATCGGATTTTTACAAATCTGCTACTGTATAGTACACAATTTACATATACTGTATTACATATACAACTTATGAAATTTTATAGTAAATTTCTTTACAATATATAGAAAAAGTAGAAATTATAGTCCTGCAGTATCATATTAAAATCATGTTCAATTACACTTTAATTATCTATATTAATTTATTCAATTTGCAATAGAAATGTCGCATTTAGTTTAGGCAATAATATGGCTAAAATATAAATCAATAATTCAATTACTATTAAAACCATTTTTTTTTTTTTTTTAATTTAAAATATCTTTTTTTGTAAATAAGATTTAATGTTATATTGTAAGTTATTTATATGTAATGATTTGGTCAAAATATATATACAACTTACAGGTACAATATATTATATTGCGTACAGCTTATATTATTTTACAAATGCTTCTCCTTTTTGTCCCCTCGTGCAAAATCACCAACTGTGCCACGTACTACGCACAAACGTATTTATATTACACGGTAGCGCGCGTGCGTCAGTGTATTTTGGGGGTGATGGTACGCGCAAAATATAATAATGAAATAGAGGGTGAACGAGGATGCGACTGTAAAGTAAACTCGCGAACCCGGATATAATATTGCAGTAAATCCATCGATTTTTTTACAATAATAAAAAAATAATTCCCTGCCGCGCGTATATCATTATATTATTTCAATTGTATATATTATTAAATATAATTTGTTTTATCTATGTTCTACAGAAAATGTTTTGGGAAATGTATCAGACATGGTAGAACTGATCAATGGGGAAATGCCGATATTGAGTTCATCCGGCGGAGGAGGAGGATCTACTGCGGATTTCGTTCGCGTAGGCATTGACTGTACGCTCAGTCCGTTAAAACCGGCGGCCGCGGCTACTGTCACAACCGGTAACGCCTTACATCATCATCAACAGCAACAACAACAACAACAACTACAACAAAAGCAACACCACAACACGGCCGTTGGTGGCGGCGCAGAGCACGTTACCGAAGGATCGGCTGCGGCAATTAAGCGCGTGGTCTGTAGCCCGGATTTACCGGTATTCACCATTACGCCGGTGGTCGAGGAGGCCGCGGTGAACATCGACGCGGTCAAAACGAAGGGCGCGGCAGCAGCGACCGTGCCGTCGTCATTGCGGACTGCCGCGGTCACCGCAGTACCGGCGGTGGCGGCGGCGACCGCGGCGGCGGTGGACAAGTCGCTACAGTGCAACGTGTGTCACAAAGTGTTCATGCAGAAAAATGCGTTTCAAAATCATTTGAGATCTCACGTGAAAGACTCGGCGACCGATGGCCCGTTCCAATGCAACTATTGCAGCAAGTCGTTTACAGTGCCCGCCCGATTGACTCGGCACTATAGGACGCACACAGGCGAGAAGCCGTACAAGTGCGAATACTGCGACAAACCGTTCTCGGTCAAGGAGAACTTGAGCGTGCACCGGCGCATCCACACCAAGGAGCGGCCGTACAAGTGTGACGTGTGCGACCGCGCGTTCGAGCACAGCGGCAAGTTGCACCGGCACATGCGCATACACACGGGCGAACGGCCGCACAAGTGTTCGTTCTGCGACAAGACGTTCATCCAGAGCGGCCAGTTGGTAATACACATACGGACACATACTGGCGAAAAACCGTACGTGTGCAAAACGTGCGACAAGGGGTTCACGTGTTCCAAACAGCTCAAGGTGCACACCAGGACGCATACCGGAGAAAAGCCGTACTCTTGCGACATTTGCGGCAAATCGTTCGGCTACAACCACGTGCTCAAGTTGCACCAGGTGTCGCACTACGGCGAAAAAGTGTACAAGTGCACCATTTGCAACGGTACGTTCACGTCCAAAAAGACGATGGAGAGTCACATCAAGAGTCATTCGGAAAATAACTGCGGGGGCGGGACCAACACTTCCGGTGGCCAGGCAATGAGCCCCGTGCCGGCGACCACCGCCGTGGACGCTGTCGTCGTCGAGACGGCCAACAACAAAGACGCCGCCGTCGCGTCAGAAGGCGAGACTTCGTCGAGCTGTGGCAGCGACAAGGAGAACAAGTCGGCTTCGGCCGCGGCCGCAGCAGTGCTGTTGCAGTTACAGTCTGACGAACCGGCAAAGCGTGTCATCAACAACAACAATAACAACGTCCATCAGCCACAGCCGCCAGTAGATCAGGACGGCGGTAAGTCCGACTTGGACGATGTGGACGACGGCGTCGGTGGAGTTATGGTCATGGGCACCACGGACGTGGACACCGAACTCAACAAATTGTGTCAATACTTGTATCCGAGGTTGCCTTCAGCTACGAACGGCCGTAAAAATGGTGAATACGATGTGGGCGTGAACGAATATGATGGTCACCGCGGTATAGACGACGATGACGATGACGATGAAGATGACGACGACGAAGAGTATAATAATTGTGATCAACCCCCTAGTCCGGCTAGCAGCTCGTCGGGGTCGATGACATTGACTATGGACGAGTCGACTACGCCACCACCAGTAACGCTTCGTCAACAACAACGACAACAACAACAACAACATCAATTGGAGCAGCAGCAACATCAATTGGAGCGGCAGCAACACCAATTGGAGCAACAGCAACAGCAGCAGCAACATCAACAACAACAACACCAGCAGCAGCAGCAACAACAACACCAGCAGCAGCAACAACAGTCGTTCCACACAATGCAGACTGCTGCACAACAACAGCGTCAACAACAACTCGAGTATGTCATGCTAATGACCTCCAACGACGAAGATCGCGACAATGTGCCGCCGGTTGTCCGGTACATGGTCGTCTCTGACGCTGCCGTCGAGATGTCGCCAGCCTCACCGCTACAACCCCCCGTTGTACCGTCGCCTTCACCGCCGCAGACGCAAACTGCGCCGAATGACAGAGATCACCTGAGCTTACCACCCAGGAAACGATCAAAAATGATTTTGAAATCTATGGAAACCACTGCTAAAAAAGAAGCGCAATGTAGTAGATACAGCTCGGTCATACAATACGCTAACAAAGCCTCAATGTAATATAATAATAAATAATACGCGATAATGATTACATAATTAAATAATATCGCCATAATTATTATTATACATTACCTACGTATAATTACTATTATTATTTCAATTATTATTATAATCATAATTATATTATTATTATTATATTTTCGTATTAGAATAATATTATATACGTAATAACACACATATATTATGTATTCTTCGGACTACGGAAATAACTTAAACCATTCAGCAACGTATATCTTTATTTGCCCAACTGATCATAGTCAAATCTAATATATTATAATAAATTATTATTATAATATTGTGTCGGTAGTGTTTAAAAAAAAAAACTAGACATTTTTATTATTTTAGTATCTGTGATATGATAATGCATTATTTACCAAAATATTATTAGGTGGACCGCTTGTCGGGTAAACGATACCAGGAGGGGTTTTAATAGTTGTTATCAAAAGAACAGGAGTTTATATATATATTATTATTTTCTATGTTTTTAGAACTAATTGTATTAATTATTATAATCATTTTATTTTATTTTTTTTATAACAAATATTTCGATTCCTGGAACGTGTTATCCCTCGGAGGTTCCTTTCGTATATATTTACGATTTATTATTATTATTATTATTATTTTCTTTCTTAGTCTATGGGGAAATATGTTGTGTATTCTTTTTTTTCTTTTAATGAAATTTTAGTCTATATTACTGTAATTTTATAATATTATAAATTTATATAGAATAATGAAATCATACGGGTAGTAGTTAATTACATTCTCTCGCCAGAGGAACAAAAAGTCTGTCGAGCAGTTTTTGCCAATATAATTATTATTATTAAGTTATTATAATTATTGATATTAAATTGCATAATTCAACTATATAAATGCAATAAATTGTGTAGTTTCATTGTTTGTTTTTATTTTTATTTATTTACAATTATTATTATATTTTTTTTTTACTAGGTGCATAGAACTAAGACGTATAATATTATATATATATAAAAAATAATAATAATACAAAATGTAAAATCATCTACCTCATTTGTATGCCTTATATTATTATATTATTAATTGCCTAATATTAGAAAAAAACAGTACAAATCGTATCCTAAAGTGATGAAAACTCACTGAGGACCAATTTAAATTTAATTAATTATATTTATTGTGTGTGTGTGTATATATAATAATTATTATTATGTATGTACGTTTGTGAATGTATATATATTATGCATACACGCGAACAGGTACATAATATATTAATATTATTGACATGCAGTAGACTCTCCACTCGTATTTCGAACATTGATATCTTGATTTTTCCATATATGTCTAACTTTTTTATTATTTTCAAAATATTCTCGAGTAGTCTACTGCATTATTATAATAATCTAATTTAATTATAAAACAATTTTTTATTGATAATATATAATATAATATATTATATATTTCAGCGTCAATCAACAATATTGAATATTGTATGAAATTAATTTTTAATTAATATTGTAAATACCTACATTGACTGTCTTCGTTTCTAATTTAATACATATATTATGATAAATTATATAGACACGGAATGTAAATGTACTGATTTTGGATCTCTTAATATCCCTGTGAAACCAATAATAGGAACACATTGTTCTAGAATGAAATATGTTGCATTCAATGTTCCTACTGCAAAACTATTGTTAATTTATATATACGTATTTTACTTTTACAATGTTGTTGTTTACTATATGTAAAATATGTATAATTGAAATAGTACGTTATATCTTTGACAAAAATATTTATTATATTTCGCAAACAGTTAGTAACATCCATTTTAATAATAATAATAATAAAAAACGCTGTAGTTTTAATCAAAAATACAAGTTGTACATTTTTTTTTTATATATATATAATATATATATTATATAGGATTTATAATAAACATTTATATATATAGCTTATATTTGAAAGACACTATATATATAATACTATAATATAATTGTTTAATTAATAAGTAGGTTTTTTTTAAAAAAAAATATGTTAAACATTTTTTTTGCATTTATTTAACTTGTTATATATTATATTATAAAATACGGGTAAAAACGTGTTCAACTGATGGTGCAAATACATATTATACTTATAGTGAACATTAATGTAACCTCGTACAAGTACGGAGTATCAAGTGCTTTTTATTTCAATTTATTTTTGTTTATACATATTGTTTGATCAAAACAAACAAAATCTTCTTTATCATTATTATTATTATTATTATTATTATATTAAATTTATTATTCTTATAGATATAATATTATTAATTTATTAATTATTATTATTATTATTATTTTATTTTTATTTTTTAATCTTTAAAAATAGTTAATATGAAAATGTTTAACATCATCCGAAACAACCGAAATCAAATAGACATGTGCTAAACGTTACGGAAACTATTTATATTATATTCGTTGTTCTGTTGTCAATGTTTCCTAGATTTTTAGCACACCTTTTTATGATTTCGTGGCATACGGAAACTATGGCAATTTGTTTGTATACCTATATACAACAATATTATTATTATTATTATGTAGACATTAAATTTATAAACCTATAGTCTAATGTTTTGTCTTTAGGAGTATTCACATATACTCGTCTTAGTATAATCATAATTATTATTATTTTTATTAATTATACCTAATTCATTTTTTTTTTTGTTTTTGAATGTTTGAAGTGAATTTTATTCTACATTATGCAGATTTTATTCGAAAATAAATATCAATTACTACCTCATTAATAAAAAAAAAAACACTGTGTTTAAGTTATTTCTCGATTATTTTGTTGCCCGGCATTGAAGTCGTTGAAATTGCAATATTACGAGTATATTATATTGTAGTCTATAGATAAACGGCATATTATGGTACCTAACATATTATTATATTTGTAGAATAATATTAAAAAAAAAAGCGATTGGTGAATTTTGTTCATTAAATTACTTACAAAATCAAGATGACGGTGTTTAAGTCATTTGATTATCATAATATTTGCATTTGCCTTATGATGGCGCGTACATTTATAAATTGTAAAGGTAAGTATAGTAAGTACTTACGTTTAAAAATATTAAGAAAACCATAAAGACATAAAATATAGGTATTATGAGAGTTGAATTGAGGCAGACTTGGTGAAACGCTTCACTTAATTGGGGTATACCTAGTATCTACCTACCATAATGGGTTATAACCGGACATCATTAATTAACAAAATATAATCTCTAACCACACGGGCGGAATCACAGTTTAACATTAGAGCAGCGGTTCTCAAACTTTTTTGTTCACGGAGCCCTAAAAATCAAAAATGTCTTTGAGAAAATAACAATTCATAAAAAATGATGTCAATTGTAAATGCTTTTTATTTTTTCCCTGTAAAACACGAATACATATAAATTATTTTATTTATTTAATTATAAAAAAGAACATATTATTTTAGTTTTATTGTTAATATTTATCGATGATTTTAATGTGATCCATGATGTTGGCTTTTTTCATTGACCATTTTTTTAATATTTGGCTTGATAGACAAAAGTTAGATGCGCGTGTCTGTTTCCGCATCTAATTTATTGCGATATTTTGTTTTTGTTGATGCGTATGATGAAAATCCGGTTTCACACAGATATGTTGTTGCAAAAAGAAGTACTAATATAGATTTTTTAGCCAGAGATTGATATTCGTTAGTGTAATACTTAAACTGCACCAAAAATCTGTTAATGATATTTTATCAAATAAAGTTTTTAAAGATGAATCGGCGGTGGTCATTTCAATAAATTCTTCATACTCTGTTATAGATCGTGTATAGATCATGTTATGTTCGGGCTTATCGTTGATTAAAAACGTATTTTTTACCCAATTATATCGTTGGATAAAGTCTATATCTTTACTCTCTGGAAAATATTTTTCTAATGACAACAGTATTTCATTTAAATGTTGTTCAATTCGCCATATATTTCATTAAATTTTTCAATATTACCATCAATCGATTCTAAATATTCCTTTAATAAAGGAAAACTATCAATTTTATGTTGAGAAAAACACATAGCGAAAAATTTAATTTTTTTTTAAGCTCGGATTTTGTCATTTGCCGTGATAACTGTGGTCATTTTACCTTGTATTGATAGGTTTACTTCATTTTATTTTGTGAAAATATCAGACAAGTAACTAAGTCGAAATAACCAAATTTTATCATTAAGTATTATTAATACCACTGTATTTTTTTATTTAATTAGCCAACGACGATTCATTTAAATTTTTATTAATACGAAATTAATAACATTCAGTGAAGGCCCACGAGTAAAGAGTAATGACCGAAAAAATTATTAGAACTTCGTAGAATGTAGATTGTAGATAAGTAAACTAAATTATCATACATATCGAATGAACGAAAATCCCAACTTTTATCTTATCTCATTTTGATTATAACACAATATGTAACACAGAATATAACACACAATATGTAGATTTATAAACAGTTTAAAGTTTTAAACGTTTAAAATAATACATATTGGTATAGTCCAAATAATATTGATTATAAATATAAAAATGAAACTAAGAAATATAATAACAATTTAATATTTTGAATTTTATTAATACATAAATGCCCAGGAAGGCACGGAGCCCCTAGACTATTCTCGCAGAGCCCCAAGGCTTCGCGAAGCACAGTTTTAGAATCGCTGCATTAGAGTATATATACCTATATGGTTATATGTACCTATAAATGATTTGATATTTTGTAAGATAAATATACTAAATTTTTGGATAAACCTTTAATTATACCTAAAAGGTATGATTTTTATTTTTAACACCATGTAGTTCCACTTATACCTATTCGTCAGAATTTTATAAATAATTATCGTCTTCCATGGGCGCCTAAGGAGAAATTACAAGGGGTACAAAAATAACTTTTTTATAGTTTTTTATATATTAACTTATAATTATTTAATAATAATATCAATTTATTAAAGTTACAAGTTAATTTTATTTTTCCAAATGGGGAGGGGAAATACTCCGTCTTCCTTCCCACCATGGGCATCCATGTCGTCTTTTACTCTTTTCGTATTCGATATGTACCGAAATGTAATTATTAAATCCATAATATTATATTTCGTCTGATTACGGTCTGACTCTCCGATACTATTATATGCTATCGATGATATCGTATTATCTAGTTTATTCTTTAAGCTGTTCTATAAATTATCTTCATCATTAATATGTACAAGACAAATTCAATGGTCAAGTTGGATAATCAAATGCATAACAATATGTAATCGCCACGTGTATTTCTTAGTATACATACGCCAATCGGCAATTACAAATTCGCGGATGAATTATCATTAAGTTAACATAATAAATATATCACTTAAAATTAATGATAATAAATCGACAAGTAAGAAAATGAATTATAAATACATAAGATATACAAAATGTTGACAATTAAATTAAACGTATACTCATATTGTAAGGTAAACGAAGGAAGTATGTATAAAAGCCATTCAAGATTCGCTGCTCTGATCTCTGAGCATCCTAAACGACGGGTGGTTATGGATATAGGAAGTGAAATATATTGTAATATAAAAAGCTGTGTTTGGTTTATAGTCATGGCCGTATTCAGATGAGGGGGGGATCCGTGTTCAATCTCCTCCTGAAAATTTGATGAGAAAAATCATATAAATTTTTAGAAACAACAAGATTTTCAAGTTAATATACATAATTAACATCTTCATAAAAAAACCTCCCCTGGAAATTAATGCTGAATACGATCATATATTTATATTGTTATGATAAAGAATTTTGAATGAGACAAGGGAAAGTAGATCGGGTACATCCAGTAGTGTATTTTGTCTGTTTTTAGAGGGGTGTCCAAGTAATATAGTAGTATAGTGGCGCCGGTGCTGGGGAGGCAGAGGGGGCATTCGACCCCCGTTAAATATGTCGGGGAGCAAATTATAATTTTTAATTATCATAATACTTAACATTAGAGTTATAGTTTATAGTTAAATTACATTTTTATTATTTTTAATATTTATATAAAATAATATGTAATAAAATTAATTTGAAAAATTGTATAACAAATAAAATTAAAAAATGTAAAACATTAAAATTGTTTTTAATTTTATATTCAAAATTAAATTAGGTAAATAAGACTATTAGCTTAATCTAAAAAATAGTAGTTAAACCTATTTTACAAAAATCAATAAGTATTTTTATTTTATTTTAATAGACTATATATTATGAATTCCTTAAATTTTCGCCCCCCCCCCCCTCCCACAAGAAAAATAGTTCCTGCGCCTCTGAATATATATACCTACAACCTACTTATTTGTTATTTGGTCTTTACTTTAATTTGAAATAAATGTAATACAAAAATTGTATTTTCTAGGCCTTAATAGTTTTACAATGTAAAATGTAATGGTCATTATACACCTAATAATGTAAATACCTAAATTACAATATGAAAAAAGTGGAAACCCCTTACACTCCCCTCCAACAACATAACTAAGTCACTGATTCCAAATCTTCAGTCTAATGTTATATGTTAATAGTCTAACGCTCATGACTGTGATCCTAGTCTTAAATAATAATAAACCATTGTTAATCAAATTGTATAAAAATATTATGATTCTAATATAATTTAGATATAGAAACATATACCTATTATTAGTTTAAAAAATACTTAATTATAATATTCCGGACATTCTTTTTTAATCCCTTCGGTTCTCAGAGAAATTAGTGTTTTATTATTATAAGATTTGATTGCAATGATATTGTATTAGAAAATACGATTATGAGCGAAACTTTATATAACACAACATATTATACTGATAAGCCGTTCCAAAAGTTTACCACGTGTGTAAACTACCTATGAGAATATTTAAACCCTTGGTAGGTACCTACTATTCAAAATCATGAAAAATCAATTTCGTTAAAATAACAATTTTAATGAATTTCGACGTTTTCCGTAATTTTTTATTCTTCTCCCAAGAAAAACCTTTTGAGAAATTTAAAAGTACTAAGTATTTAAAATTTTAGAAGCTTTTAAAAAAAAAATTATGACTCACGATTTTTAAAATATTTTGTAAATAAATCAAGTAGTATTTGAGTAGGCTTCTATAAAATGTTCAAACCGTTAACCTAAAATTCCATGTAATATTAAATAAAACAAATGAAACAATTTTCAAAACTCTATACACAGTCAGAAAATCAACCAATCGTTTCCAAATTGTTTTCTCTAATGTAGAACACCTATGTGGATACTCAAAAAAATGTTCAAGTCTCCTATGATCAAAACCTAATTAGTTATCATTAAATAAAAAAATTTTAAATAACGGAAACTATTATTTTGTCGATTTTTGCCATTTTTTGGTAATTTTAAATTTAAAAGCTTATAAAAAAATTTGTCATTACGTTGTATATTATTAGGTTTCTATAAAAATTTCAAACCAATAAACTCTGAGTTGCAAGTAATATTAAATATATTTGGAAAGAATTTTAATACTTAGTCGAAAAATTAACCAATTCGTTCCAAAATTTTACCAAGCGTGTAAACTATCTATGTGTAAACCCAAAAAAATGTTCAAGACTCTACAACTAAAACTCAATTAGTTATAGAAATAAAAAACTTAAATAACAGAAACCGTAATTTTGCCGATTTTCCTCCATTTTTTGGTAGATTTTCTTCTCCCGAGGAAAAACTTAAGAAATTTGAAAAATGAGATAAATAAAGTATCAACAAGATACAATTCGGTACGGAAAGAAGATCCATTTTATGATAATTGGACCATTGTTTGATATTTCTACTCAAAAATGTGTCTTCAAACAAAAAAAAAAATCATTGTAATTGTAAATAACCAATATACATATCTTACTTTACTTAGAATCTAAAATATAATAGGTACATTATTTAAACTAAATAAATTTATTTTATTTACGAGATAGTTTATGGCTTTATAAAATATTATATTAGTTCATAATAAATCACAAAATTGTTTGCCAAATCCCCATTAAAATATTATAAAATTATGTTGAATTTTTTTTTTAACTGGAGGGTGTCCAGACACCGTGGATTCCCCCCCCCAAAAATATGCCACTGGGTGTATTCAATAAGTTATTGAGAAATAATTAGCGTATTAATAAATTGAGAATCGGTATTGTTCTGCCGAAAAGAAAGTATTTTATTCAAAATACGATAAATACTTGGATAATTTATTAAATTATTATATCAAATATTGTAACAATAGAACCTGCCTAATTAATTTTAAAGAACTTTTAAAATTGAAATAAAAATAATAAAGGTAATATGAATGCTTGTGTTAATTAGGAAATACCTATATTAAACATTACAATTAACAATCTGAGGTGATAATAAATTTTCATTTACAAACCAACGACCATTATTTGCCACTATATTTTTGTACACTGAAATACAATTGCATCTATTGTTGGTGACAGGGAACAACTCTTTCCAGACTTATTTATATAATAAACTGTAATAAAAATATAATATATTGTTTATATTTCTATAATATAGTTTATGCACTTATGCAATATGCATAAAAATATTATGTCATGTCACCTCCTAACTTTGAAGATTGACGCTCTTGCTAAGCAACTTCATTTTTATTCCACTAATCTCACAAAATAGGACACCATCTACCATTGAATGATAAAATGTGTTCACCAAATTTAGTTATGTAGCTTTTTTAGATTATACCTCTATACTGGTTACTGATGTTTTTACTTTGGGCATTTTAAAATTATTTAATCACACAATTTATACAAAAAATATACATAGTTTATTCGTAACAGTAATTCGCAAACAATAAATAAAATATTATATTGTTATAATTGTTTTTTACATTGACGAAATTTTTGATATTTTAAAATCTTAAATTTGGGAGAAAAGTTGTTAAGAATAATTATAAGAGATAAAAGGTGGGTTATGAATACAATATTGATAAAAAAAAGCCTCATTTGATTGATGTCTAAGGAACCACGTAATAAAACACCATAAGCTATTATTTTCCTCTATAATTGATTTGGCTGGACCCTTTCTTTTTTGGCACATGGTTTCTCAGACATCAACAAAACGAGATTGCACTTTTTTTCTCAATATCATATTTGTACATATAATTTTCGTATATTATAAACACCAATACATTCCTCATTTCGCTCAGAATCTAATATAATAACTATTAATTTAATCAAATTAATTATTAAGTAAACATTTCAATACAATTGAAAACAAATATAATATACACATATAAAAATATAATAATGGTATACTGATGAGTTTCTATAAAAAAATTATATTATATAATTAATTTATTATAATTATTATTTCAATATTCCAAATATCAAACTCAAAACTAGAATAATTACAATAATACGAGTTTATCATTGTTATTTATAAATAAATGTAAACCTATTTATTACAGGTATAATTTATATATTTACTATTTAGTTTTCTATCAAAAATATGATCTGTTAACTAGAGGTATCATTAGACCATACAGAGTATACATAGATATATTAAAAATTCCGTATTTTATATAGTATTCAATTAAACCGTAAATAACTTCCCTTATAAGTCAAATTATTTATGTTTTGTGATATGCATAAAAGAGCAAATAAAAAATTAAAAAATAGAATAACACTCCTGCTGTTAACATATCTCTTATACATATTTATAAAATATAAACAATTTTCTTAAATAAATTCATTATATATGTAATATAAATTTAATTATATTGAGAAATATAAATAAAATTAACCATATAATTAAAAAATCAAGTTTATATTTTATATAAATCATAATTTTGATTAAAACTTCAGAATATATCAACATATAATTTACTACGTCTAAGGTACAGTATAACAAAATAATACTAAATGTTAACAAAAATGTTGGCCTTTTAGTTAAATGTATTACTTAAATACCTATTATCAAAATTACAAGAATTTGTTTTGAGATAATATTTATATTATAAAATATTCTTTTTTTTTTTTTAATTAGGTTATAGGTATTTAAGCTCAATATTCAATATGACAATTTTTTTCGTTATAGTAGTGTTAGATTGCTATTTATATAATGTAATATTTTACATTAAGCAATTAAAGTGTATACCGACATTCTCTTAAGTTAGCATATTTTAATCATATTCAAATAGTTTTTAAAAATTAACTAGAACAAAATTACAAACTCCAATATTTCTAAACTTAAATTTTCTAAAAATGACACAAAAATTTTGTATAATTATTATATATTTACAATACAAAGATTAAAAAAAATATATCAAGGGACTATAATAATAATGTAGTAAAAAATGTAAATTTAAAATGTTTACGTATAATAAAGAAATAACGAATTCTAATACACAATAGGTTTGGATTATGGCAAAATTATTTAATTTAATATTTATGGTATAAGCAAAACTATAAGAAAATTGTCGAATTAAAAAGTTCCATTACTTTGACATTGTCAAATTGGTAAAAAAATTGTAAACCTAAACATGTGAATATGGAAATCATAGAATTCAATTATGTTTAGTTTGGCCTTTATTTAGTCTTACATTATTTATTAACAGCGGTTAAATTTAAATTGTATTTTATATTTTAGTGACTTTGTCAATTCTTGAAATAATATAAAATTTACTATTAAATTAATTTTAAATATATTGATACATCCAACGAAAAAGGTAGTAACTAAATTTTGTATATTGTTAAGGAAGAGCAAAATAAAATTCAGTTAATTTCTAATTCTATTTTTTTTTTTTTTTAAGATTAGTTTATTATCTTTTTGGGATAGATTGAAATAATTTTCATTTAGATAAAAAAATAAATCCTTTATTAGAATTAGTGTCATAACTCAAAAACGAAAAATTAAGTAATTACTTTTTCGTTGGATGTATCGATATGTAATTAGTAAATAAAAGTAATATACATTTTTTTTTTTTTTCAATAATATTATACTTAAATTCTTTTATTCTTTTTAGTTTTCTTTTTTGCTTTAACAGGAGAGGCTGACTGATAACAATAGAATTGGATTACAATTATAAAATTAGCAAAAGTAGCAAGTGAAAAACTCCATATTAAAAGGTTATCCCCAGTATCTTGTATAGATGTAAAAACACGTACAGATGATCCCAAAAATAAAAGAATACTCGTAACTATAGACAGTTGTCCAGTGCTTTTATTTTTAAAATTGACATAAGCTTGAGTCATCTATGGGAAAAACGTTGTATTAGATACATTAAACAAATAATAATATTTAATATTAATAAATAATTATAAGTACTAAATTACCTTTCCAAAAAACATCAATGGTATACTTATGAACTGCATGTTCCAAAGATAATTATTTGGAACAATATCTGACAAAAGAATTGCTAACACAGCACTATAAATAGTTGTGAAAAAAGTAGCTGTTTTTTTAGATATATTGTAATTCAAAACCAATATTACTATTAATAATGTTTGAAGTAATATAAACAGCGAGTCACCCCATGCACTATAAAAAGAAAAAAATACCATTACTATTTTATTTATTTTAACAATTTCATAATTAGAAGTTCAAAAAAATTAAGGTTAAATTACACATACAATAATAACAAACAATCATGTAGAAAACTTAAAACAATTTCAGTAATTTATTTATTATTTTATATGGGATGGTCTTTTTATATAGATGTGTAATATTTAGTTATAACATTTGATTAAAATAAAGGCATGCATATATAATACATAGTTAAATTACATAGTTAAACCAATTATCGACTAATATGTTAAATGAGAAGTGAAATTGACAGTTTACAATCATATTAACATGACCAAAATACATAAGTAAAAAAAATTTAAAACTGTGGTCCTCATAGGACATTTGTCATTATTGGATTAATTGCCTAAAGAGTTTTTGGTTGCATGTGGAACAAAAAAGGAACAGAGGTTCATATTTAGCATTAAGATACCCACAATTATAAGGATTATATTTTCAATTATTCAGCATGTTCCATAAAATCACGAAAAAATTTCTCAGATTCACATTTAAATTTCGCATGGAAAAAATAAATAAAAAATATTTAAGAAGAATTAAACCTTGCATTCACTTTTTATTTTTAAGTAGGTAAAATATACATTCAAGATCTTTATGAAACCAATATGTCGATATTTAAATTCCCTGAACCAGCCTAAACCAACCATTAAGGAACAATATCAATAACTGATAAATGTAAAACATCATATATATTAACGGCAAAATTAGTATCATATTAGAGAAATGTGGAATATAAATTTAAAAAAGACATCAACAAATAGATATTCTTACAATTTGCCTTACAATAATTAAAAAAGTAATGGTCAAGATTGCAGCAAGGGATAGAGATTTAAACATGGAGTGTTATACTTAACACTGCATGATATTGACTAATAGATACAAGTGGCTTGTCCACTACTAATCGTACGTCTGTACAAAATAATAGATCTAAAATAAAATTAATAACTCGGGAAAAAATTATTGATTGCAAATATTATATACATATAATAATTTAATTACATATTATCAACTTTTTAATTTGCTTAGAATTAAATAAATAAATATTAATTACCTAAATGGAAATTTACTTGAATAACTATAAATAACATTAGCTGTAACTGCAAATAAATCCATACAAACATTTATTAGACTAATTCCTACGGCACTTTTGCTCTTCCAAACTTTAATAACTTGAGGTAGTTTCACTGAAAAAGAAAATCATTAAAATTGTATAAATTAATTATTGGTTTAATGATAAAATACCTATTCATAGTTCTTTAATATGATACATATAACCTGCAGTGATATATACAATTTCTCTAGAAAGCCATGGAAGGAATAAAATTTAATATCCACTTACAAATATATTCTTAATGGTATAAAATACCTGTTATATTATCCGCAGAATAATGACTTTACTTATTTCAAAATATGAGACACTAACTCTAACATTTTGAAAGCCCATATGCATATTACTTAAAATACAAAGTATACACCACTGCGTTATATATAAAGATATCAAAAAAATACACAACAGTTGATAATAAATATATAATTATTGTTACCTAATAATGATCCGGCGATTATCCCAAATCCAAGACTTTTACTGGCAGCAGTCTTTAAACATGTAACTAAAAAATGATTTTTAAATACAAATAATTTCATTAAAATAATGTGATAATACATTTACATCAGTAAAATTAGTAACATTAAATATACTATACATATTGGAACACTTTTTGTTACTTTCTTTTTGCATATTTATATCAATAATAATAAATTATATTTAACACATTTCCTATATGTAGTTATGATAAAACTCATCAATTTAATTACAGTATTTAAAAATAAATTTAAATACATAATAATATATTATTTTAAAATAATTTATTGTTCATATTATTATAAATAAAATTGCCTATAAACTATACCGTACTATATATTAGTTATATTCAGTATACAATGTATTTAATCAGTTATTACTAATCAAGTTAAATCATTAAAATATATTTTTAAACATTTTAAAAACATAAATGATTGATATATATATATATATATATGCTAAATGAATAAATACAAATTGCATGATACAATCAGAATATTATCCCAAACAATGGCATTTTATAATTATAATCAATGTAATGCAGAGAATGAAATGAAACAAAACCTTGAGAGACAAATAAAAACAAAAGGTATACAAGTTTGTATTTTGCTTACCGTTAAAAAAATCCAGTTCATTAAAGAACACGTCATAACATTTAGGAGTGAGGATAACCAAAGCGATATGATGGAACAGTTGGGTTAACGAATTCATCTTTTCAAGTGAAGAGTCTTATTCGAATACTGGAATACTGCTTATATACTTGATGGCAAAACACTTTTAATGTACTGCCGTGATATGTGAAAATTTGACACTGACAAAGGTCATTAGTGGATACAAGTTTATTTTTCTGAATCTGCACGGTCGAACCTTTTTTGTTTACACATAAAAGTAGGTTTAATATTATATTTGTGTATACGTGTAGTCAGTAAGTCAACCAACTAAATTGACTGATTCCGACATACGTAGATAATAAGGATAAAACTAATAAAAAAATAGAAGAAAATTAATAAAATTAAATTAAAAACATAATAAATAATTAATGACCTATAATTATAGATATTAGGTATAATAATAATATGATTAATGGAAAATATTATATCGAATTAAATTGGAATTCAGCACAAAATGCACAAACACCGCCTCAAACACTATCATATTATCATAATACATTTTTCGTTTTCCCTGTTATCTACGTAGATCATGTTGGCCGTTGCCACGGTTTAGTTATCTTCTATACCGTGGTCGTGTTTCAGTTTGAAATCAGTCAATTGTCAACAATCGCAGAAAATTCAAAATACATATAGGCGGGTGTATTTATACAATGGAAGGGCGATAGAGGCGAGAGAGGTTTTTTAATTAATAATAAAAATTTTAAAAATATAATATATTCTAAAAAAAAGGTTTAATTATTAATTATTTTCTATTTAATAACGTCCCTATATTAAACAAATTAAACAACAAGATACCAATATCGATATGACGATATGATATAAACTATAATGAAGTAAGGAGTATGAACCAGTGACGTATAAACGACTTTGTCTGCTTGGTGAGTATGAATGTTATATTCACGGATTCCAAGTCCAACGGAGGAGAAAAGGGGAAATCGTAAACTATGGATAATTGAATACTACAGTAGTGTACTTTGTGTCTTTGTAGCAACTATTAGAATATAGGCACGTAGCCAGGATTTTATTTCGGGGGAATCCAGTCAAATAATATTTCCACTAATCTCATTATTATTATTATTTTTTTTAATAATATGATCGTTTAATAGTCAACAAAAAAATTTAAAAAAATTAAACACAAAGTTAAAAAAATTGTGGAAGCTTCGGCCCCCTGTTTATGTCATTGGTAGAATAGTAATACTGTAATAGTGTATTGTAGTAAATGTACTAGTATAAAAAAATATATATAAATACTAAGTAGGCCGTAGTTATTTATTATGTGCATTAGATTAATGTTCAATATTAATATTTTATATTGGTAGATTTAGTACAGTGATAAAGTTAAAAATGAACTTTTTGTTATATGTTCACCAAGAGGGAGGACGGAGGAGCATAGACATAATTAGGATTTTTTAGTAAGAAAGGCTTAAGTCTAATAAATATATAATTTATAATATTATAAAAACTAAAAAGAACAATAGAAAGGTGCCCTCTCCTAGTTACGTCCATAATGAGGAGTAAATAAAAAACACAAAATTGTAAAACGATTTTTCGCGGCGATACCTGTGCCATTCGTCGAACGCTGGGTGCCGTTTCGGCAATAAAATAAATAAATAATATTATACAAACTATATATATATATATTATAATGTATTACATATTGTGTAATACCTATAATTACAATATAAATAATGAAATATTATTTTATATTATACAATTAATTTATTAAAATATAATGTTAGGTACCTACATAATAAAAACAAATAATAATAATAATAATCAAAATTATAAAATTATTTAAGAGCTACACTGCTGTGTGCTTAGTGCCTAGTGCCTATATACTGAATACTGAATAGTGAATAGCATAAAAACTACCAAGGTTATAATATTTATATAATATTATAAATTTATGTTATTTGGTAATTAATACCTACTATTATATTAAAGGTGGAAACGATAATAAATTATTATAAATGTTTATCGAAAAATGATCATGATAAACATAAAAAAAAAACTTTAATCATCTTAAAACGATAAACAGATTATAATATGTACAATTATATTTCCGCTGTTATTTTCAAAATAGTATCGTTTAAATCGACAGTCGACCAGACGGCGCCGCCGTAAAGTCCTAGACTCGGCCATAACGTATATTTTAATATTATTATTGTATACGACTTCTAAATTTTGATATTTGATTTGCTGACACACATCGGGTGATGGTTATTATCACTATAAGTCTACAAGTACCAATGTACAAATTGCTGCGACTACGACAGTATGCCGTAGAAAACCAAGGAATGTCGACCCGTCGTTACTACTACTTGTCATTTGTACCACGACGAATAGACATTTTACGTCACCATTATCAACGTTAGACATAAGTAAAATTATTCTGTGGTTATAGTGTGGTTGTAGAAGTATATAGGTTGTTTTAGTGTAGAGTGTAGACTATAGAATATAATATTACAAGACCTTCAATTGCGCGATACCGCGTGCTTGACTGTCGTTATCTTCTTTGTTCATCCCATCACTCCCGTCTATCCGTTGCACGTTTCCGTCTTTACAGAGTAATCGTTCATACTTCATATATCGGTTTTTATTTATTTTTAATAATCTTCTTCCTTCATTTTCACGTGATATATTATTTCTGTTTTTAATGTCATAACAATATTATAAGACAACTATAATAATTATTATCGTTTTTGTTTCATTGTTGTTGTTTCTCGCCATAGTGGTAGTAGTGTGAACGGCGTCGTTACATCCACCAGCCATCACCACCAACAACGGAGAGTCGGAGAGCGCGTCGCATCGTCCGTCTACACTCAACCAACGCTGTGTGTGATCCATCGTTCGTCTCTAACGCGCGAGCGTCAACTGATAGTTTTCTACAGGCCAATACACTATAAACTAGTACGTTCAACACATCCAAACATTTTCAAAATTTACAGCTTGTCTCTAGATAAGACGGTCACATTTCATAACTACTTGAAGTAAGTAAATTTGTGCAATGCACATGATGATAAGCGAATATATATTTTAAATATTCATTGTATAAATTATTAGAAACATGGTTTACAAAATAAAGAAACATTCAACGATGCCCGTTCACGTTGTCGATGATCATAATGATGCGTTGCGGTATATCTACCGGGAAATAGGTTCAAAACATTTGCCCCTGTATGGCAACGTACTATTGCATTTCGATGCTCATCCGGACATGTCCATTCCGAAAGATATGCCTGCTGATTATGTTTACGAAAAAGAACAGTTGTTCGACTCGTTGAGCATTGAAAACTGGATACTGCCAGCTGCATACGCTGGACATTTCGATAAAATTATATGGGTGAAACCTCCATGGGCAAGGCAATTTAATGAGGGCGAAATTGTGTTTAGTATTGGTAAACACAAGACATCAGGGGCTATAAGACTGACCAATTCTAGTGATTTCTATTTGAGTGAAGGTCTTTATTGTTTGGAAGATGATCTCGTTAACATAAGAACAATTAAGTTGTTTGTTTTTACTATGTGTAGTTCTGTATTTAATGATGGTGAAGAACAATTTGAGTTATTGCGAAATAAATTTTCTGAGTACACAAGAGATAATCCTCATTATATTTTAGATTTCGACTGTGACTTTTTCTCTACAAATAATCCATTTTTGACCATGTATGATAAAGCCAATCTTTATACCAATCTCCATAAAATATATACGTTTAACTCGCCAACTAATAAAGACGATGTTAACAGCTTGGTACAGTGTTCTCGTTCTAGAGAAATACTTTTGCAAGAATTAGAGTCTGTGTTCATGCATCTTGATGATGGAAAATCATTAAATGATTATCCTATTGAAAATTTGACTGCTGTAAATTCTGAAGATTTATCATCTATTGTAAGCGAGTTATTGAAACATTATGATACTATTGATTGGTTGATTGTACATAACGCTGGTTGTACAATTGACAATATTGAATTACCTAACCATCACACTGAAATAGCTGATATAGTTAAATCTATGGATATTGTATTCAACTTTTTACCCATAATACATGAACCAGCAGCTATAACTATAGCTTTGTCAACAGGCGATGATTATTGTCCTTTGGAAAGCGCACACTTTATTAATGAAACATTGCTCTCAAAGCTAGAATGCTTGTTTAATAAACTGAATGTTCAAAAATGTACAGAAGGTTCCTAAATTATGAAGTATAGGCTTTTTCTAATGTAGTTTCTAGTAATTTTTTTTTTTTAGTTTTATGTGTGTGACAATATTTTTTTTTAATAAGTGTTACGATCATCTTTATTAATAAGTTTAATTGTGTGTCTTGGATTTGAAAAAATAATAATAAGTTTTCTATATTTTATGTTCATAATATAAACATTTAGTTTTAAGTATTCAATTTGAAGTTTGATTAAGTGAAATCCTCATAAAATATTTTTAATAATATTGTGTAAGTCTTATTCTTGTTTTCAATTATATATATATAATTAATAATTATTACTAATAATTGGTATTAAATATTGATTAGTTTTCAAAGTTTTTTTTTTATTTCTATTTTAAATACATTTCTTATGCATATTTATGGTATTATTTATTTCTATACCACTATTACCAATAAATTAAATTAAACACATCTGATTATAAACTGAAACCATTTTATATCAATTATTTTGCTATGTATGTTTCAAACATTTACACTTTTTAACACCAATTAAGGACTGTAAATTATAGTATTTTATTTCATTATATTTGTTAAATACTAAATATTTTATAACTAATTTTCAATTATATGTAGTTGGTATTAAATTGTCTGTCAGCATTATTCATTTAAATAGTATTCTAAAAATATTGTATTATTTATTTTTTTTGTGAAACTACATCATCATTTTAATGTTAAATTTAATATTGATCAAACTGATTGTTTAAATCAATCTTTAAAATATTGTGATGAAACGAGTTATTTTCACTATATAAAATAATAACATAATTTATTCTGAAAGTATGTATTATATTCATATGTATTAATTTAAAGTTATTGGTTCAGAATATAGTTAATAAGTTTATTCCATGTACATTTTTGAGTACTTTTTATATAGACATTAATTAATATAAGTATATTTTTTTATGTTTGCACTAATATGTTAAGTTTAATTTTATTACACAAGTACTCAAAATATATTATTCTTTGTTTTGTTTTTTAAATTTTTTACATAAATATAAAAGTTTTGTGTGTAAATTTATATCATATTAACAATTTTTAGTTTTTAAAAAATATTTAGCTGTTGTGAATTTGTAAGTTTTATTCTATTATGATTTATTTT
Organism: Eriosoma lanigerum; assembly: GCA_013282895.1. Classification (NCBI taxonomy): domain Eukaryota; kingdom Metazoa; phylum Arthropoda; class Insecta; order Hemiptera; family Aphididae; genus Eriosoma; species Eriosoma lanigerum. The sequence goes on from CM023361.1 coordinate 19,756,359, forward strand.
GAAATATATGAATTTTACAAAGAATTTATTGTGTATTTAGTTTTAAATTTTATCATTTAAAATTATCTATTATACAATATAAATCTTAAAAATTTTTTGGTCATATAATTATTAGTATACCGAATAGTTGGCATAAAGTATTGTCTTTAAAAGCAGTAGGATATGTTTGATAAACTATGAGTAAGCAATAATTATTACGGTCATTAATAATTAAACATAGTGTACTTTTACAATTTTCTAAAAAGTAGTTTCTTTAAATATTATATTGAAATGAAAAGTTAATTTTTCACAATAGATGTTGTTAGGATTTTATAATATATAAATAATAAATAAAATAGTTCCTAATATAACATAAAAAATCAATATTCATTGTTAATACTTTTATGGTCATTTTAATCTGAAAAAATTATTAAAATATCGGTATGATAATCGTGAACAAAGATTTAATGTAATTTTACTTTTCAGATCCTTTGAATCATAAATGGATAAAAAAATGGTGAAAAAGTTATCGGAAGAAGAGGAAAGAATTCGTACTTTAAAATCGAGAACTTTAAAGGAAATTACTTTAAGAAAATACCCGGCAGAAGTTAGGAAATTAATGAATAAGATAATTGATGAGCTTGTGTGCGAAATTGTGTTTCAGTATCATATGGAATTAAGTATTGGCATATATGATCCAAAACGCTATACTCGACCGAGTAACTCACCTGATCGATCATTAATGTGTATGGCTGAAGAGTTGAATATTATTAAAGTTAATCAGGATATTGATTGTCCTAAATGTTTTATTACGGTTAAATGTTTATGGTTATCTAAACATTTGGCTATATGCATGAACCCGCAACAAAGCACATATTCGTATAGTAGTCGAAACAGTTCACGTATAGCTCGTCAACGCATACAAGAAGGTTTTAAGACCTCATATGATGAATCCAAAAATGAAAGTGATGATGAGCGAATCAAGCCTAAGAAACGTAATAATAAAGGAAGAAAGACAAAAGGTGTCAAATAAAATGTTTATTTAATGTATATTAAGTAATTTTCTGGTTATGTGTTCATAAAAATGTTTCACTCAAAGTAACATCCATATGGATGTAATAATCTAATACCAAACAATGTGAAAGAAACATTTTATAGACTTTTAAATTGTAAATCATTTGTTGAACATAATATTTAATAATTAATTTACTTTTGTTGGTATGACTGCAGTTGTTAATAAACTTGTATTAGTGATAATTTGTATAATAATTTTTGATAAACTGAAATTAACAAGACTTTACTGTTTTATGTTATTATAACAATTAACAGTCTAATAATGTACAAATTGACATAAATTATTATTTGTATAATAGTTTTTAAATGTATTTTACATAATAAGTTTGCTCTGTAAAATTAATTTATTTTTATCTGTTAACTAATATTTATATAAACTAGAGTGATTTTAAGTTATATTTTTAAATTTACACATAAACTGACTTTTTATATCTTTTTTAGTTTCATAATATACTTGTAGACGTTATTCTTGTACTTGTAGTCATTATTTAACAATATATTTCATTGAGCTAAATATTTTACATTTTATTTACTTTATTTGTTTAATTTTCTGATGTACATTATTACTTCATTGTATAATATATTCTTTAAAACTACAAATATAAAATTTGTATTAATATTTAAACATATATATATATATATATAAATATTAAATTTATTAATGTTGGATACTTCTTAAGTCCGCCAAATTTTGACTTCAATTTTCAAGTTTTCAATATTTTTTTGATGGTGCTTCAGTTACAAAAATATTATTTAGGGACCTATGATATAAACAATATAAAATAAATATCTTTATTTGATGTTATGCTTATTTGGAAATTTATCTATTATATATATATATAAAAAAAAAAAAAATGCTTTTGTAACTTTTTGTAAATGTTTATTATATACATATTACATTGTACCTATATATTAAAATGCTGAGCTTCTAAAAAATGTATGTCTATAATGTATTATTATTATTTAAATATAGGTATACTTACCTAAGCGTTAGGTAGGGTATGTACCGAATAATGAAGACATATTTTTTGTTGAACATTAGTAAAATTAAAATATGTAAATGTATCAATTAGTATTAAAATGGCTATATTCAGTTGGTATATACGATAGTTATATATATTGTAAATTTGTAAGTAGGCACCTTTATAATATAATTATGTAACATATAGGTATCATAATATATTAATATATTTTTATATTAAAAATATTATATAAATATAATGTGGATATTGTTATTCAAATATGTAAAAAATAACACATCTAAATTTATATATATTTTATTATTATTATACTTTTGTAGGTAGGTTAGATACCTATAATAAAATTAATTGCTGAATCATAATTGCTAATACTTACCTAAGTACAAATAAAATGCTTTAAGTAATGTATAAGATATTAAGATACTTACATTATTAGTATAATATTACCTACCTACTTAACTGAAAACAGTTACATTTTTTTTTTTTACTGAATTAAAATTGAAATATAATGGATATTGATAAAAATTATTTAATAATAAATTATCAAGATATATGTACGTACGTATATCTACCTACATTATCACTTAAATGTTTATTAATAATTATTATTAAATTGAATAAATTATTTAATCAAATTAGTACAATAATAATAAGTCGTAATGATTGTATATAGCTAGTAAAAAAAGTAAATTATTTTTAATGACTTAGATATGTTAGCCTACAAACTGGTGTAACTATATTAGGGAACTTATATACTTGTTTTATACGCCAACACAATGCTGAATTTGGATTTTTTTTTAGAAATAAAAAATAATCAAACATTTAAGTAATGGTCCAAAATTGTGAAGACAACGATTTGCATTGATGTATTTTTTGACATAGTTTCGTCATTGAAAATATTCCACATTGCCATCCATTAAAAGTTTAATGCTAAAATAAATACGTATAATTTTGTAGGTTGTAGATAAATATTAAAATATATATTAAGTTAGTGGCGCCGAACAGATAATTTAGATAGTTCAATTGGACTGTCTTAAAAAAGAGGTGGGTAGGTTCCTAAAAAATATATCTTTAAAATGGTATGCTGACACTTGGACGCGGAAGATTGGGTACGGGACTTTTAGACGCTATAACAATTGGGTGCAAGACAACTGGGAGCGAATATCAATACTTTTTAAAATTAATGTAAAACGTATACTGTTTGAAAAATTGATGCTAATATTACATAATAAGTCGAAATAGAGGTGGATATCAAATAAAACTAATTGAACTGCCTGTTTTAAAACGTGTCGGCGCCACTTGATTAAGTATAGGACATGGGTTACCTAACCACAGTCATATAAACAATCGTGTAAACACATCATACCTACGATGTTTGTATATGTTATAACTAATTAATATTAGTTATTAGTTTATTAGTAGTATTAAGTAGATGTATAAAAAATAAATGACATGAATTTTATCACCTGCAGTAAGAATTAAGTAGTTGAAAAGAAACTTATTTTGTCCTATAACGTCTATGACCTATCATTACTAATTTACTGCTTAGTAGGTACTTACTTGAAATCATATTAAAGTTGTTTATTAATATTATTATGTTGGAATATTTATTTTCATAAAAAATTTAAATCATTGCCCACAATGATGGTGTTATTATAATATTATATCACACGTAGGTGTAATGCTTGAAGACTGAGGTAGGTATAGGTTCCTTAGCGCGGATCCAGAGGTGAGATATAGCACCACCCATGGCAAGTGGCTAATCAAAATTTTTCTTAGTTTGTTTGTAACTATTTTATAATGAAAGAAAGTAATAATTTATTGTATTCGTACTTTATTAGTTATTTTTATTTTAAACAAGGTTTTTTTTAAATATATATATTATAGGTAATAATAATGTAATATTATTATTAATTAATGTATAATATGTTGAATTTTATATTCGCAATATTATCGATTTGAAATTTAAGTTCATTATTCTTTGTGAACGAAAGAGAAGGTTCACTCCATCGGGACTATAATATGTTTCTATGAGTTTTTTATCTTAGCACCCCCCTTAAAAAAATCCTAGATCCGCCACTGGGTATACCTACAATATCACAATTATTACTCTTACACGGATGATAAGATATCAAGGTTAAGCTCCTCAAGCCCCCCCCCCCCCCTCTTGATCAACGTCTATGCTTATAACCTATGTTGAAAACCATAGTAAAATATTAATTGTTATATTGAAAACTGTCAAGGTTTCATGAGTCAAATTTAAAATATTATTGACATTAAATATTTATAATAATTTATTTTAAAGTTATAAAAAAATAAAGAATTATTGAACGAATAAAAACGAATATCGTAATATATAACCACTACATACTTAAAAATTCGTATTACACAAAATGTGTCATACTACTGCACACAATTGTAGTCCCTGATTTCTATTATAATTCATAGTATCAATATCTAAGACTTTAGGTAGGTATATCACCATCAATCATTATAATACACAATAGGTACCTACTTATACAGAATATAGGTTATAATAATAATTATATTTCATATCATGATAATATTTTGTTATGAAATATAAAATATAATGATTGATGTATCATTTGGTGATTGTTATATTTTTATAGATGCTCTACGAGGAGGAAATATAGAGTTAGGCTTGTTTTGAGTTTTGTGGTAGAAACTATTTGTAAAATAAATAAAATTAAACATGTGTATGTCTATATATAAGTAATTTGTCAATAAAATTCATTAGACGTCTGAATCAGACTTGATGATTTTGGTCGATTGGAGTAGATGCTTCGTTGGGTTGATCGACTATTTTGATTTTTTGATATTTCTCTGTAAACAATTTTTAAACAATATTTTAGTTAACAGGTATTTCTATACCTACTATGTGTACTGCGTAGGTACATGTTGGTATAAGGTACAATACAGTATTTAGAAGTTGGCAATTCACTTAGAAATATACATAATCTAGATAAACTAGATATAGATTTTGGGTAGGTATCCACTTACATAGTTATGCGTGTTGTTATATTTTAATAATATTGTTAATTTATATAATATTATGGCCAAAAAATTAACCATTCTGTTTTAAAATTTTACCACACTTGTATATTACTTATGTTAATACTCAAAAAAATGTTCAAGTCTCTACGATTAAAACTCAATTAGTTATCACTAAATATAAAAATTTTAAATAACAGAAACCATAATTTTGCCGATTTTCCACCATTTTTTGTTAGTTTTTCTTCTTTCAAAGTTAGTTTTCCCAAGGAAAAACTTTTGAGAAATTTGAAAAATGAGCAAATATAGTACCAACTAGATGCAATTTGCTACTGAAAGCACACCTTACTTATAGTAACCGGACCATTATTTCTACCCAAAATAGTGTCTTCATACATAAAAAAAAATATATATTTTTATAAAATCAATACATTTTCGCTTCGCTCAGAATCTAAAATGTATTGTTTATATCAATCTTTTACTGCATTTCAAATTATAATATACTCGATAGGAGAGTGATTGATATTAGGGGAACGTAGAGAGAACGGAGTACCTCTAATTTTTTATAAATATTTCAACGTAACTATTTTAAATAAAAATATCGCAATGTATTTAGGTTTTCAGTAAAATGTAAAATTGTAATTTCTTATTTGCGTCCCTTTATAATAATTTTTCAATTAAAACACTATGTCTTATAATAATATAATATATTTTTAAGTATGTATATTATTTAATAATTGACTTACTAGCCATCTTGAGAATTATCATACCCCACCAAATACTCCATCCCCAGCCGACAAGACAGAACAGTACTGTGAACAATTGGGCGACGGCCACGATGAAGTTTACGCAGAATGATCCCAACCGAGACTGAAAATTATCGTTCACTGTGAATCTTGGCTTGCCGACACATAAGCATAGCATGCCGCTTGAAAACGTGCCTACATTAAAATACACATTCATGAAACAATTGATGATATTTACTTATAAATAACTACTCAATAAACCGTATTCATATGCAGAAATGTGGAGGCTCGAGGGGGCATAGCCCCCTCAAATGTTTATCATATTATAAATTTGTTGTACCTATTAATTATATTATAATATACCTATTTTTACTCATTTTGCTATTGTAATTATTAATTTCGGTGAATTTCCGCCTAGATATATCCCCCTAAACTGAAAATTAGTTAGGTACCTACCTACTATGGTAAAACATTTTTCAATATTTATTGGGCAAATAAAGTAAATAATAAATTTAACAATTAGAATTGGTACATTATAATTAGGGTTCGGAACTTAAAGACGTGTAGCACTTGAAAACGTGATATTTAACGCTAAAATATGCACTAAAAAAAAATTAAATATTTATAAAAAATTAAGCATTTAAAATATTTTTTTTATTAGAATATATTATTTTATTGGACATTATGAATTATTAATAATAATAATAATTTATAGACTCTATAGCTAACATTATCAATATTAAAATTTTTACACATTACCAGATCCTGGAATAATGACGTTGAATACTAAACATAACCACGCTAAGGATATTGGTAGAACAGGTATAGCACCTTTCATAACGGACGTATGATCGACGAATACTGCGTCCAATTTTGGTATATTCTAATAAAATAAAATTAGTAGATACTTTTAGTGATATAAGATATGACTAATTATATATATTTACACAATATAGTGATTAATGATAAAAATTATTATGGTGAAAAACCATCGGGTCAATAATAAGACATGCAAAGTTTACAATTGATCTACCCGATACTTAATATTAAAAGTTAATAAACATTATTTTTTATACATATTATTTTTATTATTTTTAAAAATTACAATGAAGACTATTGTACATGATGAAATATGAACTTAACAAAATCCTAACCTAAAACATATAAAAAAACTTACCGTACAACAACCGGTACACTTAAACTGCGATCGTCGTCTGTTAGCTGACTTTTTTTTTGGAGCAGCATTTGACTTATCGGCGGTACCGCTGAGGCATGAACAACAGCAGCATAACCGCCTGACGAATTTGGGAACGACGCAACACCCACAACAATCGCAACACAGTCGTCGTTTTAACTTATTGCAAAACGTATCCGTTATGGGTGGAGCTATACCAAGTGCGCCTACCGAGATGGAAGACGACGACATCCTCGACACCGTAGGTTTCGTCTTACGTTTACAGAAGCAATTGTTACAGCACAACCATTGTCGCCACTGACGTCGGTGTACATCTGAGTCAGTTGTTGCAGTCGGTTTACCTATGTCCACAGGCCGTTTCTGAGCATCACACTGACAGCATAACCATTGTCGCCACTGACGTCGTCGTACATCTGTCTGAGTTGTTGCGGTCGGTTTACCCATGCCCACAGGCCGTTTCTGAGCACCACACTGACAGCACAACCGTGGTCGACGTTTCCATACGGCCGGCCAGCACTTTTGCCAGCGACCATTAATTTTGGCTGGAGGGTCGATGGCCGCCTCGGCAGCGTTCACTAAAGTCCTTTTACTAACAGTTGGTCGACGTCTTCCTCCTCCGCCGCATAACTTTCGCGCGAATCTTTTGTAAGCCGAAACTTTCGATTCCGCCGTCTCAACCGGCTGCGGCGATTCTGTCGGAACAATAATTTTTTCCGATTGTCTGTAAATAAAATGTAAAAAAAAAACAGTCAAGTAGATAATACGTAAAATAACAACTTGGTATATTTAAAGGCGTTTTTTTATACGAATGTTTAAACGTTTCATTTCATAAATATATTCTAAGTCTATTCGGTTTAAAATTGCTCATACTTAATATTATTTTTTAATCCAAAATGATTGGGTATACGCCCGTCATAATGGCCTATCTTTTACAACCAACTATCAACTATTTTACCCTCACCTTTACGTTCAACATCACGCTAAGTTTTTTTTTTTATTTAAAAACGTACAATATTGCATGTATAGGAACGCTAAGTAAACGTCAATTTGCTAATGGACCATTATGTGACTTATTTTATAAAAAAAAACAAAATACCTGATGAAATAACTCGTTAAAATATACATATAAGACGTTAGGTTACTTTTTACTGTATACGAATTTATCTCAAAATTTAATTTAAATATTGTTATTATTGTGAAGTGCGAACCTAACTATAGATTAGGTAAACAATGGATTTACATAAATGAATACCTATACCTATCTATTTAATATTTTATCGCTATAAACCTGTTAATTTTTAGTTTTTAGTTTTTTTTTCATTTTTACTGTAATCTTTTTGCTTATATTTTGTGAAAGAAAATAAAAAAAAAAAAAATGTATGTTCCCTTTGATTTCGAAAATCTATTAACTAAAACCTGAAAATGTACATTGGCAGATCTTATTTTCTAGTTTAACCTAAATATTTTAATTGAACAGCAATGTGGTATACCCATAAGCGCAATTCGGTTTTTAAACTTGAGGAGGTTAGAATTTCCAACTAGAAAAACCCAGCCACCAATTGAATTATTTTTCACTTTAACCTAGACACACAGTTAATTAAGTTCTTTTGAAACGAATAGTATTTGGAGGTATAAGCTCCCTTATGTTTCCCCAAATCGTGTTTATTGCGTATACCTTATTATAAGTAATAAGTATTATGTAGTGGTGTAGTTCCTACATATATTAAACTACCTACGTAATTAGTAGTTTGTACTATTATCCTTGACCTAATAATTTACTTTGGTAAAAACTAATAGTAGCTAATTTGCACATATATATTTGATATAAAATTATATTATATTATAATTGTATTATGAAAAATAATTGGTTTACAAATATTAAAGAAACGTTAGTAAAAAAAAATAAAACGAACGTTATAGTTACTCGTATAATTTATTATTTGGGTTATCCATCACTCTAATGTTTATATTTTTTTTTTTTTTTTTTTTTTT